>OX645063.1:53459507-53934945 GCA_951905685.1 Eumerus sabulonum
CTTAATTCAAGCTAACATTCTTAATTCTAACTTAACTAACTAACATTCTTAATTAGTCTACCTTAACTGACTAACAAGAACGGGAGAGGGGGGCGTGATTAGGGAACTATGGAAGTGAGAAGGGGGGGATACCGAGAAGACGGAGTTTTAGGCATGGAGTGCTGAGGTTGAAATCGAAGTTAGTGTTCGAATTAACACTTCCCAGCATACGGGAGATGGGTTCATTGGAGCCATAAGAGGTGCGGGGGGTGGATAGGTAGAAGAGACGAGGATTGCGGGTATTACGAGGGTTAGTGTTAAGGGATATGGAGTTGTAGAGGTTGGCACAGTCAATGGTACCTGTTAGGAGTTTATGAATGAAGAGGATGTCAGCTACCCTTCTTCTATCCTCCAACGTACTCAGATTTATTAGTTTGAGTCGGTCTTGATAGGGTGGTAAGAGCAAAGGATTTTGCCAGTGCAGACCTCGAAGAGCGAAGCGTAGGAATCGACGCTGGATGCTCTCGATTCTAGAAATGTGGGTTTGTTGATAAGGGGACCACGCTTGCGATGCGTATTCAAGAAGGGGGCGAACGAAGGTAATATAGAGGGATCGAGTCACGTAGGGATTGGAGAATTCTTTAGACCAGCGCTTCACGAAACCGAGTGCAGAGTTTGCTTTAAGAATTATATCATCGATATGTGCGCGGAAATTGAGCTCTTGGTCACATAGTATGCCAAGATCGCGGATAACCTGAACGGTAGAAATGGGTTGGTTGTGGAGAAAGTAGAGACGAGGAGAGGATTGGACACGTTTGCGTGAGAAGGTGATAGATTGGCACTTGGAAATGTTAAGCTCCAAGCAATTTTTGGAACACCAGGTAGAAAAGCTATTGAGATCGGATTGAATAAGGGAAGAGTCTTGTAGCGAGGAAATGGTCTTAAAGAACTTGGTGTCGTCGGCGTACAGTGAGAGATGGGAATGTTTGATGATTATCTCAATGTCGTTTATGGTAAGAATGAAAAGAAGTGGACCTAGGTGGCTGCCTTGGGGAACGCCGGAAGAGGCTAAGAAAGGGTTAAAAAAGGCAGATCTGAAGCGAACACTGTAGAAACGGTTTTTTAAATATGAAGATATCCACTTCAGCGCAGTGGGTTCAAAGCCTAGGGCAGACAGTTTGAAGAGTATTAGATTGTGAGATATTTTGTCAAACGCTTTACTGAAGTCGGTTGTAATGACGTCGACTTCGTTTCCATTCTCTAATGCTGAGAGGGTGAAGGACACGAATTCGACAAGGTTTGTGGTTGTAGACCTGGATTTGAGGAATCCATGTTGATTTGAGGAGATTAGAGACTTGCAATGGAAACTTAGAGTGTCATACAAGATGCTTTCGAAAAGTTTGGGTATATGTGAGAGTTTTGCGATGGGGCGGTAGTTGTTAACATCACTCTTTGGACCTTTTTTGTGAATAGGAGTTATGAAGGCGGTTTTCCATACCTGGGGAAATTCTCCAAGGGACAGGGATAAGTTGAATAATTTTGCGAGCGGGATGGAGAGAATGAAGGAACATTTTTTTAATAATATGGCGGGGACACCATCGGGCCCAGGAGTAAACTCATCATTAAGTTGATTCAGTTTAAGTTCAATGATATGGGGTTCAACAGAACGTGGAAGAAATGGACTGAGGGAGAAATTTGGTAGGTAGTCGAAATAGGAAGTGTCCGGCACAAAGGAGTCATCGGCAAAAGATTGTTTGAAAAGGTTGGCAAAAAAGTTGGCGATAGTGTTGGGATCATTGGAGGTTTCGCCATTGAAAGAGAGTGAGGTTGGGTAGCCATCAGATTTCCTTTTGTAGTTGACAAACTGAAAGAAGGACTTAGGATTGTTGATAAGATTGGCTTGTGTTTTGATCAAGTGCTGTTCGTAGAGAGAGTTATGAAGCTCGGTAAATTGTAGATACGTACCAATATAGTTGGAAAAGTCATAGGGGGACTGAGTACGAAGAAAGATAGCCCACAGTTTGTTTCTTTTGTTTCTTAGAGAACGGAGCCTGCGATTATACCAAGGAGGAGAAGATAAGTGATTGGATCGTGAAATGGGAACGTAGAGAGAAATAGAATTAAATATTTCTCTATAGAATAAGGATATGGCGTCATTTATTGTAAGGCCGTCAAAATTGAAGGGGCGCTATTGAGGTATTCATTGATTAGGTTGAAATTTGCTTTATGGAAGTCGTAAGACTTGAGCGCTGGAGGGGAAGAGGTCAGTGGTGGAGAGTCGAGAAAAAACGAGAGAAGAAGGGGAGGATGGTAATTGTCGATGGTTGATAAGGAATGGGGACAAAGTGAAACAGAGGAATTAATAGGGTCGGTTGTGAAAATCAGATCTAGCTGTCTACCCATGTAATTTGAGATGCCACTCACTTGGCTAAGGTTTGAATCGGCTTGGCTATCTAAGAAGAGACATTCCTTGGCAGAAGATGGATTAGTGGCAGTGTAAAATGATTGATCTTCTGATGGTTCCCATTGGAGAAAAGGAAGATTAAAATCGCCGAAGAGAAGGATTTCATCACGGGCATCCCGTAAGTCATTTATGTGATCAATCGCATTAATAGCGAGTTCATAGGACTTAATAAGTTGAGATGGTAAGATATAAAAACAGATGATGTAGAGCGACTTACGGGGCAGTACGATCTTGATTGAAACAAAGTCGAGATAGGGGGAAGAGGATATTGCAATAAGGGACGAGTCGATCGTGTTTAGGGCGGCTATTAAAACGCCACGACACGGGCGGCTATCGGTAGGTTGGTTGAGAAGGTCGTCGCGGTAGACGTTAAAATTTGATGGGAATAGTTCTTCGTTGTTAATAGCGGGGATCAGGTTGGTTTCAGTCAGAACGAAGATTTCGAATGGTAAGGCGTGAGACTGTTGGAAGACTGCTTGGGTTTTTGAACGGAGACCTCTGACGTTCTGGTAATAAAAGGAGAGAGGAAGGTTAACGTGGTGGGCAGGAAGAGGATGGAAATTAGGGACGAAAATATCTGTCGTGGTCAGCTCTGCTACGCTGGAGGTGGGATATTCGCTTTGACCACCCACCTATAGTGGCCTGGTGAGCTGTCGCGATACCGACCACCCACCTATAGTGGCCTGGTGAGCTGTCGCGATACCGACCAGCCACCTATAGTGGCCTGGTGAGCTGTCGCGATACCGACCAGCCACCTATAGTGGCCTGGTGAGCTGTCGCGATACCGACCAGCCACCTATAGTGGCCTGGTGAGCTGTCGCGATACCGACCAGCCACCTATAGTAGCCTGGTGAGCTGTCGCGATACCGACCAGCCACCTATAGTGGCCTGGTGAGCTGTCGCGATACCGACCAGCCACCTATAGTGGCCTGGTGAGCTGTCGCGATACCGACCAGCCACCTATAGTGGCCTGGTGAGCTGTCGCGATACCGACCAGCCACCTATAGTGGCCTGGTGAGCTGTCGCGATACCGACCAGCCACCTATAGTGGCCTGGTGAGCTGTCGCGATACCGACCAGCCACCTATAGTGGCCTGGTGAGCTGTCGCGATACCGACCAGCCACCTATAGTGGCCTGGTGAGCTGTCGCGATACCGACCAGCCACCTATAGTGGCCTGGTGAGCTGTCGCGATACCGACCAGCCACCTATAGTGGCCTGGTGAGCTGTCGCGATACCGACCAGCCACCTATAGTGGCCTGGTGAGCTGTCGCGATACCGACCAGCCACCTATAGTGGCCTGCTGAGCTGTCGCGATACCGACCAGCCACCTATAGTGGCCTGGTGAGCTGTCGCGATACCGACCAGCCACCTATACCGGCCTGGTGAGCTGTCGCGATACCGACCAGCCACCTATAGTGGCCTGGTGAGCTGTCGCGATTCCGACCAGCCACCTATAGTGGCCTGGCGAGCTGTCGCGATACC
This sequence comes from Eumerus sabulonum, assembly GCA_951905685.1. Classification (NCBI taxonomy): domain Eukaryota; kingdom Metazoa; phylum Arthropoda; class Insecta; order Diptera; family Syrphidae; genus Eumerus; species Eumerus sabulonum. The sequence continues at coordinate 53,463,434 of OX645063.1, forward strand.
GACCAGCCACCTATAGTGGCCTGGTGAGCTGTCGCGATACCGACCAGCCACCTATAGTGGCCTGGTGAGCTGTCGCGATACCGACCAGCCACCTATAGTGGGAGCTGTCGCGATACCGACCAGCCACCTATAGTGGCCTGGTGAGCTGTCGCGATACCGACCAGCCACCTATAGTGGCCTGGTGAGCTGTCGCGATACCGACCAGCCACCTATAGTGGCCTGGTGAGCTGTCGCGATACCGACCAGCCACCTATAGTGGCCTGGTGAGCTGTCGCGATACCGACCAGCCACCTATAGTGGCCTGGTGAGCTGTCGCGATACCGACCAGCCACCTATACCGGCCTGGTGAGCTATCGCGATACCGGCCACCTATAGTGGCCTGGTGAGCTGTCGCGATACCGGCCACCTATAGTGGCCTGGTGAGCTGTCGCGATACCGGCCACCTATAGTGGCCTAGTGAGCGTCGCGATACCGGCCACCTATAGTGGCCTAGTGAGCTGTCGCGATACCGGCCACCTATAGTGGCCTGGTGAGCTGTCGCGATACCGGCCACCTATAGTGGCCTGGTGAGCTGTCGCGATACCGACCAGCCACCTATAGTGGCCTGGTGAGCTGTCGCGATACCGACTAGCCACCTATAGTGGCCTGGTGAGCTGTCGCGATACCGGCCAGCCACCTATAGTGGCCTGGTGAGCTGTCGCGATACCGACCACCTATAGTGGCCTGGTGAGCTGTCGCGATATCGGCCAGCCACCTATAGTGGCCTGGTGAGCTGTCGCGATACCGGCCAGCCACCTATAGTGGCCTGGTGAGCTGTCGCGATACCGGCCAGCCACCTATAGTGGCCTGGTGAGCTGTCGCGATACCGGCCAGCCACCTATAGTGGCCTGGTGAGCTGTCGCGATACCGGCCAGCCACCTATAGTGGCCTGGTGAGCTGTCGCGATACCGGCCAGCCACCTATAGTGGCCTGGTGAGCTGTCGCGATACCGGCCAGCCACCTATAGTGGCCTGGTGAGCTGTCGCGATACCGGCCAGCCACCTATAGTGGCCTGGTGAGCTGTCGCGATACCGGCCAGCCACCTATAGTGGCCTGGTGAGCTGTCGCGATACCGGCCAGCCACCTATAGTGGCCTGGTGAGCTGTCGCGATACCGGCCAGCCACCTATAGTGGCCTGGTGAGCTGTCGCGATACCGGCCAGCCACCTATAGTGGCCTGGTGAGCTGTCGCGATACCGGCCAGCCACCTATAGTGGCCTGGTGAGCTGTCGCGATACCGGCCAGCCACCTATAGTGGCCTGGTGAGCTGTCGCGATACCGACCACCTATAGTGGCCTGGTGAGCTGTCGCGATATCGGCCAGCCACCTATAGTGGCCTGGTGAGCTGTCGCGATACCGGCCAGCCACCTATAGTGGCCTGGTGAGCTGTCGCGATACCGGCCAGCCACCTATAGTGGCCTGGTGAGCTGTCGCGATACCGGCCACCTATAGTGGCCTGGTGAGCTGTCGCGATACCGGCCACCTATAGTGGCCTGGTGAGCTGTTGCGATACCGGCCACCTATAGTGGCCTGGTGAGCTGTCGCGATACCGGCCACCTATAGTGGCCTGGTGAGCTGTCGCGATACCGGCCACCTATAGTGGCCTGGTGAGCTGCCGCGATACCGGCCACCTATAGTGGCCTGGTGAGCTGCCGCGATACCGGCCACCTATAGTGGCCTGGTGAGCTGCCGCGATACCGGCCACCTATAGTGGCCTGGTGAGCTGTCGCGATACCGGCCACCTATAGTGGCCTGGTGAGCTGTCGCGATACCGACCAGCCACCTATAGTGGCCTGGTGAGCTGTCGCGATACCGACTAGCCACCTATAGTGGCCTGGTGAGCTGTCGCGATACCGGCCAGCCACCTATAGTGGCCTGGTGAGCTGTCGCGATACCGACCACCTATAGTGGCCTGGTGAGCTGTCGCGATATCGGCCAGCCACCTATAGTGGCCTGGTGAGCTGTCGCGATACCGGCCAGCCACCTATAGTGGCCTGGTGAGCTGTCGCGATACCGGCCAGCCACCTATAGTGGCCTAGTGAGCGTCGCGATACCGGCCACCTATAGTGGCCTAGTGAGCTGTCGCGATACCGGCCACCTATAGTGGCCTGGTGAGCTGTCGCGATACCGGCCACCTATAGTGGCCTGGTGAGCTGTCGCGATACCGACCAGCCACCTATAGTGGCCTGGTGAGCTGTCGCGATACCGACTAGCCACCTATAGTGGCCTGGTGAGCTGTCGCGATACCGGCCAGCCACCTATAGTGGCCTGGTGAGCTGTCGCGATACCGACCACCTATAGTGGCCTGGTGAGCTGTCGCGATATCGGCCAGCCACCTATAGTGGCCTGGTGAGCTGTCGCGATACCGGCCAGCCACCTATAGTGGCCTGGTGAGCTGTCGCGATACCGGCCAGCCACCTATAGTGGCCTGGTGAGCTGTCGCGATACCGGCCAGCCACCTATAGTGGCCTGGTGAGCTGTCGCGATACCGGCCAGCCACCTATAGTGGCCTGGTGAGCTGTCGCGATACCGGCCAGCCACCTATAGTGGCCTGGTGAGCTGTCGCGATACCGGCCAGCCACCTCTAGTGGCCTGGTGAGCTGTCGCGATACCGGCCAGCCACCTATAGTGGCCTGGTGAGCTGTCGCGATACCGGCCAGCCACCTATAGTGGCCTGGTGAGCTGTCGCGATACCGGCCAGCCACCTATAGTGGCCTGGTGAGCTGTCGCGATACCGGCCAGCCACCTATAGTGGCCTGGTGAGCTGTCGCGATACCGGCCAGCCACCTATAGTGGCCTGGTGAGCTGTCGCGATACCGGCCAGCCACCTATAGTGGCCTGGTGAGCTGTCGCGATACCGGCCAGCCACCTATAGTGGCCTGGTGAGCTGTCGCGATACCGGCCACCTATAGTGGCCTGGTGAGCTGTCGCGATACCGGCCACCTATAGTGGCCTGGTGAGCTGTCGCGATACCGGCCACCTATAGTGGCCTGGTGAGCTGTCGCGATACCGGCCACCTATAGTGGCCTGGTGAGCTGTCGCGATACCGGCCACCTATAGTGGCCTGGTGAGCTGTTGCGATACCGGCCACCTATAGTGGCCTGGTGAGCTGTTGCGATACCGGCCACCTATAGTGGCCTGGTGAGCTGTCGCGATACCGGCCACCTATAGTGGCCTGGTGAGCTGTCGCGATACCGGCCACCTATAGTGGCCTGGTGAGCTGCCGCGATACCGGCCACCTATAGTGGCCTGGTGAGCTGCCGCGATACCGGCCACCTATAGTGGCCTGGTGAGCTGTCGCGATACCGGCCACCTATAGTGGCCTGGTGAGCTGTCGCGATACCGGCCACCTATAGTGGCCTGGTGAGCTGTCGCGATACCGGCCACCTATAGTGGCCTGGTGAGCTGTCGCGATACCGGCCACCTATAGTGGCCTGGTGAGCTGTCGCGATACCGGCCACCTATAGTGGCCTGGTGAGCTGTCGCGATACCGGCCACCTATAGTGGCCTGGTGAGCTGTCGCGATACCGGCCACCTATAGTGGCCTGGTGAGCTGTCGCGATACCGGCCACCTATAGTGGCCTGGTGAGCTGTCGCGATACCGGCCACCTATAGTGGCCTGGTGAGCTGTCGCGATACCGGCCACCTATAGTGGCCTGGTGAGCTGTCGCGATACCGGCCACCTGTAGTGGCCTGGTGAGCTGTCGCGATACCGGCCACCTATAGTGGCCTGGTGAGCTGTCGCGATACCGGCCACCTATAGTGGCCTGGTGAGCTGTCGCGATACCGGCCACCTATAGTGGCCTGGTGAGCTGTCGCGATACCGGCCACCTATAGTGGCCTGGTGAGCTGTCGCGATACCGGCCACCTATAGTGGCCTGGTGAGCTGTCGCGATACCGGCCACCTATAGTGTCCTGGTGAGCTGTCGCGATACCGGCCACCTATAGTGGCCTGGTGAGCTGTCGCGATACCGGCCACCTATAGTGTCCTGGTGAGCTGTCGCGATACCGGCCACCTATAGTGGCCTGGTGAGCTGTCGCGATACCGGCCACCTATAGTGGCCTGGTGAGCTGTCGCGATACCGGCCACCTATAGTGTCCTGGTGAGCTGTCGCGATACCGGCCACCTATAGTGGCCTGGTGAGCTGTCGCGATACCGGCCACCTATAGTGGCCTGGTGAGCTGTCGCGATACCGACCACCTATAGTGGCCTGGTGAGCTGTCGCGATACCGACCGGCCACCTATAGTGGCCTGGTGAGCTGTCGCGATACCGACCACATATAGTGGCCTGGTGACCTGTCGCGATACCGACCACCTATAGTGGCCTGGTGAGCTGTCGCGATACCGGCTACCTATAGTGGCCTGGTGAGCTGTCGCGATACCGGCTCCTATAGTGGCCTGGTGAGCTGTCGCGATACCGGCCACCTATAGTGGCCTGGTGAGCTGTCGCGATACCGGCCACCTATAGTGGCCTGGGGAGCTATCGCGATACCGGCCACCTATAGTGGCCTGGTGAGCTGTCGCGATACCGGCCACCTATAGTGGCCTGGTGAGCTGTCGCGATACCGGCCACCTATAGTGGCCTGGTGAGCTGTCGCGATACCGGCCGGCTATAGTGGCCTAGTGAGCTGTCGCGATACCGGCCACCTATAGTGGCCTAGTGAGCTGTCGCGATACCGGCCACCTATAGTGGCCTAGTGAGCTGTCGCGATACCGGCCACCTATAGTGGCCTAGTGAGCTGTCGCGATACCGGCCACCTATAGTGGCCTGGTGAGCTGTCGCGATACCGGCCACCTATAGTGGCCTGGTGAGCTGTCGCGATACCGACCAGCCACCTATAGTGGCCTGGTGAGCTGTCGCGATACCGACCAGCCACCTATAGTGGCCTGGTGAGATGTCGCGATATCGACCAGCCACCTATAGTGGCCTGGTGAGCTGTCGCGATTCCGACCAGCCACCTATAGTGGCCTGGTGAGCTGTCGCGATTCCGACCAGCCACCTATAGTGGCCTGGCGAGCTGTCGCGATACCGACCAGCCACCTATAGTGGCCTGGTGAGCTGTCGCGATACCGACCAGCCACCTATAGTGGGAGCTGTCGCGATACCGACCAGCCACCTATAGTGGCCTGGTGAGCTGTCGCGATACCGACCAGCCACCTATAGTGGCCTGGTGAGCTGTCGCGATACCGACCAGCCACCTATAGTGGCCTGGTGAGCTGTCGCGACACCGACCAGCCACCTATAGTGGCCTGGTGAGCTGTCGCGATACCGACCAGCCACCTATAGTGGCCTGGAGAGCTGTCGCGATACCGACCAGCCACCTATAGTGGCCTGGTGAGCTGTCGCGATACCGACCAGCCACCTATAGTGGCCTGGTGAGCTGTCGCGATACCGACCAGCCACCTATAGTGGCCTGGTGAGCTGTCGCGATACCGACCAGCCACCTATAGTGGCCTGGTGAGCTGTCGCGATACCGACCAGCCACCTATAGTGGCCTGGTGAGCTGTCGCGATACCGACCAGCCACCTATAGTGGCCTGGTGAGCTGTCGCGATACCGACCAGCCACCTATAGTGGCCTGGTGAGCTGTCGCGATACCGACCAGCCACCTATAGTGGCCTGGTGAGCTGTCGCGATACCGACCAGCCACCTATAGTGGCCTGGTGAGCTGTCGCGATACCGACCAGCCACCTATAGTGGCCTGGTGAGCTGTCGCGATACCGACCAGCCACCTATAGTGGCCTGGTGAGCTGTCGCGATACCGACCAGCCACCTATAGTGGCCTGGTGAGCTGTCGCGATACCGACCAGCCACCTATAGTGGCCTGGTGAGCTGTCGCGATACCGACCAGCCACCTATAGTGGCCTGGTGAGCTGTCGCGATACCGACCAGCCACCTATAGTGGCCTGGTGAGCTGTCGCGATACCGACCAGCCACCTATAGTGGCCTGGTGAGCTGTCGCGATACCGACCACCCACCTATAGTGGCCTGGTGAGCTGTCGCGATACCGACCAGCCAGCTATAGTGGCCTGGTGAGCTGTCGCGATACCGACCACCCACCTATAGTGGCCTGGTGAGCTGTCGCGATACCGACCAGCCACCTATAGTGGCCTGGTGAGCTGTCGCGATACCGACCACCCACCTATAGTGGCCTGGTGAGCTGTCGCGATACCGACCACCCACCTATAGTGGCCTGGTGAGCTGTCGCGATACCGACCACCCACCTATAGTGGCCTGGTGAGCTGTCGCGATACCGACCAGCCACCTATAGTAGCCTGGTGAGCTGTCGCGATACCGACCAGCCACCTATAGTGGCCTGGTGAGCTGTCGCGATACCGACCAGCCACCTATAGTAGCCTGGTGAGCTGTCGCGATACCGACCAGCCACCTATAGTAGCCTGGTGAGCTGTCGCGATACCGACCAGCCACCTATAGTGGCCTGGTGAGCTGTCGCGATACCGACCAGCCACCTATAGTGGCCTGGTGAGCTGTCGCGATACCGACCAGCCACCTATAGTGGCCTGGTGAGCTGTCGCGATACCGACCAGCCACCTATAGTGGCCTGGTGAGCTGTCGCGATACCGACCAGCCACCTATAGTGGCCTGGTGAGCTGTCGCGATACCGACCAGCCACCTATAGTGGCCTGGTGAGCTGTCGCGATACCGACCAGCCACCTATAGTGGCCTGGTGAGCTGTCGCGATACCGACCAGCCACCTATAGTGGCCTGGTGAGCTGTCGCGATACCGACCAGCCACCTATAGTGGCCTGGTGAGCTGTCGCGATACCGACCAGCCACCTATAGTGGCCTGGTGAGCTGTCGCGATACCGACCAGCCACCTATAGTGGCCTGGTGAGCTGTCGCGATACCGACCGGCCACCTATAGTGGCCTGGTGAGCTGTCGCGATACCGACCGGCCACCTATAGTGGCCTGGTGAGCTGTCGCGATACCGACCAGCCACCTATAGTGGCCTGGTGAGCTGTCGCGATACCGACCAACCACCTATAGTGGCCTGGTGAGCTGTCGCGATACCGACCAGCCACCTATAGTGGCCTGGTGAGCTGTCGCGATACCGACCAACCACCTATAGTGGCCTGGTGAGCTGTCGCGATACCGACCAGCCACCTATAGTGGCCTGGTGAGCTGTCGCGATACCGACCAGCCACCTATAGTGGCCTGGTGAGCTGTCGCGATACCGACCAGCCACCTATAGTGGCCTGGTGAGCTGTCGCGATACCGACCAGCCACCTATAGTGGCCTGGTGAGCTGTCGCGATACCGACCAGCCACCTATAGTGGCCTGGTGAGCTGTCGCGATACCGACCAGCCACCTATAGTGGCCTGGTGAGCTGTCGCGATACCGACCAGCCACCTATAGTGGCCTGGTGAGCTGTCGCGATACCGACCAGCCACCTATAGTGGCCTGGTGAGCTGTCGCGATACCGGCCAGCCACCTATAGTGGCCTGGTGAGCTGTCGCGATACCGACCAGCCACCTATAGTGGCCTGGTGAGCTGTCGCGATACCGGCCAGCCACCTATAGTGGCCTGGTGAGCTGTCGCGATACCGGCCAGCCACCTATAGTGGCCTGGTGAGCTGTCGCGATACCGACCAGCCAGCTATAGTGGCCTGGTGAGCTGTCGCGATACCGACCACCCACCTATAGTGGCCTGGTGAGCTGTCGCGATACCGACCAGCCACCTATAGTGGCCTGGTGAGCTGTCGCGATACCGACCAGCCACCTATAGTGGCCTGGTGAGCTGTCGCGATACCGACCAGCCACCTATAGTGGCCTGGTGAGCTGTCGCGATACCGACCAGCCACCTATAGTAGCCTGGTGAGCTGTCGCGATACCGACCAGCCACCTATAGTAGCCTGGTGAGCTGTCGCGATACCGACCAGCCACCTATAGTGGCCTGGTGAGCTGTCGCGATACCGACCAGCCACCTATAGTGGCCTGGTGAGCTGTCGCGATACCGACCAGCCACCTATAGTGGCCTGGTGAGCTGTCGCGATACCGACCAGCCACCTATAGTGGCCTGGTGAGCTGTCGCGATACCGACCAGCCACCTATAGTGGCCTGGTGAGCTGTCGCGATACCGACCAGCCACCTATAGTGGCCTGGTGAGCTGTCGCGATACCGACCAGCCACCTATAGTGGCCTGGTGAGCTGTCGCGATACCGACCAGCCACCTATAGTGGCCTGGTGAGCTGTCGCGATACCGACCAGCCACCTATAGTGGCCTGGTGAGCTGTCGCGATACCGACCAGCCACCTATAGTGGCCTGGTGAGCTGTCGCGATACCGACCAGCCACCTATAGTGGCCTGGTGAGCTGTCGCGATACCGACCAGCCACCTATAGTGGCCTGGTGAGCTGTCGCGATACCGACCAGCCACCTATAGTGGCCTGGTGAGCTGTCGCGATACCGACCAGCCACCTATAGTGGCCTGGTGAGCTGTCGCGATACCGACCGGCCACCTATAGTGGCCTGGTGAGCTGTGGCGATACCGACCGGCCACCTATAGTGGCCTGGTGAGCTGTCGCGATACCGACCGGCCACCTATAGTGGCCTGGTGAGCTGTCGCGATACCGACCGGCCACCTATAGTGGCCTGGTGAGCTGTCGCGATACCGACCAGCCACCTATAGTGGCCTGGTGAGCTGTCGCGATACCGACCAGCCACCTATAGTGGCCTGGTGAGCTGTCGCGATACCGACCAGCCACCTATAGTGGCCTGGTGAGCTGTCGCGATACCGACCAGCCACCTATAGTGGCCTGGTGAGCTGTCGCGATACCGACCAGCCACCTATAGTGGCCTGGTGAGCTGTCGCGATACCGACCAGCCACCTATAGTGGCCTGGTGAGCTGTCGCGATACCGACCAGCCACCTATAGTGGCCTGGTGAGCTGTCGCGATACCGACCAGCCACCTATAGTGGCCTGGTGAGCTGTCGCGATACCGACCAGCCACCTATAGTGGCCTGGTGAGCTGTCGCGATACCGACCAGCCACCTATAGTGGCCTGGTGAGCTGTCGCGATACCGACCAGCCACCTATAGTGGCCTGGTGAGCTGTCGCGATACCGGCCACCTATAGTGGCCTGGTGAGCTGTCGCGATACCGGCCACCTATAGTGGCCTGGTGAGCTGTCGCGATACCGGCCACCTATAGTGGCCTGGTGAGCTGTCGCGATACCGACCAGCCACCTATAGTGGCCTGGTGAGCCGTCGCGATACCGACCAGCCACCTATAGTGGCCTGGTGAGCTGTCGCGATACCGACCAGCCACCTATAGTGGCCTGGTGAGCTGTCGCGATACCGACCAGCCACCTATAGTGGCCTGGTGAGCTGTCGCGATACCGACCAGCCACCTATAGTGGCCTGGTGAGCTGTCGCGATACCGACCAGCCACCTATAGTGGCCTGGTGAGCTGTCGCGATACCGACCACCTATAGTGGCCTGGTGAGCTGTCGCGATACCGACCACCTATAGTGGCCTGGTGAGCTGTCGCGATACCGACCACCTATAGTGGCCTGGTGAGCTGTCGCGATACCGGCCACCTATAGTGGCCTGGTGAGCTATCGCAATACCGGCCACCTATAGTGGCCTGGTGAGCTATCGCAATACCGGCCACCTATAGTGGCCTGGTGAGCTATCGCAATACCGGCCACCTATAGTGGCCTGGTGAGCTATCGCAATACCGGCCACCTATAGTGGCCTGGTGAGCTATCGCAATACCGGCCACCTATAGTGGCCTGGTGAGCTATCGCAATACCGGCCACCTATAGTGGCCTGGTGAGCTATCGCGATACCGGCCACCTATAGCTGCCTGGTGAGCTATCGCGGTACCGGCCACCTATAGTGGCCTGGTGAGCTGTCGCGATACCGGCCACCTATAGTGGCCTGGTGAGCTGTCGCGATACCGGCCACCTATAGTGGCCTGGTGAGCTGTCGCGATACCGGCCACCTATAGTGGCCTGGTGAGCTGTCGCGATACCGGCCACCTATAGTGGCCTAGTGAGCTGTCGCGATACCGGCCACCTATAGTGGCCTGGTGAGCTGTCGCGATACCGACCAGCCCCCTATAGTGGCCTGGTGAGCTGTCGCGATACCGACCAGCCACCTATAGTGGCCTGGTGAGCTGTCGCGATACCGACCAGCCACCTATAGTGGCCTGGTGAGCTGTCGCGATACCGACCAGCCACCTATAGTGGCCTGGTGAGCTGTCGCGATACCGACCAGCCACCTATAGTGGCCTGGTGACCTGTCGCGATACCGACCAGCCACCTATAGTGGCCTGGTGAGCTGTCGCGATACCGACCAGCCACCTATAGTGGCCTGGTGACCTGTCGCGATACCGACCAGCCACCTATAGTGGCCTGGTGACCTGTCGCGATACCGACCAGCCACCTATAGTGGCCTGGTGACCTGTCGCGATACCGACCAGCCACCTATAGTGGCCTGGTGACCTGTCGCGATACCGACCAGCCACCTATAGTGGCCTGGTGACCTGTCGCGATACCGACCAGCCACCTATAGTGGCCTGGTGAGCTGTCGCGATACTGACCAGCCACCTATAGTGGCCTGGTGAGCTGTCGCGATACCGACCAGCCACCTATAGTGGCCTGGTGAGCTGTCGCGATACCGACCAGCCACCTATAGTGGCCTGGTGAGCTGTCGCGATACCGACCAGCCACCTATAGTGGCCTGGTGAGCTGTCGCGATACCGACCAGCCACCTATAGTGGCCTGGTGAGCTGTCGCGATACCGACCAGCCACCTATAGTGGCCTGGTGAGCTGTCGCGATACCGACCAGCCACCTATAGTGGCCTGGTGAGCTGTCGCGATACCGACCAGCCACCTATAGTGGCCTGGTGAGCTGTCGCGATACCGACCAGCCACCTATAGTGGCCTGGTGAGCTGTCGCGATACCGACCAGCCACCTATAGTGGCCTGGTGAGCTGTCGCGATACCGACCAGCCACCTATAGAGGGCCTGGTGAGCTGTCGCGATACCGACCAGCCACCTATAGTGGCCTGGTGAGCTGTCGCGATACCGACCAGCCACCTATAGTGGCCTGGTGAGCTGTCGCGATACCGACCAGCCACCTATAGTGGCCTGGTGAGCTGTCGCGATACCGACCAGCCACCTATAGTGGCCTGGTGAGCTGTCGCGATACCGACCAGCCACCTATAGTGGCCTGGTGAGCTGTCGCGATACCGACCAGCCACCTATAGTGGCCTGGTGAGCTGTCGCGATACCGACCAGCCACCTATAGTGGCCTGGTGAGCTGTCGCGATACCGACCAGCCACCTATAGTGGCCTGGTGAGCTGTCGCGATACCGACCAGCCACCTATAGTGGCCTGGTGAGCTGTCGCGATACCGACCAGCCACCTATAGTGGCCTGGTGAGCTGTCGCGATACCGACCAGCCACCTATAGTGGCCTGGTGAGCTGTCGCGATACCGACCAGCCACCTATAGTGGCCTGGTGAGCTGTCGCGATACCGACCAGCCACCTATAGTGGCCTGGTGAGCTGTCGCGATACCGACCAGCCACCTATAGTGGCCTGGTGAGCTGTCGCGATACCGACCAGCCACCTATAGTGGCCTGGTGAGCTGTCGCGATACCGACCAGCCACCTATAGTGGCCTGGTGAGCTGTCGCGATACCGACCAGCCACCTATAGTGGCCTGGTGAGCTGTCGCGATACCGACCAGCCACCTATAGTGGCCTGGTGAGCTGTCGCGATACCGACCAGCCACCTATAGTGGCCTGGTGAGCTGTCGCGATACCGACCAGCCACCTATAGTGGCCTGATGAGCTGTCGCGATACCGACCAGCCACCTATAGTGGCCTGGTGAGCTGTCGCGATACCGACCAGCCACCTATAGTGGCCTGGTGAGCTGTCGCGATACCGACCAGCCACCTATAGTGGCCTGGTGAGCTGTCGCGATACCGACCAGCCACCTATAGTGGCCTGGTGAGCTGTCGCGATACCGACCAGCCACCTATAGTGGCATGGTGACCTGTCGCGATACCGACCAGCCACCTATAGTGGCCTGGTGACCTGTCGCGATACCGGCCACCTATAGTGGCCTGGTGAGCTGTCGCGATACCGACCAGCCACCTATAGTGGCCTGGTGAGCTGTCGCGATACCGACCAGCCACCTATAGTGGCCTGGTGAGCTGTCGCGATACCGACCAGCCACCTATAGTGGCCTGGTGAGCTGTCGCGATACCGACCAGCCACCTATAGTGGCCTGGTGAGCTGTCGCGATACCGACCAGCCACCTATAGTGGCCTGGTGAGCTGTCGCGATACCGACCAGCCACCTATAGTGGCCTGGTGAGCTGTCGCGATACCGACCAGCCACCTATAGTGGCCTGGTGAGCTGTCGCGATACCGACCAGCCACCTATAGTGGCCTGGTGACCTGTCGCGATACCGACCAGCCACCTATAGTGGCCTGGTGAGCTGTCGCGATACCGACCAGCCACCTATAGTGGCCTGGTGAGCTGTCGCGATACCGACCAGCCACCTATAGTGGCCTGGTGAGCTGTCGCGATACCGACCAGCCACCTATAGTGGCCTGGTGAGCTGTCGCGATACCGACCAGCCACCTATAGTGGCCTGGTGAGCTGTCGCGATACCGGCCAGCCACCTATAGTGGCCTGGTGAGCTGTCGCGATACCGACCAGCCACCTATAGTGGCCTGGTGAGCTGTCGCGATACCGGCCAGCCACCTATAGTGGCCTGGTGAGCTGTCGCGATACCGGCCAGCCACCTATAGTGGCCTGGTGAGCTGTCGCGATACCGACCAGCCAGCTATAGTGGCCTGGTGAGCTGTCGCGATACCGACCACCCACCTATAGTGGCCTGGTGAGCTGTCGCGATACCGACCAGCCACCTATAGTGGCCTGGTGAGCTGTCGCGATACCGACCAGCCACCTATAGTGGCCTGGTGAGCTGTCGCGATACCGACCAGCCACCTATAGTGGCCTGGTGAGCTGTCGCGATACCGACCAGCCACCTATAGTAGCCTGGTGAGCTGTCGCGATACCGACCAGCCACCTATAGTAGCCTGGTGAGCTGTCGCGATACCGACCAGCCACCTATAGTGGCCTGGTGAGCTGTCGCGATACCGACCAGCCACCTATAGTGGCCTGGTGAGCTGTCGCGATACCGACCAGCCACCTATAGTGGCCTGGTGAGCTGTCGCGATACCGACCAGCCACCTATAGTGGCCTGGTGAGCTGTCGCGATACCGACCAGCCACCTATAGTGGCCTGGTGAGCTGTCGCGATACCGACCAGCCACCTATAGTGGCCTGGTGAGCTGTCGCGATACCGACCAGCCACCTATAGTGGCCTGGTGAGCTGTCGCGATACCGACCAGCCACCTATAGTGGCCTGGTGAGCTGTCGCGATACCGACCAGCCACCTATAGTGGCCTGGTGAGCTGTCGCGATACCGACCAGCCACCTATAGTGGCCTGGTGAGCTGTCGCGATACCGACCAGCCACCTATAGTGGCCTGGTGAGCTGTCGCGATACCGACCAGCCACCTATAGTGGCCTGGTGAGCTGTCGCGATACCGACCAGCCACCTATAGTGGCCTGGTGAGCTGTCGCGATACCGACCAGCCACCTATAGTGGCCTGGTGAGCTGTCGCGATACCGACCAGCCACCTATAGTGGCCTGGTGAGCTGTCGCGATACCGACCGGCCACCTATAGTGGCCTGGTGAGCTGTGGCGATACCGACCGGCCACCTATAGTGGCCTGGTGAGCTGTCGCGATACCGACCGGCCACCTATAGTGGCCTGGTGAGCTGTCGCGATACCGACCGGCCACCTATAGTGGCCTGGTGAGCTGTCGCGATACCGACCAGCCACCTATAGTGGCCTGGTGAGCTGTCGCGATACCGACCAGCCACCTATAGTGGCCTGGTGAGCTGTCGCGATACCGACCAGCCACCTATAGTGGCCTGGTGAGCTGTCGCGATACCGACCAGCCACCTATAGTGGCCTGGTGAGCTGTCGCGATACCGACCAGCCACCTATAGTGGCCTGGTGAGCTGTCGCGATACCGACCAGCCACCTATAGTGGCCTGGTGAGCTGTCGCGATACCGACCAGCCACCTATAGTGGCCTGGTGAGCTGTCGCGATACCGACCAGCCACCTATAGTGGCCTGGTGAGCTGTCGCGATACCGACCAGCCACCTATAGTGGCCTGGTGAGCTGTCGCGATACCGACCAGCCACCTATAGTGGCCTGGTGAGCTGTCGCGATACCGACCAGCCACCTATAGTGGCCTGGTGAGCTGTCGCGATACCGGCCACCTATAGTGGCCTGGTGAGCTGTCGCGATACCGGCCACCTATAGTGGCCTGGTGAGCTGTCGCGATACCGACCAGCCACCTATAGTGGCCTGGTGAGCCGTCGCGATACCGACCAGCCACCTATAGTGGCCTGGTGAGCTGTCGCGATACCGACCAGCCACCTATAGTGGCCTGGTGAGCTGTCGCGATACCGACCAGCCACCTATAGTGGCCTGGTGAGCTGTCGCGATACCGACCAGCCACCTATAGTGGCCTGGTGAGCTGTCGCGATACCGACCAGCCACCTATAGTGGCCTGGTGAGCTGTCGCGATACCGACCACCTATAGTGGCCTGGTGAGCTGTCGCGATACCGACCACCTATAGTGGCCTGGTGAGCTGTCGCGATACCGACCACCTATAGTGGCCTGGTGAGCTGTCGCGATACCGGCCACCTATAGTGGCCTGGTGAGCTATCGCAATACCGGCCACCTATAGTGGCCTGGTGAGCTATCGCAATACCGGCCACCTATAGTGGCCTGGTGAGCTATCGCAATACCGGCCACCTATAGTGGCCTGGTGAGCTATCGCAATACCGGCCACCTATAGTGGCCTGGTGAGCTATCGCAATACCGGCCACCTATAGTGGCCTGGTGAGCTATCGCAATACCGGCCACCTATAGTGGCCTGGTGAGCTATCGCGATACCGGCCACCTATAGCTGCCTGGTGAGCTATCGCGGTACCGGCCACCTATAGTGGCCTGGTGAGCTGTCGCGATACCGGCCACCTATAGTGGCCTGGTGAGCTGTCGCGATACCGGCCACCTATAGTGGCCTGGTGAGCTGTCGCGATACCGGCCACCTATAGTGGCCTGGTGAGCTGTCGCGATACCGGCCACCTATAGTGGCCTAGTGAGCTGTCGCGATACCGGCCACCTATAGTGGCCTGGTGAGCTGTCGCGATACCGACCAGCCCCCTATAGTGGCCTGGTGAGCTGTCGCGATACCGACCAGCCACCTATAGTGGCCTGGTGAGCTGTCGCGATACCGACCAGCCACCTATAGTGGCCTGGTGAGCTGTCGCGATACCGACCAGCCACCTATAGTGGCCTGGTGAGCTGTCGCGATACCGACCAGCCACCTATAGTGGCCTGGTGACCTGTCGCGATACCGACCAGCCACCTATAGTGGCCTGGTGAGCTGTCGCGATACCGACCAGCCACCTATAGTGGCCTGGTGACCTGTCGCGATACCGACCAGCCACCTATAGTGGCCTGGTGACCTGTCGCGATACCGACCAGCCACCTATAGTGGCCTGGTGACCTGTCGCGATACCGACCAGCCACCTATAGTGGCCTGGTGACCTGTCGCGATACCGACCAGCCACCTATAGTGGCCTGGTGACCTGTCGCGATACCGACCAGCCACCTATAGTGGCCTGGTGAGCTGTCGCGATACTGACCAGCCACCTATAGTGGCCTGGTGAGCTGTCGCGATACCGACCAGCCACCTATAGTGGCCTGGTGAGCTGTCGCGATACCGACCAGCCACCTATAGTGGCCTGGTGAGCTGTCGCGATACCGACCAGCCACCTATAGTGGCCTGGTGAGCTGTCGCGATACCGACCAGCCACCTATAGTGGCCTGGTGAGCTGTCGCGATACCGACCAGCCACCTATAGTGGCCTGGTGAGCTGTCGCGATACCGACCAGCCACCTATAGTGGCCTGGTGAGCTGTCGCGATACCGACCAGCCACCTATAGTGGCCTGGTGAGCTGTCGCGATACCGACCAGCCACCTATAGTGGCCTGGTGAGCTGTCGCGATACCGACCAGCCACCTATAGTGGCCTGGTGAGCTGTCGCGATACCGACCAGCCACCTATAGTGGCCTGGTGAGCTGTCGCGATACCGACCAGCCACCTATAGTGGCCTGGTGAGCTGTCGCGATACCGACCAGCCACCTATAGAGGGCCTGGTGAGCTGTCGCGATACCGACCAGCCACCTATAGTGGCCTGGTGAGCTGTCGCGATACCGACCAGCCACCTATAGTGGCCTGGTGAGCTGTCGCGATACCGACCAGCCACCTATAGTGGCCTGGTGAGCTGTCGCGATACCGACCAGCCACCTATAGTGGCCTGGTGAGCTGTCGCGATACCGACCAGCCACCTATAGTGGCCTGGTGAGCTGTCGCGATACCGACCAGCCACCTATAGTGGCCTGGTGAGCTGTCGCGATACCGACCAGCCACCTATAGTGGCCTGGTGAGCTGTCGCGATACCGACCAGCCACCTATAGTGGCCTGGTGAGCTGTCGCGATACCGACCAGCCACCTATAGTGGCCTGGTGAGCTGTCGCGATACCGACCAGCCACCTATAGTGGCCTGGTGAGCTGTCGCGATACCGACCAGCCACCTATAGTGGCCTGGTGAGCTGTCGCGATACCGACCAGCCACCTATAGTGGCCTGGTGAGCTGTCGCGATACCGACCAGCCACCTATAGTGGCCTGGTGAGCTGTCGCGATACCGACCAGCCACCTATAGTGGCCTGGTGAGCTGTCGCGATACCGACCAGCCACCTATAGTGGCCTGGTGAGCTGTCGCGATACCGACCAGCCACCTATAGTGGCCTGGTGAGCTGTCGCGATACCGACCAGCCACCTATAGTGGCCTGGTGAGCTGTCGCGATACCGACCAGCCACCTATAGTGGCCTGGTGAGCTGTCGCGATACCGACCAGCCACCTATAGTGGCCTGATGAGCTGTCGCGATACCGACCAGCCACCTATAGTGGCCTGGTGAGCTGTCGCGATACCGACCAGCCACCTATAGTGGCCTGGTGAGCTGTCGCGATACCGACCAGCCACCTATAGTGGCCTGGTGAGCTGTCGCGATACCGACCAGCCACCTATAGTGGCCTGGTGAGCTGTCGCGATACCGACCAGCCACCTATAGTGGCATGGTGACCTGTCGCGATACCGACCAGCCACCTATAGTGGCCTGGTGACCTGTCGCGATACCGGCCACCTATAGTGGCCTGGTGAGCTGTCGCGATACCGGCCACCTATAGTGGCCTGGTGAGCTGTCGCGATACCAGCCACCTATAGTGGCCTGGTGAGCTGTCGCGATACCAGCCACCTATAGTGGCCTGGTGAGCTGTCGCGATACCAGCCACCTATAGTGGCCTGGTGAGCTGTCGCGATACCGACCAGCCACCTATAGTGGCCTGGTGAGCTGTCGCGATACCGACCAGCCACCTATAGTGGCCTGGTGAGCTGTCGCGATACCGACCAGCCACCTATAGTGGCCTGGTGAGCTGTCGCGATACCGACCAGCCACCTATAGTGGCCTGGTGGGCTGTCGCGATACCGACCAGCCACCTATAGTGGCCTGGTGAGCTGTCGCGATACCGACCAGCCACCTATAGTGGCCTGGTGAGCTGTCGCGATACCGACCAGCCACCTATAGTGGCCTGGTGAGCTGTCGCGATACCGACCAGCCACCTATAGTGGCCTGGTGAGCTGTCGCGATACCGGCCACCTATAGTGGCCTGGTGAGCTGTCGCGATACCGGCCACCTATAGTGGCCTGGTGAGCTGTCGCGATTCCGGCCACCTATAATGGCCTGGTGAGCTGTCGCGATACCGGCCACCTATAATGGCCTGGTGAGCTGTCGCGATACCAGCCACCTATAATGGCCTGGTGAGCTGTCGCGATACCGGCCACCTATAGTGGCACGGTGAGCTGTCCCGATACCGGCCTGGTGAGCTGTCGCGATACCGACCAGCCACCTATAGTGGCCCGGTGAGCTGTCGCGATACCGACCAGCCACCTATAGTGGCCTGGTGAGCTGTCGCGATACCGACCAGCCACCTATAGTGGCCTGGTGAGCTTTCGCGATACCGACCAGCCACCTATAGTGGCCTGGTGAGCTGTCGCGATACCGACCAGCCACCTATAGTGGCCTGGTGAGCTGTCGCGATACCGACCAGCCACCTATAGTGGCCTGGTGAGCTGTCGCGATACCGACCAGCCACCTATAGTGGCCTGGTGAGCTGTCGCGATACCGACCAGCCACCTATAGTGGCCTGGTGAGCTGTCGCGATACCGACCAGCCACCTATAGTGGCCTGGTGAGCTGTCGGTGATAGTTCTTTTTAGGTCTTGCTTCAACCTGGGATACATACCCCAAATTTGGAGAGAGGTCAATCTCGTCTTCAACCCCAAGATTGGGAAGCCAAGTGAACAACCTAAATCCTATCGCTATATCAGTCTTATTCGTTCTTTCTAAAAACCATGGAGAAACTGATAGAGCTCCATATTAGCGGTATCTTGGAAAATCAGACACCTCTGCATCCCAACCAGTATGCATATCGCAAGGAGCGATCTACCGAGAATGCACTACATCACTTGGTGACGCGCATTAAAAATAGTTTCACACAAAAGGAGTTCGCAATTTGCGCCTTCATCGATATGGATGGAGCCTTCGATAATACTGGCTATGATTCGATCACCACTGCACTATCCTGCAGGGGTCTGGACCGTCCCACTAATCACTAGATTAGGGCGATGCTAAATAGCCGTATCATATCAGTCACATGTGGAGAGGTCTCAGTGACAGCATCGGCGACAGTCATGAAAGCGACTAAGGCCATGTGGGCCTGCCGCTGCACCTACGGTAAAACCGGGGGACTTAAACCTAAGGCAGTCCACTGGTTATACACCGCGATAGTAAGACCTATCGTCACCTACGGGTCCACTCAAACGCCGTCAAAGAATGCCATGACGCCCTACAATACCTCGCCAAAAGAAACAATGTTAAACTTTGATGGGTGCCACGACATAAAGGTATCAAGGGCAGTGAAATTGACGACCAACTTGCCAGGAAAGGATCCGGCGATGGATATATAGGTCCGGAACCATTCTGCGGCATTCCCAGGTCTAAGATAAATTTCTTATTAGACAAGTGGGAAAAATTGCAACACTTGTCCTTTGGGAACAGCGTTCGGGGACTCCGTCAATCTAAACGACTTATACGACCCCTGAACAAGCACCCTATTGACATACTCAAACTCAATAGGATGGATATCAGAAGACTAGTCAGCTATCTAACGGGGCACTGCGGTCTGAGATATCATTTAAACAAAATTAGCCTCTCGTCTGAAACTGAGTGTCGGCTCTGTCTTGAGGACGAAGAGACTGCAGAACACATACTGTGTGAGTGTGCTGCTCTCTGCCATCTTAGGAAGCGTATCCTTCTCAGTGAACTTATGACTCCTGAGGGGATCACCCTGGCTCCTACGAGAAGCATTCTCAACTTCATTATAGAAGTAGAGAGGCTACTCGGCTACATCGGCTAGCAGGCACAATAGATCTGCAAAGGTCGCAGTGCCGTATTGCTAATGGTAGCACTAGCCCCATATATGTATGTATATAAAAAAAATAATGTGTCAAGTGTTGTCGCAGTTTATTACTCCAACTAACTTCAATCAATTCTCGGCGGGGTACTGGCAAAACCCCCCGTAGTATAACTTGCCTAGAAAAAGCTCGGCATTAAACTGTAGGTACCTTTCACCTGTGTGAAAAATAGAATCACACACAACATGGGTGATTGAAGGCAAGCTTGGCTCTGGTCCTTCATGGGCTGTAATGCCACCAAAGAAGAAGAACTTCAATCAATTGGAAGTTAGTTTTCAACTCATCAATTTGCAACAAGTTTTCGCGAATTTGTTAGTAGATCTTCTTCTTCTTTGATGGCGCTCCAGTTCGGGGTGAACCAGGACCTCAACCAACAAGCCTCTCCAGCCGGCCCGATCTTTGGCCAGCTGCTTCCAGTGCCGCACGCCCAGTTGGTTGAGGTCCCCTTCCACCTGTGCGCGCCACCTTAAATGCGGTCGTCCTCTGCCGCGTCGTCCCTCGGGGTTGGAGTCGAAGACTCTTCAGGCCGGAGCGTTGATGTCCATTCTCTCTATATGGCCTAGCCATCTTAGACGTTGGATCCGAAGACGTCTAACCAGGCCGATGTCGCTGTACAGCCCGTACAGTTCTTGGTTGAATCTCCTCCTCCATTCTCCGTTTACACAAACGGGACCAAAGATTGCACGCAGAATTTTCCTCTCGAAACGTCCAAGAGCCTCTTCATCCGCTTTTGATAACGTCCAAGCCTCAGCGCCGTAGGGGAGGACCGGGATGATTAAGGTTTTATAGAGTGAAACCTTAGTTTTTCGAGAGAGGGCTCTACTACTCAATTGCCTCTTGAGCTCGAAGAAGCAGCGATTGGCAAGAGTTATTCTGCGTTTTATCTCAGCGCTGGTGTCGTTGCTGCTTGTCACTATCGAGCCAAGGTAGACGAAGTCCTTGACTACTTCATACATATAGCTGCCGAAGGTGACGTTCTGACCGAGACGTCGGTGTTGTGCGTATTTCTTGGATGACAGCATATATTTGATCTAGTCCCCATTTACCCTTAGACCCACTTTCGCCGCTTCTGCATCAATGCTTGCGAACGCCTCATTGACGTCTCGATTTGTTCGTTCAATAACGTCAATGTCATCTGCGTAGGAAAGCAATTGTGTGGACTTGAAGTAGATCGTACCTCTTGTATTGGCCGCAGAGTCCCGCACGATCATTTCAAGAATAATTTTGAAGAAATCACATGATAGTGCGTCACCCTGTCTAAAACCTTTTTTAACATCAAAGGGGTCGGTTAGTTCACCTCCGACCTTAAAGGACCAGCGAGAGTTCTCCATAGTCATCCTGCACTGTCTGACGAGCTTGGCAGGAACGTTAAAACATGACATGGCTCTGTATAGCGCGTCTCTATAAACACTGTCATACGCGGCTTTGAAGTCGACAAAAAGATGGTGCGTGTCGACCTGGAATTCATGGGTCTTCTCCGAGATCTGCCGTAGTGTAAATATTTGGTCTATCGTAGATTTTCCTGGCCTGAAACCACACTGGTAGGAATCTATCAAATCTTTCCACGAACGGTTTCAGGTACTTACACAGTACGGCAGAGAGGATCTTGTACGCGATGTTCAGGAGGCTTATCGCTCTGTAATTGGCGCAGTCATAGGGGCCTCCTTTCTTATGGACCGGGCAAACGATACTGAGATTCCATTCATCGGGCATGCGTTCTTCCGACCATATCTTGCAGATGAGTTGGCGCATGTTCCTAACCAGCTCATCGCCAGCTGCTTTAAACAGCTCCGCGGGGAGTCCGTCTGCTCCAACAGCTTTATAAGACTTAAGTTTCGATATCGCTATCTTAACATCGTCTAGGTCGGGTGGCCGGGATTCTCCTTCGTCTTCGTCCATTGAGAATGGTTGGCTCTGCCTGACGGCGGCATTTTGACTATCATCGCCGTTATATAGTCTGCAGAAGTGGTCCTTCCACAATCTCTGCATCGACTGTGACCACACTACTAGTTGTCCGTGCTCATCCCTGCAGGCTTCTGCTCTGGCTTTATAGCCTTGGCATGTTCGTTTTACTTTCTGGTAAAATTTTCGAACGTCGTTCCTGCCGTAACATATCTCCATCTCCTCGATCTCGCGCTTCTCGTGCTCCTTCTTTTTCCTTCTCAGAAGCGCATGCTCCTCCCTCCTTTTCTGTTCAAAGAGCTCGCGGGCAGCTCTCGTCCGTCGATGCAATGTGGCCATGTATGCATTCTGTTTCTCTACATGGGCCTGTTTGCACTCATTATCAAACCAGGGGTTCCTCGACAGTGGAGGCTCGAAGCAGAGTATATCTGAGGCGGCCTCTCTAATGGCCTTCTGACAACGACTCCATTGCTGTTCTATGGCAATGGCAGATTGCATCGGGACCTGAGAGAGCTTCAGGGAGACTTGATCGGCGAAGGTCCTGGCGGTCTCCTGCGATTGCAGCGTTCCGACGTTAAATTTTGGTGTTCTTATTCGACTCCGTTGGTTCCGAGAAATTCGCATCCGTACCTTGGTTGCAACAATGTAATGATCCGAGTCGATGTTGGCTCCTCGAAAGGTTCGGACATCTAGGATGCTGGAGGAATGTCTGCCGTCGATCGCAATATGATCAATTTGGTTGGTTGTCGATTGATCGAAAGACCGCCAGGTCCCCTTATGGATGTCGAGGTGTGGGAATCGTGTACTTGCTACTACCAGGTTATGTCCCGCCATAAAGTCCACTAGCCTTAGTCCGTTTTCTGACGTGGTGTTATGTAGGCTGTGCTTTCCAATGACCCGTTCAAAGATAGCTTCCTTACCCAGCTTCGTATTGAAATCACCTAGAACGATTTTGGTGTCATAGCTGGGGCATCGCGCATACGTTCTGCCTAGGAGATCATAGAAGTCGTCTTTATGTCGGTCATCTTTCTCCTCTGTGGGGGCGTGGACACATAGTAAGCTTATATTGCCGAGATTGGCCTTGACGCGGATAGTTTGAGGCGTTCGCTTACATACTGGAAGCTTAAGACTTTTTTCCTGAGTCTGCCTCGAACAACAAATCCGCATCCGGATAAGCGTTGTTTACTTTCTCTGTAGCAGTTTCCGTAGTATATATCACAGTTTTTCATCCGCTTTTTGCCTGGCCCATCCCATCGCACTTCTTGGAGCGCGGTAATGTCTGCCTTATAGCAGTCCAATGAGTTGACCAGTTGTTCGGCTGCACCTGGTCTGTTGAGGGACCTAACGTTCCAGGTGCAGAACCGAAATTCGTTTCCTTTTTGACGTTTGCGGGGGTCGTCAACATGTAATCCGTCCGTATCCGAAGCTATTGGTTGTCTCTGGACAAAATTTTTGTTTTAAGCGATAGGGATGTTAGCCCTACGCGCAACCCCCAACCTGGAGGGCCAGGTTCCTCTTTCCCCAGGAACAAGGGGTTGGGTCGCTGCACACATTGGTTCACTACCTGGCGGGTGCCAGTATAGCTATCCAGGGGAGGCCACGCGGAGGCTGTGTGTCAACTTGGATTGAGCAGGGACAGAGACCGAAGCTGGCGTTTGCCAAGTTAAACGCGATCAACTTCTTTGCTCTGTTTGTTCTCTCCCTTCTCCCTAATTTGTTAGTAGATACTTTTCAAAATGTAGACATGTGCGTACTAAGGTTAATTTCATATTCCTACCGCAGAAATATTGAAGGCCGAGGTTGACGATAGGGTTTACAGCTTGCCTAGACATAACTCTCCCGATAGGTCGTCAATATTTATCAATTACCACTTCGAACAAATTGTCTCTTGTGGTTTTTAATTGCTTGTGATTAACGCAAGCACCTAATCAACATCTTCAGATTGACCGCGGGAAAAAAACGACGGAAACGACTCATCAGCGTATCTTTCGTATTAAGATGTGATTTCGCTGATTCTCCCTTGAAGTTTAAGTTAAATTAACTAAACTAACTAAATTCAACGAAAAATCTGATGACCGAATAGGTGAAATATTTTTATTTGTAATTAGTTCAGAACGTGCGAGAAATTGAAGAAATGAAGAATAAACTGCCCGTAAACGCATGACGTTATTTAGCAAACGCTAACAGTGTTATAAAGAGACTTTGGTTTTGCATTTTTTTTTTATAGATACGTGGGTTTGCGCTAAGAATATCTGAACAGCTACAAATCCTTGAAAGGCAGCTGTACAGTTTGGTTTTTGGAACAGGTTTTCTGAGAATTTCCATATGCATGTGAGGCGTTTGGAACAATTTTGGACTGAGGTATTGGCCAATTCCGGCAATCTCAAAATATATTTTCTTTGAAAAATAAGTTGTTCAATCAGGCAGATAGACGACGTCTTTTCGAAAACTCAGCTTAATTGCTTTGATACATTCAATGTACGATCAGGTTCAGATGATTTAAATTCTCTCTCCAACGGCGATTGATTCTTTGCTCAGCGTCCTCAATGGTTCTAGTTTCTATACTTGGGGTTGTTGGAATTTATGACATTTATTGCGAAAACTATGCATCAAAGAACAGGTCGTCTCGATCCCTCCTTTTCTGCTTTCAACCTTCTTTTTTTTTTTTAGTGAGGATGAACGCAGAACAACGTTCAGGTGCGGTTCATGCCACTGTTTGGAGCAATCACCTTGAGTGGAAGATATTATCAGATGGCAATTGTAAACAATTTTCAAAGTAAGATACTATTTACTTCATATAGTGTCTACTAGGACGTCGCGCTGATTGTGACAACTTACTTTTCAGTTTACACTTTTAACCTTTCAATGACTTTGTTGACACAACTTACAACTCAAACTAGCTCCTCGTGCACCACGTCATAATACAGGCACAAGGGACAACCAAATAAATCAATTAAAGCCTCCCACCATGGCTTCCGTCCACATCGACCGTATACATACCTATATGTATACACTTCCAACTGAAGGAACTTGCGGCCACTTGTCTTTGAACTTCGCAGCTAATTTAGTTTTTCTTTTTGTTTCTGTGTTCCAGAGCTCGGCAAATAGCTTCCAAGAACATCAATTCTACCAACAAAATCGCTAACACAAAACAACCATGACGAGTAGACCAAGGAGCATAAGATCAAGTATTTTACAGCACGTCCAATTGCGGTCTACACGGTTCTATAGTCGAGGCCAACTATCATAACAAACCAAGAAGACAGAAGACAGAAACAGAAAAGAAAAGAAAACTAAGAAACCTCAGGCACGACAATCCGCCAGTGCGCGCGGTGTCAAAGTTCGCCGACAAAGTGGACAAACGCGTGGTTTCCCAGAAAATTTTTATTTTCGTACTTACTTGTTCGTAGCATCCTTTAGCCTTCCTGCTTCAAATTGGCAAAATCACCAGAATAGTGCCTGCAAATACACCGGCGTTATCTCTTCCTACTCGTAGACCGTCGCCTACCGGCCGGTACATTCACATTGCCATTTTAGCCGCCACACACAGGATTATGTTGCTAAGTAATTCGCACAAACGGAATTAAGTAACAAGCCACTAAGAGATGCAGTCACTCCTCTTGCGTTGTTGTAAAGAGCTTGATTAATGTATCCAACGAGTTGGCGTTGTTAGATGAAAATTTCGTAAAAAGTATCTAAGGGCATAGGACCAGTCTGACGTCGAGCGACAGGCAGATGGTGTGAATCTGAGAAAGATAAAGTGTGTGGTGTCAAAATAGATGGTGTGACCGTGCTGGACGCCTACGCCTTGAATAAACGAACTCTAGCTACTTTTCCGGCTTCGTACCTCACTCGTGTACTTGCCTTTAATTGGTTGTGTTCCGTTTGGATAAGGGCCATGTTTCGTGAATGGAGTTGAAGATGTAGGCAGTTTGGTTTGCATGCGATTAGGCGTGAAGGCGAAGCAGGTCCTGACAGCAGTCAATATGTAAGATGTATGGAGAATGTTGTATATGCTATCTTACACAAGTAGTGTGTAGATAAATTGATTCTATGACAGTTTACAGTAGGAAAGTTGTCCGAAGCAATTAAATCGAACTTGGAAGGAGTGCCGTCAGCAGAGAAACAATTAGTATCGTGACGTCAAATGTCCAGATTGCTACCAGGGATACACATCACATAGCAAACATGAGCTACACAGGTCTGCAAACAGATCATGTGCTGCCATTCAATAAAAAAAAAAAAAATATTGAATTCTAATGCTTCAGATAAACTGATATACATGGAGCCTAGTGCACATGCTACAATAGTTGACAGCAAAGCAAACATCCTCCTCTCGGTTGCGCACCGCTTCGGATCGGATTCGAGCCGTGAAGGTTTCGCACATTCAGACACCTAATATGTATGCTAACACTCCACTGCACTGCTCCAGTCGCTATTATCGACCATTTCCGTCGCGTTGCCGCCACCGAACTTGATGCTGATAGCACTGCTCATGCGACTGTTGATGTTGATGCTGTCTATTTTCACGGATTCCGAACTGTGATATCTGCCTTCTAAATGCTCTACCAGCAGTGAGTGAAGCGCTCAGGCACTGACGTTCGGGCCGAGAAAAAATGAATGTATTCCGCACATCTGTGGCATGCAGCGCCAGCTACTGTGAGATTTTGTCAAAGTCACTTACGACGAGATCATCCCATGCGTGAACTTGCTGCATGCTGTTGAACAGTTATAAGTTCAAATCTGGAACCAAAGCCGGCTTAGCAGCTTATTCTCGGGTCTGGTTTCGCCTTTTCCGCATAATTCTCCCCCATTGCTTTGCTTCGAACGGTTAGAGATGTAGCGGGACGATGTGACGGGGCTAACGCATCTATTAGAATTTTCTAAATCGTGAACTTGATGGACATGCTGCCAGCAGCCAGACAGGGGATTATGTTTGGATGAATATTTAGTTGGACACTGGTCGAGGAGTGGAGTGGTCAGTAATGAATTGTGGCAGACAGATGGTGTTTTTCGTTTATTTGTTGTTGTTTTTTTGTGAATGTAGCGTTATTTGGATTCTCGAGCGTCTCACAGCTGGATTCCGTGAGAGAGGTGCTGGTTTGTATGACTTGTGATGCGTTGGTTGCGGTGTTGTGCACGGTTTCAATGATTATTACTCTTTGCAAAATGATAGATTTCCTTGCGAAGTTATACACTTTCCTGGAATGTTGGTGATCTATGGATCTCTGCTCGGTAGGTGGCTAATGAGGTAACTCGAATTTAAGGCAAAATAGCCATGAAAGAGTGAAGAAAGTCGTGATAATTTTCGCCTGAGTATGTATGTAGGTCGATTGGTAAAAAAAAAAAAAGAAAACGAAAAATATGAGACGCATGACTCAGATTCAAAAGGAGACATAAGATTAATTTTTTACACGAGCGTACCAGGTGGTATCAAATTGGAGCCAACTGGCCATGTGACCTAGCAAGGTCTCATCTTAGATACCAAAGTGTACAGCGGCTGGAACTACGTAGACTAGCTATTGAAGTGTATTATACTGTAGTTTTACGTCAATCATTAGTTTGCTATATAGCGTTGTGAGAGCGCCGTGGCGCAGTGGGTAGTGTGTTGGCCTCTGACGCCGATGACACGGGATTGAATCCCGACAACAGCTTTATCATCGAACGTGTTTTCACGGTGCTTCTCCCCAGCGGGGTTCTGACAAAACCCCCTGTAGTATAATTGTCATGAACAGCTTGTCGAAATTCGCCTTTCGGAATCGGCAATAAACTGTAGGTCCCTTTCACCTATGGGGAAACGAAATCACACACAACATGGGTGATTGAGAGAAGCTCTGCTTTGGACCTTCATGGACTGTATAGCCAATACATACATACGTAGCGTTGTAACCTCTTAGAATGTGTTGAGTGGTCGTTTATCACGTAACAGTTACCTGAATACCCTGCTGAGCCTACGACCTCTTGACATCTTCAGTAAGCAAGTACACTATTGTCCGACCACATGCATCGGGAATACGTCAGATGATCCTGCCAGTCATTTTGTTTGTTCGTGAATAGGTCAATTGGGGCCTTTTTTTCAGCGCGGTACTGCTTCTTTG
Source organism: Eumerus sabulonum (assembly GCA_951905685.1). Lineage (NCBI taxonomy): Eukaryota > Metazoa > Arthropoda > Insecta > Diptera > Syrphidae > Eumerus > Eumerus sabulonum. The sequence goes on from OX645063.1 coordinate 53,491,199, forward strand.
CTCTATCGAATGGCAACTCTTTTGAGTATCTTCAAAGAATTTAATCCAGCCTTCACTTTCCAAGCTAATTCGGAATATGATGCGACTCAATACATCACTATTAGGCACGCCGCCAATATCAGATAACCTACAACCCCGGCTTCTATAGAGTCACCCTTTTTCCTTATGCCAACATGACCGATAAGCGTGATTTGCATTAGGTGATTTATCAAATATTTTGATTGACCTCAAGACTCTCAGAACCAGTTTTGCGTCCTTTTTCACAGTTGACATGTTTTTGGGCTGGACTCGTATAATCCATTTATTTCGCTCATTTCGATCATAGAAAATGTTAACCTACAGTTTGTTTTTTGTCGTAGGCTTCTGCTATCTGTCGGAGCACTCAGACGCAAATACTGCTCCATTGTACTCCAGAAAGACACCTTACATTAATGTATTATTGCCGTCCTCCGGAGAAAGATGAGAAGGAGTTTCAGTGATGTAGAGTTAAAAGATTCGGCACACACCATGTCGGTCACAGGGGTACGTCACCGTGCGCGAACAAAGGCGGAACTGTCGCAGAGAAAATGTTCTGCCGTATCATCCTCCTTGCAACATGCAGCATAAGTAGGCGTCTCACTGATGCCAAGCACGCAGAGATGCTTAGTAAAAGTGTAATGGGCCCGTAATGACTCCCACAAGTTTTCTGCAGTAAACTATCATTAGGGATAGGAGGAATGCTGCGGATTTCTTGCAGATATCAGGGCATACGTGCTTTATCATCCTGCATCCTGGATAATCCGTCCATCTACGGTTGTGCGTATTAAACACCCAGTCGTTAATGTAGGAATTTACCGTGGACGCAGGTAGACCTAGAGCGGTTTAGGTTCTGAGAAACCCTCCTCTGAATCCATTTTGGGGAGTTCATCAGAGATCTCATTTCCTGGGATTCCAGAATGACCTGGAACCCATACAAGTTTAGTGAATTTAGTCTACAGACTGTGTTCAAGAACTTCTTGAATTCAGCCACTAATCTGAACTTAGTTAAAGGGTTGGACACAGCTTTGAGTGCAGCTTGACTCTCACTGCGGACGCATATGCTCTTTTCCCTCCACCTGTCCTTCACAACATGGTGCATGACCATTAGGATTGCGTACATATCTGACTGAAAGACAGACGCATATTTTCCTATCAAGTGCAGTCGGATGTTTTCGCGTCCAAAGAAGACCCCAACTCCGGACCTCTGTCCAGATTTGAAGCCATCCGTGAAAATGCGAAGAACATCCTTTCTGTGTTCAGAATCTAGCCAAAGCCAGTCCTGGACCCATGACAACTTGACTGTGAATTCACAGCACAGTAGGATAATGGGTGTCAATGCGTCAGAAGGCATGTCCTTGAGACAGGGGTCGCAGGACACACTGTTATTCCTGTGCGAGTTGTACCAAAAGCCATTTCTCTTGGGACGACACATGGCTAATAAATATATGGCTAATAAATATATCAAGGGGCGAAAGGTTCATAGTAGCATCTAGAGCCCGGCGTATTGGGGAAAGCCCCCGTACAGCTGAGACAAACCGTTTCTTGGAATTTGGTGATAGAGGCTACGACGTGTTTGTGTGTTACCCTGTTCCACCAGATGCATATACGATTATATGTTTTATCATTGCCATGTAGATCCAGAGGCTTTTTGCCCTCGATAAGCCCCATGTTTTGCCAAAAGCTCCTTTGCATTGGCAGGGAGCTAGAAGCCCTTTGATGGTTTTTGACTCAACATGCTTTGACCAAAGGAGCTAGCTGTCTAAGATGACCATGAGTTACTTAACTTCCTTAGATATCGGGATGGGAGTGCCTTTTAGTACCAGCTGTGTTATGTCAGTTTTTTTCCTGACGGACGGATACAAAGCTGATGACCTCTGCAAACGACTAAAGGACTTAAGAATCTGCACCTGAAATATGAGATCCCTGCAAACCGGGTGCAGGCGATCAAAGCAGATATAACCGCACTCCAAGAAGTACGATGCTGCAAGGAGAACAAACAGCGCTTATTCGGGTGCGGATGCGTTATTCAAGGAAGACTCTGACAAAAAGTCTTAAGCTTTCGGGATGTAAGCGAAGGCCTCATAACAATCCGCATCAAAGCTAAATTTGGAAACACATATTAGCTTGAAATGCGCTCAAGCCCCAACCGAAGAAAATGACGAAAGAGGAAATCTACGACCTCCTAGACAGAACCTATGCCCAGTGTCCCAACTTATGGCACAAAAATAGTTCTAGGATATTTTAATGCAAAACTGGGCAAAGAGGACATAATCAAATGGATTACGGGAAAATATAGCCTACACACCATCCGAAAGCGGACATCGGCTGGTCGATTCCTGGCGGGGCGCAATCTCCTTCTGGCTAGCACACGATTCCCGCATCTCAATATTCACAAAGGAGCCTGACGATCGCCTGATCAGTCTACCACCAATCAGATTGACACGGATCACTACCTTGTTGTAGTCAGGGTACGAATGAATATACCAAGGATGCCACGGAGTCGAGCTGGACAACGACAGTTTGACGTCGGAAAGCTACAATCGTAGGAGACCGCTAGGACCTTTGCTAATTGAGTTTCCCTCAACCTCTCGTAAACTCCAATGACACCGGAGCAACCCACAGAACAACAGTGGGAGCATTGCCAGCGTGCCATCAAAGACGCTGCCTCTGATGTATTGGGTTTCAAGCCACCGTCAGCTAGAAACCCCTGGTTTGATGAATAATGCGGGCAAGCCCATCTAGCAAAGCAAAAAGTCAAAAAAGCCATGCTACATATCCGGACGAGCGTCACTCGTTAACATTACGAGTTCAAAGACGGAGAGAGGAACACACGCTTTTAAGGAAGAAAAAATAACAGCATGAGATCGGGGATATGAAGAGATGCTATCACAGGAATATTTCTCGCAAGTTTTACAAAAAAGTAAAACGAACATGCCAGGGCTATAAAGCCAGAGCAGGAACCTGTAGGCATTAAGGCGGACAGCTAGTAGTAGAGTCACAGTCGATGCTGAGAATATGGAATGAACACTTTTGTAGACTGTTTAACCGCGATGAAAGATCTGATACCGCTGTTAGGCACAATTATCCATTCGCAACTGACGAAGATGCAAGAGAATTTCGTCCATCCGACCTAGATGAAATTAAGCTGAATCCAATGCTCAATTTCAATAAAGCCGCGGGCGCAGACGGGCTGTCTGCCGAGCTATTTAAAGCGGCTGGAGATGATCTGGTAGGGCGCATGCACCAGCTCATATGTAAAATATGGTCGGAGGAAAGCATGCCCGACGAATGGAATCTCAGCATCGTTTGCCCAGTCCACAAGAAAGGAGACCCTTATAACTGCGACAACTACGGGGGAATAAGTCTCCTTAACATCGCATACAAGATCTTCTCTGTATGAACGCCTGAAACCTTTCGTGGCCAATCTGATAGGTTCTTATCAGTGTGGTTTCAGGCCAGGTAAGTCCACAATAGACCCGAAAGGCCCAAGAATACCAAATCGGCACCCATCACATTTTCGTCGATTTCAAGGCCGCGTATGACAGTGTGCTTAGAGACGAGCTATACAGCGCCATGTCTAATTTTGACATCCCTGCCAAACTCGTCATATTGAACAGAATGACAATGGAGAACTCCCGCTGCTCCATTAAGGTCGGTAGCGAATTAACCGGGACAAGGTGACGCACTGTCATGTAATTTCTTCAACATCGTGCTTGAAAAGATCATACGAGACTGACTGCCCAACTGCTTGCGTACGCGGATGACATTTACGTAATTGGACGAACACAGCGGGACGTCAATGAAGCGTTTGAAAGCATTGAAGCGGAAGCAGCTAAAACGGGCCTTTCGGTTTACCAAAAAAGAGGCGCCACACCGACCTCTCGACCAGAACGCTACAATTGGCAGCTACAGATTCGAAGCGGTCAAGGACTTGGTCTACCTTGGCTCACTAGTGACCAGCGACAATAACACCAACGCTGAGATCAAATGCAGAATTACTTTTGCCAACCGCTGCTTCTTCGGGCTCAACCTGCAATTGAGAAGTAAAGCCCCCTCTCGAAAGACCAAAGTTGCGCTATATAAAACCTTAGTCCTCCCTGCGCTCTTCTATGGCGCGGAGGCATGGACTTTAACGAAAGCGGACGAAGAGGCCCTTGGTCGTTTCGAGAGGAAAATTCTACGTTCAATCTATGGTCCCGTTTGTATAAACGGGGAGTGAAGAAGGAGATACAACGACGAGCTATACGGGCTGTACAGCGACATTGGCCTGGTATGACGACTGCGGATCCAACTTCTAAGATGGCTAGGCCATGTAGAGCGAATGGAAAACACAGCTCCGGCCTGAAGAGTCTTCGAGTCCAACCCCGAGGGACGACGCAGCAGAGGACGACCAAATCTAAGGTAGCGCACACAGGTCAAGGGGACCTTAACCAACTGAGTGTGCGTCGCTGGATACAGCTGGCCAAAGACCGTACCAGCTGGAGAAGTTTGTTAGTTGAGGCCTAGGTTCACACCGGACTGTAACGCCACCTAAGTAAGTAAGTTTTGATATCTCAGGCACAAATCCTGACATATGTCAAATTCAGGCTTACTCGGCTAGAATTAACATTTACCGTAATTAGACTTGTATTTGAAGAGCTTTTGAGTTTCATTGTCAAAATCAGTGCTCTGTGAAAGATGTGAGCATAGTCGATCTATTGAGCCTGCAATTTAAGCTAAGTCCAAATCGCGCGATTTTACGATTTAAATAATTTTTTCTGGGTATGTTCGTCTATGTCGATAAGCCAACATAGGTTGCAACATTGGAAAACAACTTGCATTAGATGGCACACACTTTGCTCCAAAAAGTGACTCAAAATTGGACTCTCCATATGGCCCATTTAAAAAGTGGTCATGGTCAACATTCAGGTAATCAATTAACTCAAATAATATTTTCGCAATTTTCCTGTGCTTTCTTTATAATTCAAACTATGATTGAAAGGGATCATACAAAGAACTGCTCAGAAAAAATGTGACTTAATCCAAGTACAAGCTTATAACTTTTAAATGAGTCGTGATGGTATTTCGTAAGCTTGCTCAATTTACAAAAACCAAAATACGGGGATTACAAGAGGAGATTGAAGTCGTACACCTGGACGGATAAGTTGCTAGGTTTAAACACCTTGATCAGTGCCTAAAACATACGGGTTTTCAATAGCTTTTCCAAGGCATGACCTTATACCTTGTACTACAGGACATTACTAGGCGGAAACAATTACCCCACAACAAAGTGAACCTCTAACTTTACGAACTAAAATGGTGTGACAACCTTTGGACGACCTTGCGTCGTGGCGTTGCATCGTGTTGAGGCAGAAGAATGTAAACCTCGGGTCTTGCGCAAATCTCTTGTCATGGAAACTCATCAAATACCGAGCCCATTCCTGAAATATGGGTTGATTTTCTCTAGAACGTGTATTACCATTGAAGTCAGCAGCACCAGAACAGACGAAGAAAAGCTTTGACGATGTCGTGAATTCGTTGACCGGATTTGCTGAAGCTGCGGGTCAATCGATTACATCACGAACAACCTCGGTTTGTCTTATACCACTTGACACGATAAGCGCATTAATAACCACATCGTCACTGTCTTCAGCAATATCGGGCATTGAGTCATTGGCAAAGCTTCCGTCGACATGTCTAAGTTGTCCCTGGACGCTTCCGTCTTCTGGTAGTGCCGCCAAGGCGGACATATTGATTTGCAAGTCAGCATAGAAGCGATTCTGTTGCTTTAGAAACAGCAGAACATCGTCTAACGCTGAAGTCTTTGTAACCTTGGGCTCCCTGCTTCCTAACTAGCAAGATCTTGACTGTATTAGGAACTCTAGGCAACTCGTTTGCAATCGGTTGGAGATCTTGTTCAACGTTCAGCACGTTTCCCTTGTAACGGAATTGACCATTGATACCTTGACTGCGGAGCTGATAGACGCTGAGAACGGGTTGAATCCGTGCTACCAACATCTGCTCGACGACTGACAATGTCTTCATAACCCCTGGAACATCTCCTGGATCCATATTGTTTTGAGCAGTGTACTTGACAGAGTTTTTAGTGCAGTAACGGCAGGTGACTTCATGGTTGTAGTCGTGAGCAGTTGCCACAGAGTCTGAACACGTGCTTGTTGAGATTCTGGGTGAATACGGGAAATAAACTTTGAACGAAGTTCTTAACGTCAAATTCCTCTGATTATGCGAAGTACCAACAAGCCTCCCAACGCTTCTCTATCCTCTGTGACACCCTCTACAACTCATATCTTCAAAGAATGCAGACGTCCCTTATTACTGATCCTAGACGCTTCTAACAATTCATCAACCTCAAAAAATGCAATCAAATGGGGTCCCTTCCACTCTCAAATGGAACAACACTACCCCCGACGGGCCTGTTTGCCTCATTCTTTAGCCTATCATTTAGCGACTGCAGTTATAAACCCGACCCTGTATTTTTCAGCTATATAAATAAATGCTCTCTGACATCGCTCTCCGTAATCGATATCAAAGAGGACTTGGTTCACCACAAGATAAACAAGATGACTTCTCTCCGGGTCCCGATGGTCTCCCAGCCATTCTCCTCAAGAAACGTATCGCTTCCCTCTGCAAACCTTTCTCCATTCTCTTTCGCCTTTCACTTCGTCAAGCTTCCTTTCCAACCGTTTGGAAAAATTCTTGCATCTACCCCACTCACAAAAAAGGTCCCAAGATGGATATTTCTAACTACAGACCGATTGCTAAATTGTCCGCTATCCCTAAGCTCTTCGAGTCCGTCGTGTATGATTTAATGTTCTTCCACTGCAAATCCATCTTCTCCTCCCGGCAGCATGGTTTCTTAAAAGGCAGGTCTACCACAACCAACCTTACCGAATTTGCCTCCAAAATACTTTTAACTTTGGAGCAAGGCAACGAGGTTGATGTTATCAATACTGACTTTAGTAAAGCATTCGGTAAGTTAAGTTAAGCCATACAATAATTTATTTTAAATTAGAGGCATTAGGCTTCCCGCCCCAAATCATATCATGGCTTAAATCGTACCTTGAGATTCCCCAATATAGAGTATTTTTTAGAAACTGTATCCCTGACCCCATCATTGCCTCTTCCGGTGTTCCGCAAGGTAGTCATCTCGGCCCTTTAATATTTGTCCTCGCTGTTAACGATGTCGACCTTATATTAAAAGATTCCCATTTGTCAATATATGCAGATGACATGAAAATCAGCAAGACAATTTCAACTCCTGCAGACTCGCTAACACTCCAAAGCGAGCTTGTATCCTTCGGTAATTGGTGTGATAACAACAACCTGGAACTCAACATCGGTAAATGCCAGTTCGTTACGTTCTCTCGGAAACGCTTTCCCTCTGCTCCTAGAACATATTATCTACTTAACGAGCCTGTACTCCACGTCTCCTTCATACGCGACCTAGTTATCATATGCGACAGCGAGCTAAACTTTGTCTCCCACATCAATCATATCATACGTAAAGCTAATTCTGCCCTTGGTTTTATAAAACGTTGGTCAAAGGAATTCTCGAATCCCTACGTCACTAAATCCCTCTACATTACATACGTTAGACCTATCCTGGAATACGCCAGTCAAGCCTAGTCTCCTTACTACGATAGCCATTCTGCACGAATTGAAGCTGTGTAACGCAGATTTCTGCGTTTTGCCTTAAGAGGTCTCCCATGGTCTGACAGGACTATATTACCACCCTACGAAGACCGTCTACAATTGATCGGCTTACAAACCCTGAAAGCACGCCGTGAGGCAGCTGACATTCTCTTCATTTACCAGCTTATAGCTGGAATTATCGACTCTCCTGCCCTCCTCCTCATCGCACTAACTATGGCTACAACGAACCAATTTGTAGAATGTTACGTTTAGCCAACCATTCTCAAACATCCATTGACTTTCATTTATTCTACCATCCATTAAAAAATCTCTCCTAAGGTCCGGAATCGAATCCCGACACAGCCATGTCATCGAACGTGTTTTTCACGGTATTTCTCCTCAGCGGGTTCTGACAAAACCCCCTGTAGTAAAATTGTCATGAAAAGCTTCTCGGAACCGTTCGGAACCGGCAATAAACTGTAGGTCCCTTTCACCTATGGGAAAATGAAATCACACACAACATGGGTGATTGAAAGAAGCTCGGCTCAGGTCCTTCATGGACTGTAACGCCAATATACATACAAATCTAATCTAATCCCTATACCTCCCACACACCACTTGACCCTATTCTCCCGTAGGTTAAGTAGCTAGTGTTTAAGCTCAAATTTAAGTTTGGATTGTTTAAGAACAGCTTGTAATAAGCTTAATAATAATGTCGAATGTTCTGATAAATTCAGTGTCTCCAAAATGTATTGTTTCTATGTTTGAGTTTCGAAGAGGGTCTTCGATAATGTTTTGGCGAACGTTCCTCATTCTGGCTGCGTCTCTGGTCGATAGTGCTAAGTTCCGGGATCGTTTAGGAGGAAGTGGCATATTGTCTTAAACTGTTTCTTTGTAGACTTCAGTTGAGGGCATCGAAAATGGAGTTCTTGTTCAAATTTAAATAATTGCGCGCGCAAATTTTTTTTCGAATATTTTAATTTTTTTCTAGATTTTATTTGGTTTTTAATTTTTTACAATTAAACTAAATCGAAATTCAAAATTCCGGCTTCGTCAATACCCGATTTGTATGGTCGACTAATAGTGTAAAATATTTCATCTCTCTAAAATGTCAGGAAGTGGTCCAAAAAGGCAAACAACAATATTACTGCCGCCATCAAACTAAGCTTCGCCAACTACAATATGTTTATGCTAACATCTACATGCCCTATTGCCCTCCACTCTCCCAAATATGTACACACGTTCCGTCAATTAGAGTTGAGCTCATAATAAGCCCATAAAACTAAAACACGGCATTTAGAAAAACAAACAACGTATATCGCACGCACGTACTTAAAACAATCATTCTCTGCTTACGAAGCTAAACAATATTGAAACGACCACGAGCTTAAGCAAGACATTTTCTGTGGTTCGAGCATCATAAAACGTTATTTGCATCTCTGTGCCGAGCATGCATAGGCGTTTGGAAGATTTACTTGATGTTAGTTTGACATTAACTGACAAGCTGACACTATGCAGGTGTAGGAAGTTGCCTGTTTATGATAGCCTCGTCACCTTTTGACACGGAGGCAATATCTGTCATAGTTACATATCTATCCTATAAAGTTCATAGTTCGAATTCGAGATACTTTTTTTTTTCTAATAGAACAACGTAATCATTAAAAATGTAATGGTAGTGTAAGACGGGCTACAGGTTGACGACCCCCGCAAACGTATAGAAGGACATAAGTATCGGTTCTGCACCTGGAATGTTAGGCTCCTTAACAGACCGAACAGCTATAAAACGGCCCGGGTGATATTTACTACGGAAACTGCTACAAGGAGAACAGACAACGCCTATCTGAATGCGGATTTGTTGTTCGAGTTGGACATAGATAAAACGTCCTAAGCTTCCGGCAAGTGAGCGAACGCCTCATAACAATCCGCATCGAAGCTACATTCGGGAACATTAGTTTGATATGCGTTCACAGCCCCATAGAAGAAAAAAGAGGAGAGAGCCAAAGATGACATCTATGACCTCCTATGTCCCAGCTACGGCGCCAAGATTGTTCTAGGAGATTTCAACGCGAAGCTGGGTAAAGAGTATATCTATGGACGAGTCGTATGAAAGCACAGCATACACATCACCACGTCCAAAAACGGGTTCAGGATAATAGACCTTGGGACGGAGCGTAATCTCCAAGTAGCTAGCACTCGATTCCCACATCTCAATACCCATAAGAGGACCTGGCGATAATTGATTAGTAGAATTATCTGTTAATCAAATCGATCATATTGCGATTGGCACCAGAAACTCGAACTTTTCGAGGAGCCAATGTGGACTCAGATCATTACCTTGTTACAGCCAAGGTACGTATGCGAATATCGCGAACACTGCGGAGTCGAATAGGACCATCAAAATTTGACGTCGGGAAGTTGCAATCGTAAGAGACCGCCAGGAGCTTCGCCGATCGTGGACAATTTGATAGGTTCCTATCAGTGTGAAACCAGGCCAGGAAAATCCAAGATAGACCAAATATTCACACTGCGGCAGATCTTGGAGGAGACCCGCACATGATAGTGTCTATAGGGACGGGCTATATGAAGCCATGTTATGTTTTAACATCCCGGATAAGCTCGTAGGGTTGGGCAGGATGACAATGGGGAATTCCCGTTGCTCCATTAAGGTCGGTAAGGAGACCTTCGATGTTAAAAAAGTATTCAGACAGGGCGACGCACTATCGTCTGATTTTTTCAACATCACCCTTGAAAATATCGTGCGAGATTCACTGGCCAATACAAGAGGCACGATCTATTTCAAGTTTGCACAATTGCTCGCATACGCCGATTACATTGACGTAATTGCGAGAAGGCAGCGAGGCGTCAACGGAGCTTTTGTGAGCATTGAAGCAGAAGCGGCTAAAGTGGGTCTGAAAGTAAGCAACGGAAAAAGCAGCAAATATGTGCTGTCATCAAAGAAGGATGTACAACACCGTCGTCTTGGCCAGAACCTCAGCTTGGCAGCTATAACTTCGACGTAGTCAAGGATTTTGTCTACCTTGGCTCAGTGGTAACAAGCGGCAACGACACCAGCGCTGAGATTAGTCGCAGAATAACTCTTGCCAACCGCTGTTTCTTCGGCCACAAGAGGTAATTGAGCAGTAGAGTCGTCTCTCGGAAAACTAAGGTGATCGTCTATAAAACTTTAGTCATCCCGATCCTTCTCTATGGCGAAGAGGATTGGACCTTGTCAAAAGTGGATGAAGAGGCCCTTGGTCGTTTCGAGAGAAAAATTCTGCGCACAATCTTCGGACCCGTTTGTGTTGACGGAGAGTGGAGAAGAAGATTTAGCCACCAACTGTACTGTCTGTACAGCTACATCAGCCATGGCTAGGCCCTGTAGAGCGAATGGACAGCACAGCTCCGGACCGAAGAGTGTAGCGTCAGCTAAGTAAGTAAGTACTTTAGTGTAATAATTACAGTAATGTAAAGCTTTTTCTGTAGTTGAGTTCTACTATTATTCTGGGAAAGAAAACTTACTACCTTGTTTCTGAAAGTATGCTACTTAAAGCCATCGTAAACGAGATAAGAAGCACTCCACTATACCATTGAAATGTGTGAGAGCTTGTAACAACCCCCGTAAGTCAAACAAAGGTGCTGTCATAGATTAGAATATACCCGAGCTGAGACATGCCTAACTACCTGGGCTGAATTAAGGTGTTAGGCGACTCGTGCCGAACACGTCAGGCGAAAAGTGTTCCCCTCCCAAACAAAAAGTTTGAAACGGGAAAATTCTGATCTTCGCATGAAGCTGTTCAACATAGAGTTTTTTTGTGAAGTACTGAGGAGGGAGTTAAAAACTCTAAAACCGCAGCCGAAGACCGTAGCCCAACTGCAACTTAACCGCTCGGATAATGTAAATTATCACACGGACGAAGAAGAATTGAACCGCGGAATCGACTAGCTCTTAAAAAGACTAGTCAAAAAACGCAAAGCTGTTTTGTCACCCGAGATAACAGACGCCAAAGAAAGCAAGGTGTCCGTAATACACGCGTGCAGCGACAAAGTGCAAAAGGACAAGTAGCGAACACCGTACGCGAGAGACCAAGCCGCATCAACCACCGCGATAAATATCATCGGAATTGAGGAATATGATCGGATACACGAAATTGTGAACATTTTGCCGGAAAATGCTTATTTTTAACTTCCAGTAATCGCGGATGTAAGACATCTTGGTCTTGACATCACATCACAAACAGGACACCCATAGGCAATCAGCGGACTGTGTAAGGCCATGTAACAGATTTTCTTCACCCTAGAATCAAGTTGGCATGAACATGCCAAGGCTATAAAGCCAGAGCAGAAGCCTGCAGGGATGAGCACGGAAAACTAGTAGTGGAGTCACAGTCGATGCTGAGATTGTGGACGGACCACTTCTGCAGACTGTATAACGGCGATGATAGTCAAAATGCCGCCGTCAGGCAGAGCGAACCATTCGCAATGGACGAAGACGAAGGAGACGCGGAACTGTTTAAAGCAGCTGGCGATGAGTTGGTCAGGAACATGCACCAACTCATCTTCACGATATGGTCGGAAGAACGCATGCCCGATGAATGGAATCTCAGTATCGTTTACCCGGTCCATAAAAAAGGAGACCCCTATGACTGCGCCAATTACAGAGGGATAAGCCTCCTGAACATCGCGTACAAGATCCTCTCTGCCGTACTGTGTAAGTGCCTGAAACTGTTCATGGACAATCTGATAGGTTCCTACCAGTGTGGTTTCAGGCCAGGAAAATCGACGATAGACCAAATATTTAACCTACGGCAGATCTTGGAGAAGACCCATGAATTCCAGGTCGACACGCACCATCTTTCCGTCGACTTTAAAGCCGCGTATGAGAGTGCTTATAGAGACGAGCTATAAAGAGCCATGTCATGTTTCAACATTCCTGCCAAACTCGTCAGACTGTGCAGGATGACTATGGAGAACTCTCGCTGCTCCATTAAGGTCGGAGGTGAACTAACCGACCCCTTTGATGTTAAAAAAGGTTTTAGACAGGGTGACGCACTGTCATGTGATTTCTTCAACATTATTCCTGAAAAGATCGTGCGGGACTCTGCGGCCAATACAAGAGGTACGATCTACTTCAAGTCCATACAATTGCTTGCCTACGCAGATGACATCGACGTTATTGGACGAACAAAGCGAGACGTCAATGAGGCGTTCACAAGCATTGAAGCAGAAGCGGCGAAAATGGGTCTAAGGGTAAATGGGGACAAGACCAAATATGTATATGCTGTCATCCAAGAAAGACGCACAACACCGACGTCTTGGTCAGAACGTCACCTTCGGCAGCTATATTTTTGAAGTAGTCAAGGACTTCGTCTACCTTGGCTCGATAGTGACAAGCAGCAACGACACCAGCGCTGAGATAAAACGCAGAATAACTCTTGCCAACCGCTGCTTCTTCGGGCTCAGGAGTCAATTGAGTAGTCGATCCCTCTCTCGAAAAACTAAGGTATCCCTCTACAAAACCTTAATCATCCCGGTCCTCCTCTACGGCGCTGCGGCTTGGACGTTATCAAAAGCGGATGAAGAGGCTCTTGGACGTTTCGAGAGGAAAATTCTGCGTACAATCTTTGGTCCCGTTTGTGTAAACGGAGAATGGCGGACGAGATTCAACCAAGAACTGTACGGGCTGTACAGCGACATCGGCCTGGTTAGGCCGGATCCAATGTCTAATATGGCTTAGTCATGTAAAGCGAATGGACATCAACGCTCCGGCTCGAAGAGTATCCGACTCCAACCCCGAGGAACGACGCAGCAGAGGACGACCGCATTTAAGATGGCGCGCACAGGTGCAACTGGGCGTGCGGCACTGGAAGTGGCTGGCCAAAGATCGGGCCGGCTGGAGAGGCTTGTTGGTTGAGGCCCTGGTTCACCCTGAACTGTAGCGTCATCAAAGATAGTAAGTAAGAATCAAGTTGGATGCAATGAAACAGCCACCTTGTCTGAGCGAAAGCGCCCCGAGTTCTTTCCAGAGCAGCATCCATATTTTTATTAAAATCTAGATGTTGATCCAACTAAGTCGTCCGCGTATGCCATTGAATGGTGAAGAGAAACTATCAAATTACTGGTGTAAATGCTGAAAAGGATCGGCGAAATGACCGTACCTTGTTGGAATCCATTTTTAATGTCAAATGTTTGAGTAGAAGTCACGTTGGCAATTTTCACACCGAACTTTCTAGTCGTTAACATGACACCATAGCGTGTCGAAGGCTTTTTCCAAGAATGCATTTATTTCATTAGATATCCCAGACGAGTTTAGACGCAACATGTACTTATACTAATAATACATACTATGAGAGGCATGACCGAATTGGTTATCCGGAATGACTTTTTTGTCGTCAGTCCATTTAGACAGGGCTTTGTAGATTACCTCCTCGATGACCTTGCTGATACTCGGAAGGGGACTATCGGCCGGAGATTTGCGGGATTAGAGGAGTCTTTGCCCCTCTTAGGGTGTGGTTGCTTTATTGGTTGCATGCATTATTCAATGCGTTGTTAAACAGGATAGTGTACCTCTCTATAGGTTCTGGTGGAAGATGCCTAACTACAACATTGGATATGCCGTCAGTTCCCGCGGATTTTTTCTTTTTTAGTGAATCCAAGATCAATTTGAGATCCTCCGTCTAGATGAACCCTTCATTGGCAATGTCGTTGTTTGCCGTAAAACTGTTCGATATCGTTTCGAAGGTAGAAGTGGTGAAGCAGGGCTCTATTTTCCAGGTTGTGGTTCAGTCGACTTGAACTCTTTCCGTATATAGTTCAATAAGAACCTATTTTATTGAAGAATTATTTTTCCGCAACAATTTTAAGAGCAATCTGACCTACCCCTGGTAAATAAGCTCTTCAATCATTAAAATGCCAGCTCGGTACTTATTATAGTTAGCATGTTTCACAGACTAGCTATTAGCGAAACTTTCACTTTATGCTCTGTACACCTAATAACTAGCGCCAGATTGTCGCCTTAGATTTCACGTTTAGAGTTGACAATTTGTGAGCTGTTCATACATCTTTTCGATCCACTCAAGCATCCACAAAGCATCTTCATCCCAGCTCTGAACAAATTTACATCTTAATTGCTTCCCAGCGGAAAGCCCCAACCGCTCCACATATGCATGCATAATGATACCGCCAAACAGCACAATCGCCACGCACTTGCGCAAACACATTGCAACCAAACAGCGTTGGACTCGACCTCATTCTGTCAGCTTGTGTGGCATCTCAATAAATATGCTAATGAATTCACTCCTCGGCGCTCCAATATCGCATGCGTGTACATGTATATAAGTCAGCCACAAGCGCACCGCCCAGCCGGAATTCCGATGTTACGTCTACAGATGCATATCTCGCACTAGCCGTTAATTATGCCCCATTCCATCACCAACCATCACCGCTCCCGCAACTATTACTGAGGGTGGGTAATTAGAAACTCCGACAACATCCATAGCGCCCCAAGCTTATTTCGCATGTTGGCGCTACGGCTGTTTAAAAAACTACAAGTGTTTGACGGACACCACGCAACGGACGCACACACTTCACACGAATCCAATGGTGGAATATTAATGTTAGCCACGGAAACGGATACTTTACACTCCGCCTTATCTGCGTTCGACTGGATTAAACTGTTGCTAATTTTTTCCAATTAAAATTATGACTGCGCTGAGACATCCGCTTTGTCGGCACGTACAGGATAGCCGGCACGGTCATAATGGATGGCATGGAAGACGTCGTCGCTGTAATCTATTGCCCTTAAGAAAAGCATTCGGACAGATAAAGCGCACCGACATGTGTAGCTTCGTTGAATATTGAGCGTGAAGGATTGAAGTTAAAATGAAGAAGAAGAAGAAGGTAACATTCGAGCATATGGACAACCGGTAGGCACATTGGACACAGTCGATAAACATAATTGAAAGTGAGTGAAACAGTGAAAGTACTCAAGAAAGGAACTACGAAGTTGGAAGCTAATCCATAATGGTTCTGTGCAGGTAATTAGTTGCAGATTGTTGATAGATAGATCGGAACGGCTGAATTAGTAATAAAATCGGTGAGATCATGAAAGCGATTTAATACCAGTGTGAGTGACAAGCAGCAGACGGATGCTATTGCACGATCCTTATCAATCGTGGGAATTAGCATGTACACATCCCGAGCTTGAGATTCAATTTGAGGCAATAAAATCAGCAGGAATGCTGGAGGTGACTAGTATACAATAGAATCAGTTTAGAAAAGAATGTACAACCTAATCATAGTACAGTGAGCTTCACGGTTAAAACTGGTTGATTGAAAATTCATTTGAAAACCTTCCATTTAAATTCTGCTTAGTCGAGGTCAACGATGGTCGAACACTATATGTAAATATTTAAATAAAGTTTGCTCATCAAGGATTTCATTCTAAATTGCATTGCGAAAATATCTAATTACAATCACGAAAAGCCTCTAATTCATTCTTAATCCAGGCTCGTGCCCCAAGCTATAAGTACCCATTTCCCACTCATATGATCGCGCGGTCATTAAATTTAGCGGGTTAGTCATAGAGATAAAGAAGGATTTGCTCGCCATGCCTTGCAGAATCTCCGCGCCCAAATGGACTTTTTATATCGTCAACAGCGTCTAATGTCTTTTTATGGAAGACTTACAAACGTATAAGACACGCGACTGCATGTAGGTAGACATCGTCTTCAACATAATTGGCCTTTAGCGAATGGCTGTCAAGCATCAAGTTTCACTTCTTATCCAATTTTTCCCAACACATCATTGCGATTTTAATACCCAAATGTATCCCTTTGGCGGCAGTTAATCTGTTCGAATCCAATTATTACCATGTTCATGGCAAACGATAACTTCGTGACAAAGTAACTGAATGGACATACCACATTCTGAATGTGTCGCTCTTATATACTGCCTGGCTAGATAGAGTCTGCCCTTCACTAAACAAGAACACATTATACGAGTTATATCGCGCCTTATCCCAGTGCGATCTCAATCTCACGTTATATCTCAAGTCCAGGTGCAAGTGCAATCACCAACAAAATTAACCATCAAGGTCAGATCCACGACAATTCAGTGATACTCGTACTCGTACTCGCCATCAAAGTGAAATGACTAAGATAATCTCATCTAATGCGAATAGCAAGCGGCAACTGCTCAACAGATGTCCATCGATTTACGATTCGAATTAAAATTAGCATTTAAGTGCAGAGCTTCTACTGCTGCCAGGACAATTGCTCGACTAGGCCCAAGAGCGACAAGGCGCCGCGCCGAGTATCAAATACGAGGACATCCGTGTCCCCATCATCCGCATCACATAAGAGATGACAGTGCGCATCTTTGGGCCATAAATGCCTAATCAAAACATCGCGAGACGAATCAGATGTCCTGCTGGTTGCGGAATCCAAGCCTTAGTTAATTCAGTGTGAATAATTCTTACGATTCTATTCGACTTGATTAAAACCTAAGCATGGCAGTGAGATGCAATCGCATAGGGAGGTTTTACGACAATCGAGGCTGGCGTAATCAAATGTCAGTTGTCGATGTGATGGCAGATAACATGGCCTTGAACGAGGCTAATAGAACATGCTACTTTGCTGTTCTTGCTTTGTTTCAGTTTTCTTAGTTTCGGGTCTCTTCTCGTGCAAAGTGCTTCTGGTGAAATAGTCTGACTGCTAATCAGCAGTTAAGACACGGTGATTAGATTGAGTTTTAACGTTAGCGAATTGCTTTCATTCAGAACGTTTTTAGGAGGTATCGCTTGATGAGCAGAAAATGGCGATCGATTTGTTGGAGCGCTTTCAGATGCCTACTGGGGTTTCGGTGCTTTGTATATGAATTGATTGGTGAGAAGCATGCTTCCGCAATTTAATGTGTGGGTATTCAAAACTAATTAACTCCAGAACACTCTTCAGTTAAGGTTCCACCAATTTCGAAGTGAACGTGATGACGTCGTCTTCATCTCGATATTTAGGCGCAAACCTTGGAGTGGACAAACCAGCTCTCCACTCAGTATGCTCTTTCGCTGGACTCAAATTAGGTGAATACGGTGGTTGTGGCTAGATATGGATCAAGTTTTTGGCGAGATGACCACGAAGAATCAATGCAGTGTGACTTGGCGCATTATCGGAGTGCAAAATCTAGAGAACAGCTTCACGCAAACGACGCATAACGCTCAAATAATATTCCTAAGGTAATCGAGGAGCACAGATTTTTGAGTGACATTGACGCGGGTTTTTTTGGTCTTACCTCACCGTTAGTGCGATATTCACTTAATTGATCGGTTGTTTCCGCATCGTAAGCATATATCCAAGTCTCATCTTCCGTAATAATGCTCTCCATCCTGTCCCGACACTCAGATAGCAGTATTTCACACACTTCAACGAAACGATATTTTGGGTATCAATGGAAACTTGGACCATCTGAGGCCAACAATATCCTACAAAAAGCCAACGTCATCAGCAAGATCTCGAATTGTTAATGGCTTCCGAGCACCAATTTTTTGATTTTTTGGAAGTGAGCTTCGTCGATTGAGGTTGATGGTCGTCCAGAACGCTCTCCGTCTTCGACAGGTTCTCGGCCTTCTCAGAATTCCTTAGACTACTTGTAAGCATATTAGGTCAGGGAGACCCTTTGTGAGGCTGCTAGGGGGGTCGACGCTTCTTCTTCTTCGGGCGCTACAGTTCGAGGTAAACCTGGGCCTGCCCCTCCAACTAGCACGATCTAGCCTTTTCCATTGTCTTACACCCACTTGGCTGATGTCCCCCTCCGTCTGTGTGCGTCATTTTAGGTTTAGGTTTGGGTTTTAGGGGTTGGACTCAAAGACTCTCCAGGCTGGAGCTGTAGTGTGCAATCGATCTACATGGTCTACCCATTTTAGGTGTTGAATCCGTAGACGCCTGACTAGACTCATGTCGCTGAAAAGCCCGTAAAGCTCGTGGTTGGAACCTTTCCCCCAACCCCCGTCTGCGTTTAGAACAAAAATCACACACAACATCTTTCTCTCGATCAAGGACCTCCTCATCCGCTTTTGATAGTGGCCATGCTTCTGCGACGTACAGCCAGACCGAGATAAAAAGGGTCTTGTATAGATTCGACTTTGTCGTTCTGAAAACGTCGTTGTTCCAGTTCACTGCGGAGCCAAGGAAGACGAACTCCTTAACTACCGTAAACTTATAACTGCCAATACAAATGTCCTAGGCAAGACGTCAGTGGTGAGTGTCCTTTTTTGATGACAGCATATAATTAGTTTTGCACTCGTTTACTGCCAAACCAATTTTCTCCGCCTGCGCCTCAATACTCATAAACGCTGTGTTTTTCCGATCATTTCAATGTCATCCGCGTGGCGCAGTAGTTAGTGTGTTGAACTCTGTCGCAAAACTCGATAACACCAACGCTATCGAATGTTTATTTCACGGCGTCCCTCCTCGGCGGGGTACTGGCAAAACACCCCGTAGTATAACTTGCCTTGAAAAAGCTCCTCGACTCACGCCGTCCGGAATCGGCATTAAACTGCAGGTCCCTTTCACCTGTGTGGAAACTAAATCACACATAACATGAGTGATTCAATAGAAGTTTGACTCTGGTCCCTAATGGGCTGTAACGCCGGAAGAGCAAGGGAGCATCCGCGTATGTGAGGAGTTGTGAGAATTTGTGCCTCTTGTATTGGCTTGTGATTTCTGCACAATCATTTCCAATATGATGTTGAAGAAATCATATGACAGCGCATCGCCCTGTCTAAATCCTTTCTTGACTTCAAAACTATCGGTCAGTTCTGCACCGAATCGGATGGAGCATCGAGCGTTCTCCAGAGTCATCCTGCAAAGTCTGACGGGCTTAGCAGGAATGTCAAAAGAAAATATGGCGTTATATAGCTCATCTCTTATTACGCTGTCGTAAGTCGACGAATAGATGGTGGGTGTCGACTAGAAATTCATTGGTTTTCTCCAGGATCTGCCGTAGTATGAAGTTTTGGTCGATGGTGGACTTCCCTGGCCCGAAGCCACACTGATAAGGACCTATCAGCTTACTTACGAACGGCTTCAGGCGTTCACACAAAACGTCAGCGAAGATCTTGTATGCAGTAAGGAGACTTATTCCTCTGTAGCTGGCGCAGTCCAAGGGGTCTCCTTTTTTTTGGATTGGGCAAACAATGCTGTGACTCCATTCCTCGGGCATGCTTTCCTCTGACCATATCCTACAGATGAGCCGGTGCATGCTCCTAACCAGCTCACCCCCAGCCGCTTTGAAGAGCTCAGTAGACAGTCCATCTGCGCCAGCAGCCTTATTCGACTTAAGTTTCGACATAGCAATCTCAACTTCGTCGAGGTCAGGGAGACGGAATTTTCTGTGATCTTCGTCTCTAAGAAATGGACCATTCTGCCTGACGGCGGTATGTTGGCTGTCATCGCCGTTATACAGTCTGCAGAAGTGGTTTTTCCAAATTCTCCGCATCGACTGCGATTCTACTACCAGGTATCCGTTCTCATCCTTACAGGCCTCCGTTCGGGCTTTATAGCCTTGAGACATTCGTTTTATCTGTTGATAAGATCTTCGAACGTCGCGCCTGCAGAAGCACCTCTCCAAGTTTTCAATCGCACGCTTCTCGTGCTCCTTCTTTTTTTTTTCTTGCGAAGCTTATGTTCCTCCCTTATTTTAAGCTCGTGGAGCTAACGAGCCGCTCTGGTTTTTTTGGGTAGTTAGGCTTTGTATGCCTCCTGCTTTTCTGCATGTATCCTTCTACACTTGTCATCGAATCAGGTGTTTCGTCGTAGTGGAGCTTTAAGAACCAACACTTCCGTTGCTGTGCTCTTCAGAGCTTGTTTGCACTGGCTTCATTGCTGCTCCACAGACTGAGTGGAGCTTGAGGGAAACGCGGTTGGCAAAGGCACTGGCGATCTACGGCGATAGTAGCCGATAGATAGTGGTCTGAGTCGATGTTCGCTCCTCGAAAAGTACGAACATCAAGAATAGTGGAGGAGTGTCTGACGTCAATCGCGATGTGATCGATCTGGTTGGTGGTCGATTGATCAAAAGACCGCCAGGTGCCTCTGTGTATATTGAGGTGCGGAAAGCGTGTGCTAGCTAAAAGAAGATTTCTCCCCGTGACGAAGTTGAACAGCCTGTGTCCATTATCGGATGTGGTGTCATGTAGGCTGTGTTTGCCGACGACCCATTCAAAGAAGCTTTCTTTATCCAGCTTAGCGTTAAGATCTCCTAATATGATTTCGGTATCATAGCTGGGGCATTTGGAATATGTTCTGTCTAGGAGATCACAGAAATCATCTTTGATGGAGTCATCCTTGTCTTCCGTGGGGGCATGGACAGATATGAGGCTGATGTTACAAAATTTTGTCTTGATGTGGATTGTTATAAGGCGTTCACTCACATACTGGAAGCTAAAGACTTTATGCTTTAGTTCACCTCTGACAACAAATCCGCATCCAAATAGTCTCTGTCCTCTCTCCTTATAGCAGTCACCGTAGTAGATGTCGCAGTTTTTCATCCGCTTTTTGCCCGGCCTATTCCATCGCATTTCCTGGATGGCGGTTATGTCCGCTTTAAAGCGGTCCAGGGCGTCCGTAAGTTGTTCGGCCGCAGGTGGTCTGTTTAGGGACCTAACATTCCACGTAAAGAACCGAAGGTCCTTGTTTATTTTTTGTTGTCTTAAAAGGTTGTCAATATACATAGATCCGTTCCATTTGATTGTCCGAGGCTGTTTTTTGTTTCTGAGCAATATGTGGTTTCACGGTTATGGTTTGCTAGACCGTAGCCCAACCGACACTAATCCTGTTTGGTGGCGCAGGATACTCGGCATTCGGCCTCTTCCGTCAGTAACTTCCCTTGTAAGGAAAGTTCCAGATGGTACCGCGAGGAGGTGGAAGAAGGACCTGACTAGTTCTAGTGTTCGGCTGCAGAGGCTCTTACTCGCTTTTTGCCGGGCCAGTATCCGTCGGTAAGATTCTTACGTAGTTAAAACGGTCAGCTATCCCTACGCGCTAAACGTTAGTCAGATCCTTAAAGAAGTAGGATCCCAGGTATCGCTTCCTGCTTTCGCAGACGACCGTAAAGGTGCAGTGCATGTGTTGAATGGATTCATGCCCCTCATTGTCTTCACAACTCCTGCAGAAGTCGTTCGAAACTTGCCCTAGTCTTTGTGTATGACTTCCAATCAGACAGTGACCAGAGATTATACCAACAATTTTGTTGATGGCAGCGCGGCTTAGGGAGATTAGTCCCTTGGTTCGCTAACGGTCAAGACGAGGCCAAATTTGCCCTTAGGTCCATCTATGTTTCGTCTCGGCCGTGGCTTGATTAGTTAGTTATTTTTACTTTAATGACTGCTGTGGTATACCATGTTTGTTAGTTGCGTCGTTCCTTGACAACACCAGTATATCGAATGTGGCATTGTCGTTGTAAATTTTGACATTTTTAATGATAGTTGTACTCGGAACGTTATGTTAAATCGTTGAATCGTGAATGTTTTTGCGCCATGATTTTCTATGACTTTCGATCAATTCGTTTTGTCAACTATTTCGAGCCATTCTTTGGTGGCGTTACAGCCCATGAAGGACCAGAGCCAAGCTTCTGTCAATCAACCTCATTGTGTGCGATTTTTTTTTTTTTTTTTACACAGGTGAAAGGGACAGTTTAATGCCGATTCCGGCATTGATTGATGACGGCGTGAGTCGAGAAGCTTTTTCAAGGCAAATATATTACGGAGGGTTTCGCCACTACCCCGCCGAGGAGGGACGCTGCGATATAATCATTCGATGGCGTTGGTGGTATCGGAGGAGCTTCAGTGATGTAGAGCTAAGATATTCTGCACAAACCACGTCCGCCCCAAGGGTGCGCCATCATGCGTGAGCAAGGGCGGGACAGTCGTAGAGAAAATGCTCTGCCGTGCGCAGTGCAATCTCCTCGCAACCTGCGGCACAAGTAGGCTGATGCCAAGCACGCAGAGGTGCTTAACAAAAGTATAATGGCCCGTAATGATTCCCACAATTCCTTTCAGTCAATTCTCCTTATGGATTTCTTGCAGATATCAGGACATACGCGCTTTTCATCCTGCATCCTGGATAATCCCTCCATCTACGGTTGTGCGTATTAAACACCCAGTCGTTAATGTAGGAATTTACCGTGGACGCAGGTAGACTTAGAGCGGCTCAGGTCCTGAGAAACCCTCCTCTGAACCCATTTTGGGGAGTTCATCAGAGATCTCGTTTCCTGGGAATGACCTGGAACCCACACAAGTTTAGTGAATTTAGTCTACCAACTGTGTTCAAAAAGTTCTTGAATTCAGGCACTAATGTGGATTTAGTTTAAGGGTTGGACACAGCTTTGAGTGTAGCTTGACTATCACTGCGGACGCATATGCCCCTTTCCCTCCACCTGTGCTTCACAACATGGTGCATGGCCATTAGGATTGCATATATGTATCTCTGTCTGAAAGACAGGCGCATGTTTTTCTAACTAGTGCAGTCGGATGTTTTCACGTTTAAAGAAGACCTCAACGCTGGACCCCCGTCCAGACCTGGAGCCATCCGTGAAAATGCGAAGACTTTCCCTTCCAGGTACAGTATCCCGCCAAAACCAGTCCTGACGTCATGGTAGCTCGGCCGTGAAATTACAGCACAGTAGGGTACAGGTGTCAGTGCGCCAGAAGGCATGTCCATGAGACTGGAGTCACAGAACAATACATGCGAAAGCACACTGTTATGCCTGTGCGAGTTGTACCCAAAAGCCATTTCTTCTGAGATGAGACATGGCTTTCAGAGCACACCCACAGATAGCATCTAGATCAGCGCCCGGCGTGCTTGGGAAAGCCCCTATACAGCTGAGAAAAACCGTTTTTGGATTTAGGTGAAAGAAGCTACGACGTGTTTGCGTGTTAGCCTGTTCCACCAGCCAACCGATGCATATGAGACTATACGTCTTATCATTGCCATGTAGATCCAGAGGGGCTTTTCCGGCGATAAGCCCTATGTTTTGCCAAAAGCTCCTTTGCATTGCCAGAAAGCTGACAGCGTTTTGGTGGTTTTTGACTCAACATGCTTTGACCAAAGAAGCTTGCTATATAAGATTACTTCTAGGTATAAGTAAGCTAAGGCTTACTTGGACACCGGAATGGGAGTGCCTTTTAGTATCAGCTGAGTAATGTCAGTATTTTTTCTGAATGTACCAACAAGATCGCAAGAGACCGCCAGAGCCTATGCCAATCGCGTCTCCCTCAAGCTCCCTCCAACACCTGCTCAGACCGTACAACACCAATGGACTCGACCAATGGGCACCCTCCAACAAGCATTAGAGAGTGCTGCTTCAAACAGATCTCGCTTTCAGGCAGAATGACCCGTTCACGATGATAGCGGACGGACGATGATAGTGGAGAATTCTGCCCCTCTGACCTGGACGAAGTTAGGAATGCTTTTACTAAGCTTAAGTCCAACAAAGCTGCTAGAGCAGACGGACTACCTGCCGAGCCTTTTAAGGCAGCTGGAGATGACCTGGTTGGGATTTTGCACCAGCTCATCTGTAAGATATGGTCACAGGAATGCATGCCCGATGAATGGAATCTTCGTATTGTTTGCCCTTTGTCTGTGCCAATAGCAGAGATATCAGTCTCCTGAACATCGCTTATAAAATCTTCTCTGCTGCACTGTGTGAACGCCTGAAACCGTTCATTCATAAACTGATTGGTCCATATCATTGTGGTTTCAGGCCCGAGAAGTCCACTGACGATCAATTATTCACACTGCGGCAGATCCTTGAAAAAAACCAACAAGTTCCAAATCGACACCCACCATCTCTTTGTCGACTCGATGTAGTCAAGGTCTTCATTTACCTGGGCTCCACAGAAACATGCAGCAATTATATCACTGCCGAAATCAAACGCAGAATAACTCTTGCCAATCGTTGTTTCTTTAGGCTCGGGAGGCAATTAAGAAGCAGAGCCCTCTTTCGAAAAATTAAGGTCACCACATACAAGACCCTTATCATCCCGGGCTTGCTTTTAGACGCAGAGACAGGGACCTTATCGAAAGCGGATGAGAAGGCCCTTGGTCGCTTTGAGAGAAAAAATCTGCGTTGAATTTTTGGCCAGACCTGTACAGCGACATGAACGTAGCAGGGCGTCTTCGGATCCAACGCCTAAGATGGGTAGGTCATTTAGGGCGCATGGAAAATACAGCTCCGACCCGAAGAGCGTAATATAAATGCGAAATCACTGATAAACCCTCTATGTGGATTCTTGCACATCAATGTCATACTCTTCTAAGCTGCTGGTGGTACTCTACTCTACTGGTATATATGTATGTATGTACCAAGCTCTGCTTGAAAACATCTCGGCTGTTATTTACTTATTTTTTTTTTAAATACATAGTAAGGCTGGTAGGGAGGAGGGAGCTAGCAAACAGAGCAAAGTAGTTGATTGCGTTTAACATGGCAAATGCCAGCTTCAATCTCTGTCCTTGCTCAATCCAAGTTGATACACAGCCTCCACGTGGCCCTCCCTGGATAGCTACCCTGGCACCCGCCAGGTAGTGAATCAATGTGTACAACAACCCAACCCCTTGTTCCTGGGGAAAGAGGAACCTGGCCCTCCAGGTTGGGGGTTGTGCTTAGGGGTAACATCCCTATCACGTAAAAATCAATTGCTCAGAAGCAACCACCACCACAGCCTAGGATACGGACGGATACAAAGCTGACGACCCCTGCAAACGACTATCGAACTTGAGAGTCTGCACCTGGAATGTGAGGTCCCTTAACAGACCGGGTGCAGGCGATCAATTGGAGCAAACCCTTAACTGCTATAAAGCAGATATAACGGCGCTTCAAGCAGTGCGATGGGATGGACCAGGCAAAAGACGGATGACAAACTGTGACATCTACTACGGGAACTGCTTCAGGGAGAACAAACTGCGCCTATTCGGGTGCGGATTCGTTATTAGAGGAAGACTCCGACAAAACGTCTTAAGCTTCCGAGATATAAGCGAACGCCTCATGACAATCCGCATCAAAGCAAAGTTTGGAAACATTAGCTTAATATGCGCTCACGCCCCAACCGAAGAAAATGACGATCGACTCAAAGAAGAATTCTACGATCTCGTAGATAGAACATGACAATGTCCCAGCTAAGACACAAAAATAGTTCTAGGAAGTCGTATTTGAGTCGATCACAGGAAAGCATAGCCTCCATAACACCATTTCCGACAACGGACTTAGGCTAATCGGTTTCCTAACGGGGCCTAACCTCCTTGTAGCAAGCACACGATTCCCCCATCTCAACATCCACAAGGGTACCTGGCGGTCTTTTGATCAATCGACCATCAACCAGATTGATCACATTGCGATCGACGCCAGACACTCTTCCTGTATTCTCGACGTACGAACCTTCCTACATCGACTCGGACACTACCTTGTTTTAGCCAAGGTACGATATCAAGAATGCTTAGGAGTCGAGTAGGACTAAGTAAGTTTGACGTCGGAAAGCTACAATCGCAAGAGACTGCCAGAACCTTTGCCGATCGTGTCTCCTCCAAGCTCTCTCAAAATCCGCCCACAGTAGCACAAACAATAGAACAGCAATGGGCGCATTGCCAGAGCGCCGTGAGAGACGCTGCCTCAGAGGTGCTGGGTTTCAAACCGCCACCTCCTAGAAGCCCATGCAGCAAAACAAGAGGCATATAAAACCATGCTGCACCGACGGACGAGAGCTGCTCGCGAAATCTACGAGCAGAAGAGAAGAGGAGAACACACGCTTTTCAGAAGAAAGAAGAGAGAGCATGGAAAGCGTGAGATCGAGGAGATGGAGAGATGCTTCCGCAGGAATAACGCCCGTAAGTTTTACAATAAGGTAAATCGAACATGCCATGGCTACAAAGCCAGAGCGGCGGCTTGCAGAGATGAAAATGGAGAACTGGTAGTAGAATCACAGTCGATGCTGAAGATTCGGATGACAGACAATGGTTCGTAATGGACGACGATGTAAGAGAATTTCGTTCACCCAACCTAGACGAAGTCAAAATAGCGATATCGAGACTTAAGTCTAATAAAGCCGCGGGGCAAACGGCCTGTCTACTGAGCTTCTTAAGGCGGCTGGAGATGAGCTGGTACGGTGCATGTACCATCTCATTTGCAAGGTATGGTCGGAGGAAAGCATGCCCGACCAGTATCGGGCCCGGTCCATAAGAAAGGAGACGCCTATAACTGCGCAACCTATGGGGGAATAAGTCTCCATAACATCGCATATAAGATCTTCTCTGCCGTATTGTGTGAACGCCTGAAACCGTTTGTGGATAACCTGATCGGCTCTTATCAGAGTGGTTTCAGGCCAGGTAAATCCCTAATAGACCAAATATTTACGCTACGGCAGATCTTGGAGAAGACACTTGAAATCGACACTCACCACCTCTTCGTCGATTTCAAGGCTGCGTATGACAGCGTGTATAGAGATGAGCTATACAAAGCCATGTCTAGTTTTAACATCCCTGCCAAACTTGCCCGACTGTGCAGGATGACATTGGAGAATTCTCGCTGCTCCATTAAGGTCGTTAATTAGCAAACCGAGACCTTTGATGTTAAAAAAGGATCTAGGCAAGGTGACGCGCTGTCATGCAACTTTTTCAACATCGTGCTAGAAAAGATCGTGCAAAATTCACTGGCCAATATAAGAGGTATGATTTATTTCAAGTCTACGCAATTGCCTGCGTACGCCGACGACATTGACGTGATTGGACGGACACAGAAAGACGTCAATGAGGCCTTTGTAAGCATTGAGGTAGAAGCGGCTGAGATGGGTCTCAAGGTAAGACCGAGGTCAAAACCGACGTATTGGCCAGAACGTAACCATGGGCGTCTACCTTGGCTCACTGATGACCGGCGACAACAACACCAGCGCTGAGATAAACCGCAGAATGACTCTTGCCAGCTGCTGTTTCTTTGGGCTCAAGAGGCAATTGAGAAGAAGAGCCCTCTCTCGGAAAACCAAGGTGTCACTACATAAGACCTTGATCATCCCAGTCCTCCTTTACGTCGCAGAGGCTAAGACTTTAACAAAAGCGGACGAAGATACCCTTGGTCGTCTCGAGAGGATGACCTACCTGCGCACTATCTAGGGTTCCGTTTGTTCCAACGGTGTATTTGTGAAAAGATTTAACGAAGAACTGTACGGGTTGTACAGCGACATCGGCCTGGTATGACGTCTACGGATACAGCGTCTAAGGTGGCTAGGCCATATAGAGCGCATCTAAAATACAGCTCCGACCCGAAGAATCCTCGAATCCATCCTTAACGGGTCCTTAACCAACTGGGCGTGCGGCGCTGGGAACAGCTGGCCGAAGACCGTGCCAGCTGGAGACGCTTGCTGGTTGAGGCCCAGGTTCACCACGGACTGTTACGCCACCTAAGTAAGTAAGTAAGGAAGGCTGGTGCTGGGATACAATGGACCGGTATTTGCGCCTGGGTGCTCCAACAGATAGTAGAAGCCTACAGCAAACAAAAAGGCTGGCGCTTCTGTTGTTTTATAGGCAATGAGCTGGTGAGGCAAGCACGGCTTTAGGTGATCTATAATAATAAGAATAATTATTATAATTTTCCCACGCCTATTTCTTCTCCAGATACCGCGCGAGCTGGGGTCCATTTACACCGATTACGACGGCAATGTCGTATCGGCACCTTTTTATGTTTGCTGTAGGAACTTTCGAACTATCCTGCACGTATTCAGGATAACTGCTTTTGACATTTCGTGCAGGAGATCTTCGCACTTTTATGTTTCTAGCTCGTCAATAGCAGCTTGCTTGATGACTCCCGTGCTGGATATGATAACAGGGACCACGCAGATTGCATTTAGCCTCCCGTTGTTTGATTTCACGGGCCAGTTCAGTGTATTTCCCCACCTTTTCACCGAATGTTCTGTTGATGTTGACAGAGAGCGGTACTGCTACATCCAGGATATATCCATTTTGTTTTTTTTTTCGTCTTATCGATCCACACAATATCGGGTCTATTCGCTGGTGTTGAGTGGTCGGTATTCTACGCTCGGTCCCAATACAATTTGGAGCTCGAATTTATTAAAACTTCACATGCTTCGTACCTGTAATAGGGTTTTTTGACCTCTATAAAATCGCATCTCATGGCGAGCTCTTGATGTATGATTTTAGCCACATCATTATGCCGCTTGAGATAGTCATTGCTAGCTAAAGCTGTACACCCGTTTATTACATGGTCGATGGATTCTATCCCTTGTCGGCACCGACGCCATAGGTTATTGATATAATATATATATATGCACCGTGGCGCAGTGGGTAGTGTGTTGGCCTCTGACGCCGATGACACGGGATCGAATCCCGACACAGCCATGTCATCGAACGTCTTTTCACGGTGTTTCTCCTCAGCGGGGTTCTGACAAAACCCCCTGTAGTAAAATTGTCATGAAAAGCTTCTCGAAATTCGCCGTTCGGAACCGGCAATAAACTGTAGGTCCTTTCACCTATGGGAAAATTAAATCACACACAGCATGGGTGATTGAGAGAAGCTCGGCTCAGGTCCTTCATGCACTGTAACGCCAGCATACATACATACATACATATCAAGCAGCTTAAACCTTGAAGCGAAACCATTTTATTCAGCCTGAACGGCCTGCGACTTAAAAAGTGAAAGTGGAGACAAGCACTTGCATCACAATAAGACTACTGTAGGTTATGTCGAAACACACAAGTCAATGACTACATCGATTTATAGGATTGTCAGTTGGGTGGCCATATATTTTCTCAACCCACGAGTACACCGTCTGTTTTAACCTCTTACGTAAGTTCGATGGTCGTATCATTCATCCTTACTGAAAGGCCTTATGCTTGTCCCTTTGTGACTTTTGGCTGAGCACATGAATTGCGCTTCAACACGTGTACAAAGTTTTACAATCCGCAAATCATGTAATGACTAGGGCTTAATAGGTTTCCACTTTCAGCGGCGCTCCTCTGAAACTAGCGCCTATAAATCTCTGCTAGTTACTTGTCTTACTGCCATCTTCGTAGCACTACGCTTGCTAAAACGGAAATTGATTTCTCGTAGTTAATAGCATTCCCTGGTTTAATCCTCTCCTTTATACTCCTCCCGTTTTCTATGAATCCCTCTCCCTCCCCCTCACTCTCTCTCCCTGTTCAGTTGTTGCACATCATCGACTGCAGTAATGAGGCTTTATAATCACAAAGCACATCACGGCACATGACAACAGCAAAATAAAAAGAATTCTTTTCCAAACACAAACAGAGAACATCTTGTTAAATGCAAATTGCAAGATTATGTCAAGACTGTGTCTTTTCGAGCCAAGTTCCGGTAGTGAACGCATACCTGCCACTCGCAGTACGTAATCTTTACTAATTGCGTCCCAAAGAAGTCATCGGATAGTCGCCTTCAGTAGTCGTATCCTGATGACAGGGATGTCAAAATACTCTCTGCGATACTAAAAGATGGCTATTGTTAACAACAAAGTAGCAATCGAAGGTTGCCGCCAATATACATTTACACGTGAGACGGTGGCGCGATGCACAATACTGGTGTGACTCCAAGCACGAGCGACAACTAAAGTCTCATTGAATCTATCGAATAAAATCAGTGAGTTGTGACGCGAAGACGACGAGGTGAATAATAATTGCAGTCCATTCGAGATCGATGTTGACATCTTGGCTTATAGTTATTTATCTTTTTCCTTTCGTTGCCTTTTTTGTGATTTTCTTTTACTGCATCATTGGAGGTCTTGACGAGGCTGGCACGGGTACTATATGCACGTCATGTGTACAACGAATGAAGGTTCAGAGGTTTATGGGTCGCGTTGGCTATTTTCAGACATTACATAGGCAGCGATGAGCATTCAAAGCTTTGAGGGGAAAGAAACGATGGACAGTTGCGGTCACATGTGTGCGTCAGGTCAATGCTGATAACGCTATTGGCCTTCACGTTGATGTATGTAAACTTGAACGATGATACGGCGCAGAACATAGAGAGACATATGAAAAGCCATGACAAATCATAATATGAAGATGGATTGCCAATAAGCTCACTGTGATAAGTTCAAGGAATCTTGATGTGCCTTACTGTAATCATAGCCCATCACATGATATTTTTCACGCAGGTGGAAGGGCGTAAACCGAGAAGCTTTTGCATGGCAAGTATACTACGGGGGGTTTTACCAGTACCCCGCCGAGCAGGGACGCTGCGAAATAAACATTCGATCGCGTTGGTGTTATCGGAATCCGAACTCGCTCGTTATGCGTCAGAGTCCAACATACTAACCACTGCGTCACGGCGGCCGGCGCCCTCTCCCTCCCAGCCTTTTGTTTTTACATAGACTTATTCGAATTCGCTTAGAATGCGCAAACAGATGGCTCACAGAATTTAATTGTGGCAATTTTATGTCAAATATAAGCCACATTTTGGCTGTCGAATCACCCCAGAACCTGTCGATATATTGAAACAAGTACAACAAGATAAGCAACGTCGATATTGGGAAAGAGTTAAACATCGAGCACTAGACCGTCATCAAAAACCTATGCATGGGTTCCTCATGAACTGGGCAAAAGTGGAAGTTCTTTCCTGATGAGTAGAATCCAGCTTACTCACCTATATTGAGGGTGAAACAATAACTAAAGACTTTAACCTCGAAATTCAGCAACGTTTATGTCAAATGGTTATACGAAATAGCCATTTTTTTATTTTATTGAAGACTTCCGCTATCCGCTGGAGCACTCAGACGCAAACACTGGTCCATTGTACTCCAGACAGACACCTTACGTTAATGTATTTTCCCCGTTTTCCGGAGCAAAATTTAAAGGAGCTTCAGTGATGTAGAACTAAGGGATACGGCACACACCACGTCGGCTCCAAGGGTGCGCCACCGTGCGCGAGCAAAGGCGGGACAATCACAGAGGAAATGCTCTGCTGTGTCATCCTCCTCCTCGCCACATACAGCACTGGTAGGCGTCTCACTGATGCTGATCACGTAGAGATGCTTAGCAAAGGTGTAATGGCCTGTGATAACTCCCACAAGCCTTCTGCAGTTGATTCTCCTTAAAGACAGGAAGAGTGCTGCAGATTTTTTGCAGACATCAGGGCATACGCGCTTAGTCATCCTGCAACCTGGACAATCCATCCTTCTACGGTTGTGTGTATTAAATACACAATCGTTAATGTAGGAATTCACCGTGGATGCAGCGTGGATGCAGACCTAAAACGGGTTCAGGTCCTAAGAAGCTCTCCTCTGAACCCATTCTGGCGAGTTCATCAGAGATCTCATTTCCTGGGAACCCAGAGTGGCCTGGAACCCATACAAGCCTTAATGAATTTAGTCTGTCGACTTTGTTCGGAAAGGACTTGAGTTCAAGCACGTATTTGGAGCTGGTTAAGGGGTAACATACAATTTTTAGTGCAACTTGGCTGTCACTACAGACGCATATGCTTTCCTCCTTCCACCTGTGCTTCATAACATAGTGCATGGCCATTAGGATTGCGCATACCCCTGATTGGAAGACAGACGCATATTTTCCTAACGAGAAGTGCAGTCGGATGTTTTCGCGCTCAAAGAAGACCCCAGCACCGGAACCCCGCCCAGATCTGGAGCCATCCGTGAAAATGCGAAGACTATCCTTTCCAGGTTCAGTATCCAGCCATAGCCAATCCTGACGCCATGGAAACTCGACTGTGAAATTACGGCGCAGTAGGATAATGGACGTCAGTGCGTCAGAAGGCATGTCCATGAGACAGAGGTCGCAGGACAATTCTTGCGCAAGCACGCCGTTATTCGTATGCGAGCTATACCAAAGGCCATTTCTCTTCAGACGAGACATGGCTTTCAGAGCGCACGCTCTGATAAATACATCAAGGATGGAAGGTTCATCATTGCATCTAGAGCAGCGCCCGGCGTGCTGGGGAAGGCCCCTGTGCAGCTGAGACAAGCCGTTCTTTGGAGTTTGGTGAAAGAGGCTACGACGTGTTTGCGTTTTAGTCTGTTCCACCAGACAACCGATGCATATGAGATGATAGGTCTTCCCAATGCCGTGTAGATCCAGAGGACCTTTGCCGGCGATAAACTCCAAAGGGAGCCAAAAGCTCTCTTGCATTGCCAGAAAGCTGACAATGCTTTGGTGGTTTTTGACTCAACCTGCTTTGACCAGAGAGCCTTGCTATCTAAGATGACTCCTAGACACTTAGCCTCCTTGGATACCGGGATGGAAGTGCCTTTTAGTACCAGGTGTGCGGCAATGGAGGGCATGGGCTCGGACATACAGGGTAAAGTTGTTGATTGCTCTCAACCTGGCGAGATGCCAGCAACGATCCCTGTTTAAATGCCCGGGTCAAGTTGACATACGGCCTCCTCGCGGCGCCCTCTGGATAGCCTCTTCAAAAACCGTTGGGAGGTGAACAAACGAATGCAGCGAAGAAAACCCCGATGAGAATGGCGGTTGTGCGGCGGGCTAACAATCCGCCCACGTAAAAAAACCCAAAGTTATGAATGAGCAAGATGCCTCGGATATACGGACGGATACTCGACGACGACAACGCACGAAAAAGGAACACGATTTGCGAGTATGCTCCTGGAATGACAGAACCCTGTACACTCCCGGAGCTGCTCATAAACTAGAAGGAATCCTCACGCAGTACAAGGCGGATATTACTGCGGTCCAGGAAATACGCTGGATAGGAAACGGTATTATTAGGAAGAAAAATTGCGACATTTATTACAGCTGTCACAAAAGGTTGCACTTACTGGGATGCGGATTCGTCGTGGGAAAGCGGTTAAGGTCGAAGGTCATCGACTTTAAACCTATAAGTGATCGCCTGGCTGTGATCCGCATCAGAGGCAGATTTTATAACATCAGCCTTATATGTGCACACGCCCCTACCGACGAGGCTGAAGACCCTATCAAGGATGACTTCTATGACCTCCTGGACAACGCCTACGGAGCTTGTCCGGAGTACGATGTAAAAATCGTGCTCGGGGACTTCAACGCCAAAATCGGAAAGGAAAACACCCTTGGCGGAGTGATCGGAAAGCACAGCCTCCACGATACAACAACAGATAACGGCTTCCGACTCGCTGACTTTGCGACAGCTCGTAATGCGGTGATAAGTAGCACAAGATTCCCTCGCAAGCGAATCCACACAGCAACCTGGCGATCTCCGGACGGTCGAACCGCCAACCAAATCGACCATGTGCTCATTGACGCAAGGCACGCGTCAAACATCCTGGATGTGCGAACATTCAGAGGGGCAAATGTCGACTCTGACCACTTCCTCGTAACAGCAAGATTCAGAGCTCGACTGTCCAATGTCAGAAAGCTGCACCAGCCCATCAGGAGGAGGTTCGACATTGGGCGCCTGAGCACACCGGAGGTTGCCAGAGTCTACAGGGAGCAGCTGAGCGAAAGACTCTACGGTATGCCTACGTCGAACACAAATGCCAATAATATGTGGCTGCATTGCCGCTCAGCCATTCAGGAAGTAGCCGAAACCACCTTAGGATACCTACCACCCCCGACAAGAAACCCGTGGTATGATGGCGAGTGTGAGCAGAAAAAGGCAGCAACCGACGAGGCGTACCAAAAGGCGCTGCAGAGGAAAACCAGGGCAGCGCGAGAAGAGTACCGAGCCAGAAGAAGGGAGGAGAAGAAACTACTGCGACAAAAGAAAAGAATCTTCGCAGCCTCCCAGCTCAAGGATATCGAGGAGTCTAGGGATAGACATAAAATACGAGCCTTTTACAAGAAAGCCAAAGGCCTTGCAGGAGGCTTCAAAAAGGACACCCTGGCTCTTCGAAACTGCGAGGGTAATCTTGTCACCGACCCGCAGGGAATAGTGGATGTATTTAAGCAGCACTTCCAGCAGCTGCTTAACGAGCATGACCAAGAGAGAGTGGTAGGGACTGAGGAAATCCCAACTCCAGCCGCTGAAGTAGTCCTCCCACCCAGCATAGAAGAAGTCGGCACAGCTATTCAGAAGTTGAAGAACAACAAGGCCGCAGGCTCAGATGGCTTGCCATCAGAGCTCTTCAAGGCTGGCGGCGATGTTCTGGTAGGGAGCATGCACCAGATCATCTGCAGAATTTGGGAAGATGAGAGCATGCCCGACGACTGGAATACCAGCTCTATATGCCCCATCCACAAAAAAGGCGATCCTACCTCTTGTAAGAACTATAGAGGTATATCCCTGCTCAATGTCGCATACAAGATCCTGTCCAGCGTATTGTGTGAACGTCTAAAACCATTTTGCACCGCACTAATCGGCAGCTACCAGCGCGGCTTCCGGCCCGGCAAATCAACTATAGACCAAATTTTCACACTTCGACAAATCCTGGAAAAGACCAACGAGTTTCAAATCGATACACACCATCTTTTCATCGATTTCAAAGCCGCATACGACAGCATTCATCGTGAAGCACTGTTTGGGGCGATGGCCGAATTCGGGATCCCGGTAAAACTGATCCAGTTGTGTCGCGCCACGCTAAAAAACACGCGATGGACCGTGCAACTCGGTTCTAGGACCTCGGAACCATTCGAAACATGCACCGGATTTCGGCAAGGAGATGCGCTGTCATGTGACTTCTTCAACCTGGTGCTGGAGCAGATAGTGCGACGGGCAGGCGTCAACAGGGAAGGCACTATCTTTTACAAGTCCACCCAGCTGCTGGGATACGCGGATGATATCGCCATCATCGCGTGTTCTCGCCGTGGCATTGTGGAAGCATTCACGGCGATTGAAGAACAGGCGAAACGAATTGGCCTTAAGATCAATGAGGACAAAACGAAATACATGCTGTCAAGCAAAAACCAATCCGTCGCTCACCACCTGGGACAAAACATAACAATTGACAGCTACAATTTCGAGGTAGTTAAGGAGTTTGTCTACCTCGGGGCAAACGTAAATTCCACAAATGACACCACAGTGGAGATCCGGCGTAGAATCGCCCTTGGCAACCGCTGCTACTTCGGCTTGTCCAAACAACTGGGGTCAAAACTCCTCACTCGAAAGACCAAAGTCATGCTTTACAAAACGCTCATTCTGCCAGTCTTGCTGTACGGAGCCGAAAGCTGGACGATAAGCAGGACAGCGGAGCTGATTTTGGGTTCTTTCGAAAGAAAAATTCTGCGCCGGATATTTGGTCCTGTCTGTGAGGAAGGTGAATGGAGAAAAAGACACAACCGCGAACTCTACGAGCTGTACCAAGATGTGGATGTAGTCCGGAAAGCAAGGACCCGTCGACTACACTGGCTCGGCCACATCGAGCGCATGGACATCAACGCTCCAGCTAAGAGGGTCTTCGACTCCGAGCCTCCTGGTTCGAGAAGAAGAGGAAGACCGAACCTCCGGTATAAAGACCAAGTAATCGCGGATGTAAGACATCTTGGTCTTGACAACTGGAAGCAGCGTGCCCGGGACCGTCAAGGATGGAAGGCAGCTATAGCTCAGGCTCAGATCCTCCATGGATCGCAGGCCTGATAAGTAAGTAAGTAAGTAAGTGCGGCAATGGAAAAGGCTAGCAAAGGATCGTGCTAGTTGGAGGGTCATGTTGGTTGAGGCCCAGGTTTACCCCGAACTGTAGCGCCCATTAAGAAGAAGAGGAAGAAGGATAAAAGTTTCTAAGAGATAGGCAAATTACGCATATTCACCAAGTCACATGCTCGTGGCAAGTACTGCGGATCCATGTCACTTATCCATCCAGCAAGTGATAGTAAGATGACATTAAGCTTAACATATTTTGTTGACAAGGCTGGAATTTTGAAGAGATCCAAAAATGCACGCACTTTGCTATTATAGAGTACGAGATGACATCGGGAAATATTATCAAGAGATTGAAGACTTCGCAGCCTACATTAAGAATATTTGTAAATCACTCGCACTCCATCTGAAATTATTCCAAACAGGCCAGTTTCTTTCAACCTTTATTAATCCTACTAAACCCTTTAGGAAAGCAAATACATCGTCCATCATACAATTCTACTGTCGTACTTTGCAACTTCCTTCTCGCGATAGGTGTCCATGAGTGATACATACAATCTTAATGCGCTCATGGATGTCCGTAAACGACGCGCTTTCGTGAGGTATTCAATAATCCCAGGCCCTCAAGCGAAAGCAACTTGTTTATTTCTCGTTGAAAACTCCTAATGAACCAGACCACAAGTCATTCTGATACAAGCATTTTACATTTTTTACCTGTTCCTCCTATAGATTCCTCAAATGCCCCCAAACGCCTTGCACATATTTACCTATCGCGCATCACTAACACCTCATTAAATCATGTTGCTTTGATAGTTCCCCAATCTTGAGGCACATCTAGCCTAATCCCAAGTCCACCTTTCATGTCATTACGGAAATTTACGTACACGCCTCCGAAGCTTTATCGTAGATATGTGCAAGTATTTCGTGTAAACAAGGACCACGACTACAGATATGCCGAGTCGATGCGTTGCACCCCGCACGAGTACTTCATATGTAATGGCGAGCAACAAGATTTATTGCACAGTTTTAATGTCTTCTTCATCGATTGCACTTCATCATGCTCATCATCAAGTGACTGTTGGCGGGCCCATGGGTTACGGGTTATCCCTTTTTGGTGTTCTTTTTCCATTTTCATATGCATTCTCTACCGCCCCTTGGACGCTTTCGTAGGTTTTTGTCTCGAGCAGAGCATGGCAACTAACCGAGTGCTTCGGACGGGATGAGTGGATAAATTGTGGAATCCCCCTCTGGACAGGTTGTAATTAAAATTTAGTAATCGCCGGGTATTTAGAGATAATAACTTAATGTGCTTCGAGGGTATTGTCAAGCAAGTGAATTTATTCCCATTTTCTGGATTTGAGTTATAGCCTTGCCAGTAATGGAGTAGAACAGAATAATGATTCTTGCGATATATAATATAATGACAAGCATTGTAGGCTTCGGGGCGACCGACGTACGTACGTGTCATCGTGTGGATACAGTAGATCGGAAGATGGATTTTTTAAATATACAAATATCAAATCCTGTAGTGTGAGTTGGAATAACCGCCTAAAGCTGTTCGCTGTCAGGCGACAGTGATTGATTCAATTTTCGAAGACAGTCGCCGGCTGTAGTGAAGAGCGTATAACATGAAAATCTCAAACTCCAACTCCATCCGGTAAGTTCTTCTGTACAAGCTCGATGGTTAACCAAGTGCTGTTGAAATATTTCCTCCTTGAAGTACCTTATCCCATATTCGAACTAAATCCAATAAATCTTGCTTTTCAGAAGAAACAAGCTATACCTTACTTAGGGCTTAAAGGAAACTGTTTGTCTTGCGAGAAGATATTTGCTTTCGTTGTAACACATAGTAAGAGGTGTGGCAGTTAAGGCCTGCGTCGTTCGCCAACATCTATTTAGAACGAGGGGCTGAAGTCGACAGCATGCTTTGTTCGCGAGTTGTGCGTTTTCGAAAAAACAAAAACTTTTCAGTGGCCTAAAAGTGAGTGAATCACATTACAAGCAACGTGTTGTGATTAAATTTTTAGTGAAATCTTGTGAAAAATCATCGGAAATATTCGGAAAACTTCAGGTAGTCTATGAAGACTAGTTTATGTTGAAAACACGTGCGATTGAATGGGCAAAGTAGTTGAAGAAGGGCGGTGCCATCGTCTGTCGTGAATATATGTATTTCTACGAACCAGACCGTGACTGAAAAGTTCTATATTGACGCCACGAAAAGCTGCGATTACGTGTTTTGCGTGTACGGCCCGAGCTCGTCAAATAGGGCTGGATTTTCCGTCATGACAATGCGCCGAACCAGACAGAGTTTTTAGGAGAAACATACCATTCCGACGATGTCGCAGCTACAATATAGCCCCAATATTGCCCCCTGCGACTTTGAATCGTGGAAAAAAAGTTAGGTTCGTCATGTAGAGTTAGAGTAGGACCAATGTGAAGGTCGATAATAAAATTGTACGATAAGCTTAATTTACTTGTTTTTCTGTATGTAAAGTGAGATTATAAGATAAGGAACTCAAAGGATTTCGAACTAAACTTGTCTTTACCAGACGCTAAAGATGTAAACAAACCCACTGCAACTGAGTTTAATTTCGCTAAAGCTCAGGGATAGCATCGAACTTGACTATCATGTGGCAAAATTTTCAGCTCTTTAGCTTCCCTTGAAGTGATAATGCTATACAAACCATTCAGGTCGTAGTTGTGGTTGAATGCTCCCTTCCAAAATTTTGTCAACAAAAACCAAACATTTTGTACAGAAGTTTCAATAAGATCCAGGCTTCTCTGTTCTAGAGGGCGGCCTCCGAACTCAAGGCCAAGATACTAGGGAGGCCGAGGAGTCTAGGGAGACACATAACAAAAGCATTGCAGGAGACTTCAAGAAATACAACCAGGCTCTTCGAAATTGGGAAGGTTACCTTATCATCGATCCGCAGAGAGTAGTGGATGTATTTAAGCTGCATTTCCGGCAGGTGCTTAACGAGCATGAACAAAAGAGAGTGGTAGGGATAGGGACTAAGGATGTCCCAACTCCAGCAGCTAAGGTAGTCCTCCTCAGCAACGAAGAAGTAAGCAAAGCTACTCAAAAGCCGAAGAACAACAATGCCGCAGGCTCAGATGTATTGCCCTCAGAGCTCTTCAAGGCTGACCCTGCTCAAAGTTGCATATAAGATCCTGTCCAGTGTACTGTGTGAACGTCTGAAGCCCTTTTGCACCGCACCAGTGCGACTTCCGGCCCGGTAAATAGATTATAGACTAAATATTCAAAATTCTACAACTCGTGGAAAAAACCAGCGAGTTGTAAATCGATACACAGCATCTCTTTATCGTTTTTCGCAAAGAATTTTTTGATGAGATGGCCGAATTCGGGATCCAAAAATTACGCGATGCACCGCGCAGTTCGGTTCTAGGACCCCTGAAGCATGGACTGGATTTCGGCAAGGAGATGCGCTGTATTGTGACTTCTTTAATTTGGTGCTGGCGCAGATAGTGCGACGGTTAAGCGTCCACAGGGAAGATACTATCTTCTTCCGGTCTGTCCAGCTGCTAGGATACGCGGATGATATTGACATCATTTCGTGGTGACGTTGTGGAAACTTTCACGGCAATGGAAGAACAAGTGAAACGAGCTGGTCTTATAGTCAACGAGGGTAAGGCAAAATACATGCTGTCAAGCAAAAACCCGACCCGTTGCTCACCACCTGGGATGGTCGTGGTGCAGTGGTAAACATCACCGACCGTCGAGCGGCAGGTCTGTAGTTCAAAGTCGTTTCATAGCCAAGAAAGAACAATTCTTTTACGGGAAAAAATTATGCAACACAGCGGTTGTGTATGAGACTCACAGTATCTGGTCACTTCAGATTCATAAGTGCATGGAGCATTTGCTGAGAACTACAACTAACGTGAAAATTCGGTCGGTTCCTCTCGAAACCTATCTAGGACAACCACCCCTGGAGAGTAGTGAATGAACATCTATGACTAAAACCACTGCACTCCGTTCAGGTTGTGTGACAAACATTACAAGAGTATAAACTCTTGAAACGGCGCGAACTATAAAAAATATATATATGGTGGTTGACAGCTATTATTTCGAGGTGGTTGAGGAGCTAGTCTAGCTCGGGGCAAACGTAAACTCCACAAATGACACCACAGTGAAGATCCGGTATAGAATAGATCTTGGCAACCGCAACAGGGTCAAAACTCCTCACTGGAAGAACCAACATCATGCTTTACAAAACGCTTATACTGCCAGTCTTGCTGTACGGAGCCGAAAGCTGGGCGATAAGCAGGACAGTGGAGCTAATTTTGGGTTATTTCGAAAGAAAAACTTTGCGCCGGATATTTGGTCCTTACTGTGAGGAAGGTGAATGGAGGAGAAGACACAATCGCGAACTCTACGAGCTATACAAAGATGAAGATATAGTTCGATTCTCGTGCACATCGAGCGCATGAACACTCTACAGTTATTAATCTAGGCAGAAACTCATCTGGATTGCGACGCATGCGCTCCAAAAACGCTTTAGAAAAGACCACGGGTTTGCTTTTATTCTCAGCTGAGAGCAAATGGGATACCAACTGTTTCGCACAATTTTATTCTTCTATCATTTCAAGAGTATTTATTTTATCGATCATTCCAGGAATACTCACGTCTGCGGGACGTCCTATGTCTTCTGTTGATGGCAAGGATCAATAAATATTTCGGGAACTTTTCCAAGTAAGGATTAACGGCCAGGAAAATGTTGACCTGGGTTTGGTCGAAAGGCGAGTAGTTTAATATTACCCGCTGTCGTATGACCAGACACTAAGTTTGGCTCTTTACCGTGAACAATACTCGTAGACCATTTGAAGCTAGCGATTGCCAAATTCAGCCACAGCTGACCAGTAGGAAACAAAATGTTATTGTACCAAATCAAAGCTAGGCCTAACGCACTTATTGGGTGGTTCTTGCTATGTAAAAGTTTCTACAAGAGAGGCTTGCGGAGAATGAGTGTCGATGCTTTTTGCCAATAAGGAAAAGCAGTCCTGCGAGGGGTGAATTATGAAACCGCCCCCGCGTAAATGCATAAATGATAGCTTGGAACGTCCCTTCCATTCCTCCATCCATTTACTTACATAATAAGCATACAAGGAGATACAGTTGGAGTCTTAGTCACTCAGAGACCACCGGGTGGATGGTTGAATAAGAGTTGAGTTAACTTCGCATGATCTAGTGCCTAAATTCCTTTTTTGGTGAAATTACGTACAATCATTACACAATTTCGTATGGCATCAGCCTAGAGGTCATCACGTCTGCAAGCCTATATAAGCTGTCGCTAAAAGAAGCATATTACTCGCCCACTCTACGCCCCTATCCTAACATATCACCATATGATTTCCTCTCCCACTTGAAGCACGAATGCCATTAATAGCGTTCTTTTGTACCTCATCTCGAAGTACCGTTGTTATACTACTGTGCCGACATCCACATAACCACCTACAAGATCCATGTACAATCCGTTGCAGGTACAAATCTACTTCGACTTCCTTGTGGAAGCACGAAATTAACTCATCACGTTATTCCCATGACAACTGTCGTTCCAGCTTAACTCGCAAAGCCATCGTACCCGCCGATTATGCACAACCATTGGAACAATAAAAATCGAATCCAACTTATGTATGTACATACTTCCACGGCGGCGACCTGAGAACCAAAGCAGTCAGAATCAGAATCTCAGCACAGAGAACAGTTATATACATGTCTCTGTCTCAGCCGTCATGCATCGAGCGTTGCCAAGAACAACCAAATCCAACTTGAACTCGAACTTGAGTGCTCCTCGAGCCAGTCATCACTCGAGATATCTTCATCCATTTCACTAATTGCGACCCGAAACCGTAGAGAAATAGATCCGCTCCATCTCGTGCAGCACTTAATTGTAACGCTCAGCGATGAAATTAATTCGTGAAAGCGTTCGCGTTGGATTTAACGACGAACGACATGCCGTGGTAATGGTTGGCCTGATCGGGATCTTGGTGTCATCGTCAGGTGATGTTATACCATGTGACTATGAAGTGTAACTGTGTAATTAGATCATCTGTGGCGGGAATGTTTTGTTTTTGTTTATCTACGCTTTTTAGAACTGAATGATTGGCATTTGAAAGAATTCAGTTCAGGGCTTTGTGTGTGTCAGCGAAGTGTAATGAATGGCTATTCAGGAACATGCAGACGTCCTAATCATGCTTTCGCAATGGAATTCTTGAAGCTGAATGACAGGTCGCACTTTTGGGTCATCGGGTTAATTTCCGTACGGACTGCAGTCATTAAAGTCTTTTCAAGTTTTTCAATAGGCTAAGAACGCCATACGGAACTAAACGTTCTAATCACAAAACCTAGGAATCGGATGGACATGGAATGAGTAAATCTATAATAGCGCATGTGTGACATGTGTTCAAACCCGACATACATATAACAATAGAAACACCATCTTAAAGGGAAATTGAGGTTACCATGAGTATACTATGACTAGCTCGTGCGGAATATCCATTGTGTCGTGCTCTTAGAATGGTAGCGTTCTTCGAAATCGTCGTTTTCGGTTAAAAATAGTCCATTCCTGCTTCTGCAAAGCGTCTGCAGTGGAATATGGCATTCTCCGCGTCTTCATCTTCCTCATGACAATTTTACCACAGCGGGTTTTGTCAGAACCCCGCTTAGGAGAAACACCGTGAAAAACACGTTCGGTGACATGGCTGTATCGGGATTCGATCCCGTGTCATCGGCGTCAGAGGCCAACACACTACCCACCGCGCCACGGTGCTCTCAGGCTTCTTATATAGATCCAAGAAATATTTCTCACCCTCAGATCTGGCTAAAATCTTAATTACTTACTTATCAGGCTAGCGATCCATGGAGGATCTGAGCCTGAGCTATAGCTGCCTTCCATCCTTGACGGCCCCGGGCACGCTGCTTCCAGTAATTATCAAGACCAAGCTGTCTCACATCCGCGATTACTTGGTCTTTATACCGGAGGTTCGGTCTTCCTCTTCTTCTCGAACCAGAAGGCTTGGAGCCGAAGACCCTCTTAGCTGGAGCGTTGGTGTCCATGCGCTCGATGTGGCCGAGCCAGTGCAGTCGAGGGATCTTTACGTCCCGGACTACATCTACATCCTTGTACAGCCCGTAGAGTTCGCGGTTGTGTCTTCTTCTCCATTCACCTTCCTCACAGACAGGACCAAATATCCGGCGCAGAATTTTTCTTTCGAAAGAACGCAAAATCAGCTCCGCCGTCCTGCTTATCATCAAGCTTTCGGCTCCGTACAGCAAGACTGGCAGTATGAGCGTTTTGTAAAGCATGACTTTGGTCTTTCGAGCGAGGAGTTTTGACCCCAGTTGTTTGGACAAGCCGAGGTAGCAGCGGTTGCCAAGGGCATGGCGAGAACACGCGATGATGTCGATATCATCCGCGTATCCTAATAGCTGGACGGACTTGTAGAAGATAGTGCTTTCCCTGTAGACGCCTGCCCGTCGCACTATCTGCTCCAGCACCAGTTTAAAGAAGTCACATGACAGCGCATCTCCTTGCCGAAATCCGGTGCATGTTTCAAACGGTTCCGAAGTCCTAGAACCGAGTTGCACGGTGCATCGCGTATTTTTTAGCGTGACGCGACACAACTGAATCAGTTTTCCCAGGATCCCGAATTCGGTCACCGCACCAAACAGTCCTTCACGATGAATGCTGTCGTATGCGGCTTTGAAATCAATGAAAAGATGGCGTGTATCTATACGAAACTCGTTGGTCTTTTCCAGGATTTGTCGAAGTGTGTAAATTTGGTCTATGGTCGAATTGCCATAGACCAATCCTTGATATCCTTGAGCTGGTAGGCTGCGAAGATTCTTTTCCTTTGTCGCAGTAGGTTTTTGCCATGGTTTTCCTTTGCAGGGGCTTTTGGTACGCCTCGTCGGTTGCTGCCTTTTCTGCTCACACTCGCCATCATACCACGGGTTTCTTGTCGGGAGTGGTAGGTGTCCTAAGGTGGTTTCGGCTACTTCCTGAATGGCTGAGCGGCAGTGCAGCCACATATTATTGGCATTTGTGTTCAACGTAGGCATACCGTAGAGTCTTTCGTTCAGCTGCTCCCTGTAGACTCTGGTAACATCCGGTATGCTCAGGCGCCTAATCGACATTTGCCCCTCTGAATGTTCGCACATCCAGAATGTTTGACGAGTGCCTTGCGTCAATGAGCACTTATCACCGCATTACGAGCTGTCGCAAAGTCCGTGAGTCGGAAGCCGTTATCTGTTGTTGTATCGTGGTGGCTGTGCTTTCCGATCGCTCCGCCAAGGGTGTTCTCCTTACCGATTTTGGCGTTGAAGTCCCCGAGCACGATTTTAACATCGTATTCCGGACAAGCTCCGTAGGCGTTGTCCAGGAGGTCATAGAAGTCCTCCTTGATAGGGTCTTCAGCCTCGTCCGTAGGGGCGTGTGCACATATAAGGCTGATGTTATAAAATCTGCCTCTGATGCGGATCACAGCCAGGCGATCACTTATCGGTTTAAAGTCGATGACCTTCGACCTTAACCGCTTTCCCACGACAAATCCGCATCCCAGTAAGTGCAACCTTTTGTGACAGCTGTAATAAATGTCGCAATTTTTCTTCCTCATCATACCGTTTCCTATCCAGCATATTTCCTGGTCCGCAGTAATATCCGCCTTGTACTGCGTGAGAGTTCTTTCTA
This sequence comes from Eumerus sabulonum, assembly GCA_951905685.1. Lineage (NCBI taxonomy): Eukaryota > Metazoa > Arthropoda > Insecta > Diptera > Syrphidae > Eumerus > Eumerus sabulonum. Next base: position 53,536,078 of record OX645063.1, read on the forward strand.
GTTTATGAGCAGCTCCGGGAGTGTACAGGGCTCTGACATACCAGGAGCATACTCGCAAATCGTGTTCCTTTTTCGTGCGTTGTCGTCGTCGAGTATCCGTCCGTGTATCCGAGGCATCTTGCTCGTTCATAACTTTTGTTTTCTTTACGTGGGCGGATTGTTAGCCCGCTGCACCACCGCCATACTGGTCGGGGTTTTGTGGCTGCCCCAACGGTTGTTGAAGAGGCTATCCAGAGGGCGCCACGAGGAGGCCGTATGTCAACTTGACCCGGGCATTTAAACAGGGATCGTTGCTGGCATCTCACCAGGTTGAGAGTGATCAACAACTTTACCCTACATGTCCGAGCGCATGCCCTTTGGTTAAATCTGTTCGCCCTAAATTAGTGTTAAACGCTCATGTCTGATCTGGCGCATCTAAGACCCCACTGCACTTACCTGCTGGACAGATTACAAATCCGCGCTATAAAACTGATAGGTGACTCCAGCATTACCAAAACATTAGACTCGATGGAATATCGCAGAAAAGTTTCCTGCCTTTCCCTGTTTTATCGTTACTTCCACAAAAATGCTCTGATGAAATAGCGAGTCGCATTCGGAACCTTCAACATTTCTCCCGCAGTACCCTGAAGTCCGCTTTCGGACATACCGTAAAATATATGGAATCCTTCTTTACCCGAACCACACGGATCTGGAATTCCTTGCCGGATTCGGTCTTCCCCCCTCAATACAACATGCAAGCATTTAAGATCAATGACCAACGGCATCTCCTCTATCCCTCTTCCTTTTAACTTCATGCCCGCATTGTTTCGCCGACATAATGAGGTTAGTAAGCCTTGAGTGTGCGCATATTACTCAAAAAAAAAAAAAAAAAAAAGTGTGGTCTAGGTGCGACCCGCACCTTACCCGTGGGAGAAACGAAATCACCCATTCACAGAGGGGTGTTATAAGCTTAAGGTGCCTATGCGACTGTGCATCGTAGCTCCTTAACGAAGGGACCGATTATGATGCTTTTTTTGTTTAAGCTAACGTCATCGATGTGGTTCTTAGCTACAATTTGTGAAGATCTGTTCCGGTGATTCAAGGTCATCAGCTCTTTTTTTTAGCTGCGGTAAGGTTCTTAGACGAACAATGGGTATTGTATTGGTTCACGTCCGATCATCGCAATCAACCAGCGTCGGGCGCAGTCAGTACTTAGATGATGAACGGCTTGGGAACACTGCGTGTTGTTGGCAGAGTGCTGCCTTTTTCCTGTCGCTCCAGGCAACCATAACACTGTTCGAGCAATCTCATATGTATCGGTTCTTGTCCGATCCCCGCAATCATCAATCAGCTCAGGGCGCGGTCAGTACTAAGATTGGGGACCCTTTGGGAACACCGCGTATTTAATTTCTAACAAAATACCGCTCGACCGATTTTGCTAAAAACATAATCAGTTCTAAGTTGCGTAATTACGCGTGGAAGGAACTCGATTCCATGACAATATCTTCTCGAGATAGTCGAGGCGAAAATTCCGAGCGCAGATACGCACATACGTACATGCACCCACATACACAAATCTCCATAACACCTTGGATTTGGATCCTGGTGACCTTGAAACGTGGAGATATGTCGAAAATCGGCCCCATTACAATAACTACCCGGGAAGTTAAAAAAAAAACTCCTTCATGTGGCCCTTCTTGAACCGCTTTGTGCATTCAAACACTCGTATTTTCGACATACATATGTACACTCGTCTCCATACTTCTTCATGGTAAGTATACTAGGGGAGGTTTTGCCAGTACCCCGCCGAGGAGGGACGTCGCGATATAGACATTCGATGGCGTTGGTGTTATCGAACTCGCTCTACGTGCTTCAGAGTCCAACACACTAACCACTGTGCCACGGCGCCCTAGTCTCCATACACCACTTGCGATTTTTGAAGGATTTTCGAGGGTTTTCCACCAGATTTTATTAAAAACAATACGTTGCTTGTAATTGAGTTACTTATTTATACGACGCCATTAAAGAAGTTTTTGTTTTCGAAAAATTCGCACAGCATACGGCTTTAGCCTTTGATGAAAACCGAAAGAAAGGGTCTTCATTTCTAGACAGCTGCTGACGAACGAAACGGTGTTGCCAGTTCTACACCTCTAGCAGCAATAGTGGGAAGGATACTGTAAAAAATGTTAGGACACCAACGGATGTGTGATCTTACCAGTTGAATAAAATTAACCTGTAGACTTCGATGAATGCACCTTACGTGAGGTCGTTAGCTAAGAATTTGAAGCCCAGCCAACATCTTATGACAAATTTACGTAACAATTCACACCAAAAAGCTGTGACTGTCACAGCTTTCCATAACTAAATTGTGAACTTACCCAAGATACTATTTATATGCATTGGAACCAAAACAAATAAGTAAAAACAGGGAGAAGCTCACCAAAGAAATGTATAATTCTAAGGGCGCACAGCCTCTAGTCCCGAAATATCGTGCCCTTACCTCCGGACTTTGTTTCATTTGTATCTTAATCGATCGTGCCTCTAAACGATGCGTCTCCATATTCAAATGATCACTCCCAGGCCGCAAACCTAATTCGGAATACTGTTCCCACTCGACTAGTAACCATTCCCTATGGAATAACTTCGCCCAAACTGGCTCGCAGCCGATCTTTTGCATAGAGAGTATTAGGGAAAAATGCACATAGTCAACGCTAAATAAAAGTCCAGGCCCTCTACGACCTCCAGCTAAAACGAATTGCATAAAACAACACAAATTCATGGTGGTCATGATGTCTCCCCAGTTTCCATCGAATGTCTTCCTGCCCCTATCCACCATCGACGACTATCCGCTCCACACCCATTCGAGCATAACCCATTGCAGGCCATTACCATTTATTGTTGTCGTTTCGTTTCCTTTTCTTTCCCTTTATCCCGGCCCAAGGACCAGGTTACTTTTTTGTTTTGAATTACGAGGGAGTGCTTGAGGTTCATCCAATGTAGCACTACAACAACACAACTATGTACTACCGAGACTGAGACTAAAGGCAACCAATGAGTCCAATGAAACTAGTAGAAAAGCAGAAGAGATACAATCACGGAAGTGAATGCGCGCTTGCTCGCTTACGCCACCGGAATAATAAGAACATTTAACAGAACGAACCTTAAAATGTATCTCTGGACGTACGGATGCACAATGACAACGACTATGCAGAGACTACGTAGTATTTTAGAGCGATTCTAGTACTACTGGTTCCCATGACGTTTGCTTTGGACAATTTGAATTCGGTCGTCTTATTCATTGGGTAGCATCTAAGTGCACACGGTGCAATGGCCGGGAGTGAGCGTGCTCGAGTCAGTTTGCAAAACAACATCAATAAGATTAAGACGAGCGGGATGATGAGAATGAAGATGCTGATGACGACCTCGGCATCATTAGAAATGGTCTTCTCCTTTCCATTCGTGCTGATTCCATGACTTGACTGGTCCAATATTCCATTGATGTCCTCCCTCCCACTGTGACTGACGACGGTATGCAGTAGCCGCTCCTCCAGCATGATGACCAGTTGAATCTGTTGCATTTTTGTCGTTTGTATTCATCGTTACCTCGGACACTGGACAGAATACACTACGAATCTTCTGCTATTATCATTCCGACATGGTACCCGGTTGACTTCTTGCCATGCAATCCATTGCGCCTGACCAAGAAGGAAATCCATCTCTAACTACACTAATTTGACCATATGCTCATCGCGTTCACATACAGTGTCGAAGAAAGAGCGGGCGCGCACACATGGGATGCCATCAATGCCGGATGGAATTGATCTAATTACATGACCGTGTAAACACGGCCGAATGTTTGCACATCGAGCTTTGCACGATAGTCCAGCAGCGGTGGTCTCTGCATGCTTCGATTTTTCCGTCGACACTATCTCGATTGCGACGATGAGACGCGGTGACCGTGTGATGTGTTAGAGGAGCGACCTCGGTTATTATGTCGATGGTGTTGGTTTTGTGATTGGAGCCAGGACTGGAGCTGGCGGTATTGTGATACCACTACCGGACACCGAACTGTTTTGTAATGTAGGTTTAGATTTGGGGCGAGGAATTTGTAGGAACCGTTATAAGTACTTTGTCAAGGTAACACTGTAAAAGGTAATGGCACGAGCACGACTGTAGTTGATGCCACGCTCTGGCCGATAGCGGTGGATCGACGCAGTCATCGTTGTTTTGCCATTCCCATCGACTTGGCTATGGTGACGCTGTTTTCATGGTGCGGGTGTTGTGCTGAAATGTGCGCGTTGGTGCACGAGTTATCTGTGGCACTTCGCGACTGTGAAAATGTGGATTAGAGTTATTTACTCAAGAAGCGTGAAGACTCTTTGTAGTCTGATGCAGTTCGTGCCATTGAGCATGCATTTGCACGTGACCTTTGAATGTGTAAAATCGGAACAGTACTTAATGGAGTCCGGGTAGTGTTTCCAGGGCGCAAGATCATGATGGAAGTGATGTAATTTCCGTCGGAATTAACTGCGGTTTTTCAGCGAGGATGAACTGTTCAGTTCTGAGTCATGATGTTCTCATCATTGCTGGAGTGGATGTAATCTGTCGAGGTACCCTGTGCTATGGGGTTTTGTGATTCCCCCAAGGCAACGAGTGTCAACGACTCAATTAATTTAATTTTTTTTCTAATTTTTATCAATTCAGTTAACATGGTCTTGAAACAAATGTCTGTTTGTAGGAAAAGTGAGATAGAAACTGATAAAAACAAACTTCCTTTTTTACGTTTTAAAACATTCTTTTTCGCACCACCTTTGGGCAAGATATGCCATAAAATCACCAGTAGATCTATTGGTACGGAGACTATACTATCGCTCATTGAGAAATTTCCGGGATTCGAGATATTTCAATAACTGACGATTAACACTTCCGATTCCATGACCTTACTGAGAAGGGACGTAAATGCAATTGGTCGGTAGTTAGAGGGAGAAGAAGATTTGAAGAAGATTTTTTGGGGATGGGCTGGATGTCCACCTTCTACCCACCTAAGGAGAGCCCAAAAGTGTAGGAAAGGTTGAAAAACTTCGCGGTGATTTTGTTAGCGTAGAAGAACACCTCTTCAAGACTATTGGAGAAATGCCATTTGAACCAGTGGATTTATGTTTATCAAGATCCTTGAGAACCCAACGAACATAGATGGCGAGACCGCGGTGATAAACGAATAATGGCACTAAGCTATACCCGAGAAGACTGAAATCCGAGAGATCAGACACTTCATCAACCTGTGCTTCACAAAGTGCCAAAACAGCCGGTTTGCGGAGAGAGACATGGGCATACGTGGCAAAGAAATTTTTTCTTAACCCGCGAATGTTGCAGAACTGTATGCCGGATTCTCCCATCAATACTTGCTTACTTACTTAGGTGGCGCTAGAGTCCGTGGTGAACCTGGGCCTCAACTAACAAGCATCTCCAGCTGGCACGGTCTTTGGCCAGTTGTTTCCAGCGCCGCACGCCCAGTGGGTAAGGTCCCCTTCCACGTGCATGCGCCACCGTTGATGCTCTATTTCTCTCTTGCCTCTTGAGCCCAAAGAAACAGCGGTTGGCAAGAGTGATTCTGAGTTTTATCTCAGCGCTGGTGTTGTTGTCGCTGGTCATCAGTGAGCCAGGGTAGACGAATTCCTTGACCACTTCAAAGTTATTACCGCTCATGGTGACGTTCTGGCCAATACGTCGGTGTTGTCCGTCTCTTTTAAATGAAAGCAGATATTCGGTTTTACCCTTGAGCCCCATCTTAGCCACTTCTGCCTCATTGCTTACAAAGGCCTCATTGACGTCTCGCTGTGTCCGTCCAATCACGTCAATGTCGTCGGCGTACGCAAGCGATTGCGTAGATTTGAAATAAATCGTACCTCTTATGTTGGCCAGTGACTCTTGCACGATCTTTTCAAGCACGATGTTGAAAAAGTTGCATGACAGCGCGTCACCTTGCCTAAATCCTTTTTTAACATCAAAGGTCTCGGAGTGCTCATTACCGACCTTAATAGAGCAGCGAGAATTCTCCATTGTCATCCTGCAGAGTCGGACGGGTTTGGCAGGGATGTTAAAACTAGACATGGCTTTGTATAGCTCATCTCTATACACGCTGTCATATGCAGCCTTGAAATCGACGAAGAGGTGGTGAGTGTCGATTTGGTATTCCTGGGTCCTCTCCAAGATCTGCCGTAGCGTAAATATTTCGTCTATTGGGGATTTACCTGGCCTGAAACCACACTGATAAGAGCTGATCAGGTTATCCACAAACGGTTTCCGGCGTTCACACAATGTGGCAGAGAAGGTGCATGCACCTTACCAGCTCATCTCCAGAAGCCTTAAGAAGCTCAGCAGACACACCGTCTGCGCCCGCGGCTTTCTCCCATCAATACAACATGCAAAATATTAACGGACGCAACACCAATTAAGCAGAGCCGTGAAGTGAAAATCCGTCGTCGGCAATGCAAAGGCAAACTACCGTAGGTGTTATGATCTTACAGTACCAAGTTTCGCTTCACCATCTAAATCAATTTGGCGTACTGAGTGGCGGTAAACTTCCGTTGACTTCTTCGTTGTGAATAAGTGTCGATATACCTAGATCACGAGGATGTATATTTTCATATTTCTGACAAATGGCCAGAAACTTCTGCTAACCTTTGGGGGAATATTAGCGGCATCAACCTCGTTATCGAGGAAACACAGCGACCAGTTCATACTCCGAAATAAGTGTTAAGGCCACAAGAATCGGCTTTTTCAAAAGGCCATATTGTTCTTTTCGATGCTTTTACTCTACTTGAGCGGTGGTCGGACAAGCCAAGAAGCGATAATACATCTACAGTGTAATATATGGCTAGCAATTTAGAAACGAATCCAGTATGTGGATGATGTGACTATGTAGCAATAACAGGGAAACGCGACGGCTTATCCACAAGCTGAGTTATCTCAGAGAATAACTCAACATACTTTCCTTTGGATGTTGTGTTGAATGTTGAAGCCACTGAGAAGTAGTGTCATTATGGATGTAAACGGCGAGACCGTGATGGGATATGAGTAAGCTATATCGGATTTTTGGTCAACCTAGTGCCAAAGGAGCCGGCTTATTGAGAGAGGTGTGGACATAAGTGTGGATAGTGCGCCGTGGCGCAGTGGTAAGTGTGTTGCACTGTGACGCACGACGACGCGACGTCTTTAGTAGTGGTCTCGGATGCTACAATCATTTCTTGGCTAGGCTTTATTTGAAATAGGATGCTTCTTGTTCTTCTCAATGGGCGCTACAGTTCGGGGTGAACCTGGGCCTCAACCAACATGCCCCTCCAACTAGCACGATCTTTTGGTAGCCTTTTCCATTGCCTCACACCCAGTTGGCTGAGGTCCCCTTCCACCTGTGTGCGCCATCTTAAGTGTGGCCGTCCTCTGCTTCTTCGTCCCTCGGGGTTGGATTCAAAAACTCTCCGGGCTGGAGCTGTGGTGTCCATTCCCTCTACATGGCCCAGCCATCTTAGGCGTTGAATCCGTAGACGCTACCATTGTAGCCATGCGAACAAGAAAGCCAGGCAGCTTGCCAGCTGGCCAGGCGGCCATGATAGCCATGCAGTTTACAAGCTTTGCCATGTGACCGTCGTAGCCAGGCAGCTTTTAGGCTGACCAGGCGACCATGGTAGCCATGCAGCTTGTCAGCTGGGCAGGCAACCATGGTAGCCAGGCAGTTTGACAGCTGGCCAGGCGACCATGGTAGCCATGCAACTTGTCAGCTGGCCTGGCGAACATGGTGGCCAGGGAACCATGGTAGCCATGTGGCTTGTCAGTTGGCCAGGCAACTATGGTTGCCAGGCATTCTCTCAGCTGTCCATATGCACATTTTAGCCAGGCAGTTTGTCAGAAGGCCAGGCGACCATTTTAGCCATGCAGCTTGTCAGATGGCCAGCCGACCATGGTAGCCATGTGAACAAGAAAGCTAGGCAACTTGTGAGCTGGCCAGGCGGCCATGATAACCATGCAGTTTACAAGCTTTGCCATGTGACCGTCGTAGGCAGGCAGCTTTTCGGCTGACCAGGCGACCATGGTAGCCATGCAGCTTGTCAGCTGGCCAGGCGACCATGGTAGCCATGCGAACAAGAAAGCCAGGGAGCTTGTCAGCTGGCCAGGCGGCCATAACAGCCATGCAGTTTACAAGCTTTGCCATGTGACCGTCGTAGCCAGGCAGCTTTTCGGCTGACCGGGCGACCATGGTAGCCATGCAGCTTCTCAGCTGGCCACGTGAACATAGTAGCCAGGCAGCTTGTCAGCTTCTCAAGCGACCATGGTAGCCATGCAGCTTGCAAGCTGGCCAGGCGCCCTTGGTAGCCATGAAGCTTCTCAGCTGGCAAGTTGACCATTGTAGCCATGCAGCTTGTCAACTGGCCAGAAAACTATGTTAGCCATGTAACTTGTCAGCTGTCCTGGTGTCCACGGTGGCCAGGCAGCTTCTCCGCTTGTCAGCTGGCCAGGTGACCATGGTAGCCATGCAGCTTGTCAGCTGGCCAGGCGAACATGGTAGCCATGCAGTTACAAGCTTTGTCAGGTGGCCATGGTAGCCAGGCAGCTTCTCAGCTGGCCCCGTGAACAAGGTAGCCACTCCGCTTGTCAGCTGGCCAGGTGACCAGGGTAGCCATGAAGCTTGTCAGCTGGCCAGGCGAACTTGATAGCCAGTTAGCTTGCCAGTTTGCCAGGCGACCATGGTAGCCATGTAGCTTCTCAGCTGGCCACTTGAACATTGTATCCAGGCAGCTTGTCAGCTGGCCAGGCAACCATGGTAGCTGTGCAGCTTGTGAGCTGGCCAGGCGACCGTGGTATTTATGCAGCTTGTCAGCTGGACAGGCAACTATGGTTGCCAGGCATCCTCTCAGCTGGCCACGTCCACATTTTATCCAGGCAGTTTGTCAGAATGCCAGGCGACTATTTTAGCCATGCTGCTTGTGGCGACTATGGCGGCCAGGCAGTATATCAGCTGTTCAGACGGCTCTACAACTGGCCAGGCAACCATGGTAGACATGCAGCTTGTCAGCTGGAAAAACTACCATGGTGGACAGTACGCTTGTTAGATGGCCAGGCGACCATGGTAGCCAGGCAATTTGTCGGTTGGACAGGCGACCATGGTACCTATGCAGATTGCTAATTGGATAGGCAACCATGGTAGCCATGTAATTTGTCAACTGGCCAGGCAACCATGGTAGCAAAGTAGTTTACAAGCATTGCCAGGTGACCGTGGTAGCCAGGCAGCTTCTCAGCTGGCCATGTGAACATAGTAGTCATGTAGCTTGTCAGTTGGGCAGCTGGTCAGGCGAACATCTTGGCCAGCAGCTTTTCAACTCGCCAGGCAGCTTGGCAGCTAGCCAGGCGACTATCTTTACCACGGAACCATGGTAGTGTAGAGGATTAAACATTATTATTTAAAAAAATAATATAATACATGTGTATTTAAAATTTTGTGCATACTGTACTGATTTAATCGAGTATCGGCTAAGCAATTAGTTTCTGTCAAACTGATCGTCTGATCTTCCCGCAACCACTATCAGCTCATTGTACCTTTTTTTCATTAGAACAGATGTATTTCAAAAGCAGTTCTTTTGAATTTACGATGACATCTGTAAAATAAAGTCGGTGATATAAGGTCGTACTTGGACGTTTTATTCGGGCGTTATTGTGTCTATAGTAACCATGTGGCTTGTCAGTTAGCCAGACATGGGAGCCAGGCCAGGTGCTTTTGTCTTGGCTCTTGATGCATTTCCGAAACAAGAAGTAGTCAAGGTACTCGAAGAAGTGGTAGGCGGTTGCAGAAACGTCCGGCGAGAATGGTGAGTTGGGCAAGGGCGTTGTCATGGGGAAGGATTGGTCGTTTTCTGTTGACCAAACCGGGCGCATGCGTTTAAGTTTTTCGTGTGCTGGGCTCTATCGCCCGATGAGCGAGTTCGGATCGCGATAACACCAACGCCATCGAATGTTAATTTCAAGGCGTCCCTCCTCGGCGGGGAATTGGCAAAATCCTCCGTAGTATACTTTCCATGAGAAAACTTCTCGACTCACGCCGTTCGGAATCGGCGTTATACTGTAGGTCCCTTTCACCTGTGTGGAAAATAAATCCCGCACAACATAGGTGATTGGGAGAAGCTTGGCTCTGGTCCTTTATGGGCTGTAATGCCGCCAAAGAAGAGGAAAAAGGTTTCAAGAAATTCAGAAAGCTGCAGACCACGAACGTTGACGTTGTTTTCAATGCGGTTTTCGGGAAGTGTCGTGGTGCTTCATCTTGATTCAGCCGTTGAGCTGAGGGACGACGGTTTTTACAATCCAATCGAGAAAAGGATAATTTTTGTTGCGCAAAATGAGCCTAGATGCAACTTCAAAAGGACGATATTTTTAGCGCTCGTTCAATTCGTGCGGAACCCGCTTGTCGAGCTTCTTTGATTTCCCTGTTTCTCGCGGTTGAACACAAATGTTACAATTGCCACGACTAGTTCTACTGCAACCTCTCCTACTGTTGTACGTGGTTTTATCTCAACCAGAACCTTTAATTGATTATCGTCGATGAGTGTCTCATCTCTATTTCGACATTTTTGGAACCAACGTTGCCGCGTACTTTCGTTAGTCGTTCCACCGCCGTAACATCGCGCTATTATTGTTACGGCTGGCCTACGTTGCTATGTTGTCCAGGTTGAACTTCTATAAAAAATACCGAGCAATTGATTCTTTTCCATGTTAATACCTATGAACATTACTTACTTACTTAACGGGCGCTACAGTTCGGGGTGAACCTGGGCCTCAACCAACATGCCTCTCCACCTAGCACGATCTTTCGCTAGTCTTTTCCAATGCCGCACGCCCACTTGGTTGAGGTCCCTTTCCACCTGTGCGCGCCACCTCAGGTGCGGCCGTCCTCTATTTCTTCGTCCCTCGGGGTTGGATTCAAAGACTCTACGGGCTGGAGCTGTGGTGTCCATTCGCTCTACATGGCCTAGCCATCTTAGGCGTTGGATCCGTAGACGCCTGACCAGACTCATGTCGCTGTACAACCCGTACAGTTCGTGATTGAATCTTCTCCTCCAACCCTCCTCTGTGTTTATGGGACCGTAATGGAATCGAACGCAGAATCTTTCTCTCGAAACGACCAAGGATTTCCTCATCCGCTTTAGATAAAGTCCATGTTTCTGCGCCGTATAACAGGACCGGGATAATTAAGGTCCTATGAACATTAACAACCTTATTTGAAGTTGAAAAATAATGTAAAATGCGCTTTAGAATGACATATAGTATGTACATATATAAATAATAAAAACGTTATTTTAAAATAACAGCGACTAAATGAGCTCTGGTCCTTCATGGGCTGTAACGCCACCAAAGAAGAAATGAGTGTTATAGGAACCGACACGACGTAATTTTTTGAAATCCTAATACATATATGGTTCTTAGCTGATTCTAAAGGAAATATTTATTGACTCTACGCAGCACGATAAAGGCAACGTCAAGCGCATGTTGCCTGTCGCGTTAACTGATAGAAACTGCAGATTTGTCAAAACTTTCCACCTATCACTAAGCTTTTCGTACTATTTGTACTAATTGCCGCGGACAGGTAATCAATCAGAAACGCGCTCCTTCCCGCCAAAATGTGTGAAAATATAGACGATCTTATAACGCATCTCACAAGATCCTTGACAATTACTCAGCAGAGGCATACGACGCCTCTACTTGAATCGGATGTACATATATTTAAATTACGAGCAACGCGAAGATAAAATGCTATGCCTGCCACATCTTTACTCATTCACTCACGTTGCGGAATTATAATTATAATAATCATACCAAAGTTATGGTGGATGCTTTACAATTTCTTGTTGTTTGGATTCCTTTTTCGTATACGCGCCTTGTCTGCGAGATTAGGATGAAGGATGAGAGCATGTGTTCATATAGCTGAGATAGCACGTTGCAGATCCATGAGTGGACAGCTAAGATTCTGATGGGTGGATGAGATTACGACATATGAAGGTTGCTGCACAAGTGGACAGATTGACAATGGAGTTAGTTAGTTGGCTGGCTGTTTGGTTGCTTTGTTGCTCGAACGGCGGATGGATGGTCTTGGTGTGAGGATTTTAAATTGCACCGTGAGGTGTATGAGGTAATGGGGAATATAAACAAATTGTATGAAGATGTGGGCTTGAAGGAAATCGGAATATTGTAGCTCTATAATTTGCTACTGTCAAAAAGATATGGAATGCAATGCGCACAATGTGTGAGGCAGAGTTGTTATCGCGATGAGAGCTGAATAATCTGGAAAATATGATGCCTGTCAGCAGTAACTAAAATTAAAAGGAAACTCAACAAATACGAGAGAACGCAGTAGGGAACATCCCATGTGGGCTATGAGCCTAGACATAAGTGGCAGCGATGATTTTTTTCTTAACGAAAAAGCTCTTTAGTTGTGCAAAAGTGGTCGGAGGTACATGTAGACAGGCTGTCTTTCAACACCACTCGACTCAAATGTCGTGCTTGCTTTTTAAAGAACTATATTGTTTCCATTTAAATGCATTTTAGTGTGATGAAGGCAAGTCACAACGTCGCATAATGCATTTCTTTCTGCAAAAAACACTCTCAGTGCATACAAAAGAGTTGAGCATCGAACTGGACAGGTATGTGTTCATTCTGTTGAATAAATTGCAATAAAAACGACAATTCATTGGCAGCTTTATTAATAAATTATTTGACAGGCATCTCGTCTCGTACATTAAAATACTTGTTTGACTTAATAGCTCTACTCGCATGGCAGTGGTAGTGCATTCATTTCTAACTATTCAGATTCCATCGATAACATCTTCTGCAGTCAGATGAAATGGGAGGAAAAAACGTAAATCCATCAGAATACTAATGAAAAATAATATAAGGGGATACTCGCCAGTAACCAGTGGAATATGGAAAGTAAAAGCAAATATGTTAAAAGTTACAAGAAGATAATAAAAATGATTCCAGGGCATTCCTTGACAAACCCTTCTACATAATTCAGTTATTAAAAGGATTTTTTTTTGTACTACAGTACTCCATTCTCACTGCCATTGTATTCCTGCCAACTGCGGGATATCCAGCCATGCTCCATAAACATTTAAATGATTTTTATGCGACTTTTATTCAGCAGCACACCACGACAGCAGATTACAACTGGGTATCATCCCCAGCAGCCAACTCGAGCACTCACTGTCGTGACTGTAGATCATTCTGCGCTTGAATAAAAGCCTCCATTCTAGAAAGCGATAATAGTTTCACGTTGCTCTTATTTTTATTTAACATTTTTGATTTATTGTTATTGATCAGATGATGACTTCGAAATGAAGAAATTCATGTAGACGCATTCGGATGTCTAGAGATTAGTTAACTTTCATTGAATTCCGAATGCATAATGGTTCACGACCAGCTACTAAAGAGTGAACGCTCGTACAAATAAGGACATTTCAATTTCATAAATTCAGTCACTGATCCTATGCGATCTCATTCTATTGTAATGTGTATGTAATTCATTCAAAAATGTTTCTTTGTACTAAAGATAGTCGCATCGACAGGAGTACGTACATATTTGCACGATCGTATCGGGATTGTTTCGAATTAAAAATAGAATCGATGTGGGCATAAAGTGAAGACGAAGATGTGGAAGCAGGATTGCGTTCATATATGGGCAGCAGGTTATCATATTGCATCTTGGAATACCCATGTCAGTTGTATTCGCAAATAAATCATAAATCGTGATAGAATGATGTCATGTGTGTGGAATACTCGTTATACGGAGGCGTATGTGGAAAGGATGTTGTTAAACTGGTTCGATAAAGGGACTAGTATAGCAATAAACCTTTTGTAAACCGTTCCTGGAAATGCAACGAAAATCACAAACTGCGTGAATACTCAAAGTGATCAACTTTTTTTCTCCGTATCTTTCACATGGTGTTGTTATTTCCTTTGAAAATGTTAGGTATAAAAATACAAGTTTTAGTCTAAATAAATCAAAAATCACAGATTTTAACCGACCACGCTTCGGAGGACTTTCAAATGCCAGGTGTGTTGGTTATTCATTGTATTGGTTGTGAACCAATTGGGGCTTCGCCATATGTAAACGAGGTACAACTAAATTTTCTCTAAGCATTGTTGTCATTATTAACTTATAATACAAAAATATTCCTTTTTAGGTTGATTAAAGAACTGATCATCAGGAACATATTTGAACAAAAAACCAAAAACTCACAAAACACGATGACCTACTAATCATATTCTTCGTCGACTAGCGAGTCATACTGAGACTAGCATAAGATTTAAAACGATCATCCTTAGCGCCTTTTTTACCATTAATATGACGTTAGACAATGCCACCTACCAAAGGAAGGCATCTTTGAACGAGTCATCGGCTGATTGATCTTGCTACAGGGCGAAATCTCCTTCTAGCCAGTACGCGCTTACCGCACCTCGATATACACAAAGGCACCTGGCGGTCGCTAGATCAATCAATCACTAACCAGATTGATCACATCACGATCGACGTCAGGCATTCCTCCACTATTCTTGATGTCCGAACTTTCTGAGGGACTAACATCGACTCGGACCACTATCTTGTTGTAGCCAAGATGCGCTTACGGATATCACAAACGCAGTGGAGTTGAGTAAGAATACAAAGTTATGACGTCGGAAAGCTACTATCGCCAGAAACCGCTCATGCTTTTACCGATCGCGTCTCCTTTAAGCTACTCAATACACCTCAATCCTCCACGCTATCAATAGAACAGCAGTGCAGCCTTTGCAAACAAGCCCTGAAAAGCTCTGCATCTGAAGTTTTAGGTTTCAAAATTCCACCACGAAGAAACACCTGGTCCAATGACGAGTGCAGGAGGATTCACACAGCGAAGCAGGATGCATATAAGGCCTCGCTTCATAAAAGAACAAGAGCAGCTCGTGAGCTCAACGAGTTAAAAAGAAGGGAGGAGCATAAGCTTCTTAGAAGAAAGAAGAAAGAGCACGGGAAGCGCACGATTGAGGATTTGGAGAGGTGTTACTGCAGGCGTGACGCTCGAAAGTTTTATCAACAGATAAAGCGAACATGCCAAGGTTATAAAGCCAGAACGGAAGCCTGCAGGGATGAGAACGGACACCTAGTTGTAGAATCGCAGTCGGTGCTGAGAATATATTCTGCAGACTGTATAACGGCGATGTTAGTCAATATACCGGTCAGGCAGAATGATCCATTTCTAATCGACGAAGACTGCAGAGAATTCTGTCCCCCCTCCTCGATGAAGGTAAGATTGCCATATCGCAGCTCAAGACGAATAATGCTGCTGGCGCAGACGGACTGTCTACTGAGCTCTTCAAGGCAGCTGGGGATGACCTGATTAGGAGCATGCACCAGCTCATCTGTAAGATATGGTCAGAGAAAAGCGTGCCCGAGGAATGGAATCTCAGAATCGTATGCCCGATCCACAAGAAAGGAGACCCCTCTGATTGCGCCAACTATAGAGGAATAAGTCTCCTTAATATCGCCTACAAAATCTTCTCTACCGTTTTGTGTGAACGCCTGAAGCCTTTTGTAAATAAGCTGATTGGTCCTTATCGGTGCGGATTCAGGCCAGGGAAGTCCACTATCGACCAAATCTTCACACTACGGCAGATCCTGAAAAAAATAATAATTTCAAGTCGACACTCACCACCTATCTATCGACTTCAAAGCCGCATACGACAGCGTAATTAGAGACGAGCTATACAACACTAAGTCTACCTTTGACTAACCTGCTAAACTCGTCAGACTATGCAGGATGCTCGCTGCTCTACCCGAATCGGCGAATACCTTACCGATAGTTTTGATGTCAAAAAAGGATTCAGGCAGGGCGATGCGCTGTCGTGTGATTTCTTATCATATTGGAAATGATTGTGCAAAAATCACTGGCCAATACAAGAGGCACAATCTATTTCAAATCCTCGTAACTCCTTGCATACGCCGACGACATTCATATAATAGGTAGATCATAGCGAGATGTCAATGAGGCGTTTGCGAGAATTGAGTTCGAGGCGGCGAAAGTTGGTCTGGCGGTAAACGAGGGCAAAACTAAATATATGCTGATATCAAAAAAGGACGCTCACCATCGACGTCTTGGCCAGAACGTTTATATTGGCAGATATAAGTTCGAGGTATTAAAGGACTTCGTCTACCTTGGCTCCGTAGTGACCTGGAACAACGATATCAGTTCCGAAATCAAACGCAGAATCACTTTTGCCAATCGCTGTTTCTTTGGGGTCAGGAGGCAACTGAGTAATAGAGCCCTCTTCCGAACAACAAAGTTGACTCTATATAAGACTTTTTAAAATCGGCAATGGAAAATGCTAGCAAAAGAAAGATCGTGCTAGTTGGAGGAGAATGCTGGTTGAGGCCCACCCCGAACTGTAGCGCCCGTTAAGAAGAAGAATGTCATCCTTCCGAAGCAAGTTGGGGCAATTTAAATCAATTTCACGTATACTCTGCGCATGTTATCGTTTACAACGGTCTATTGTCTGTGACACTCATTCGTTCACCGTGTATTTCCGGGTAATTTCAATCCATTAGACGAAAGATCAAAACAAACATCGCAGGTAGCACGTGGAACTGACAGACCGGTCGACTGTTCACCGCTTAAAAACGCAAGACAAGGAAACTCCACGTTCATCCATCTGTACGTCTAATGAAGGCCATGATTGAATGGCAATCGACCGACACAAGTCAGAGATTCGAAAAGACATAATAGAATAGGAGGTATATGTACATTACGATCGAGGAGGATATCGACGATATAATAATGTAAATACCGGCAGCTTCAACGATTCTATTGGTTTCCATGCTAATTCCATAGCATTTGCTGTGGCGTGTCGCAGCACTTCTAAAGCAATTAACCGTCGTACTGAAGGGCGCTACACAGTTGTGCATGCATGCTTTTAATAATGAGTGCATCACTAAAAATATCTATGCATCTGATGACCATCCATAAAATATGTTATCGCCGTCTCGTCGGCATTGTCGTCGCATGACATCATATGGCCCTCACATACTCGTATTCGGGTCGGGCAGGGATTAGTGACCACCTGTGCACATTGTCAAGCCTCCTTCGTAGGTTCTGTAATCATGAGATCAATCTCTAATTAAGCTTCCGAAATAAACATCACCATAATGAGGAGATGAGACGATGATGTGGATGACGAGTTGACTAGGCAATGATGTGGCCCAATGACGAAATGACGCTACACCAAAGGCGACCAGAGAACAGCGAGCACGACCTTAAATCCACAATATCGTTGGCGCATCATCTCTGATTATTTTAGCGATAGCCATCCATCGTACATATGTATGAACCTGTAGTATCGGCTCGCGGAATTTTCCGAGATAATTTATGCATTTTTTTCCTCTTAATGATGGATCTTGTGTTGAGCATGCGCAGATCGCCTTTGATGACAGATGTTGCTGCTTGTTATGCTGCTCTTATAAGTGTGATAATATCACATACTGATTAAGACTCACGAAATTTATATTTGTTTTGGCTGATGGACGCTTATGATGGGGCAGCTAATTTTGTGAAGTAAATGATGGATGCCACAGTGTGATTGGACTTTGCGAGTGAAGATGGGTTGGGGGTCGTTTCGAACGGTAGCTGCAAAATTGTGTGTTGCGAAGGTTCCACTCAATTGATATGCAGTAATTTTTTAAATAGGGAAAAACTCTATCGCTAGATACATAGTATTTAACACAAACAGACATTACAATAATTGACTAACGAGTTATGACCTCATCTGTGATCCCCTCCCCTCTTGTAGGTGCGCAGCGCAGAAAGCGTCGGCGGACAGAAAAGGCTACATGCTAGCGCTAGTTGCGCCTCCAACTCTTTTCCTCCTACTGGGAAGGTTCAAGCTCCCAAAAAGAGCGTGATCAGTTCCCGAACTAACAGCGCCGGAAGTGTTTATAATCCTGCCGCCAGTACGGGCAGGCAAACTCTGAACACAGAAGGCAATATTGTTACTGGTCCTAGCGACTCTCAAATCGGTATGGCTGTCCCAGAGCAAATTCCGAAGGAAGCAGGAGCTCAAACCGAAAAAGGAGAAAGCGCCCGCAAACGGAAAGAGCGCCCACAAACGGATGACCGCCGCCAAGGATGCTAGGTAGAGTGTGTGTGGTGCCTCCTTCTCTGACGGGGCGATGGGAAATCGGAGTCCAAAGGCAGATGTTGCGAACCACAAGGATAAAAGCGTAGACCAGAAGGCAAAAAAAGCCAAAAACCGCTCCTCGGAGGTGGGCACATCACACATCAAAACCCTTTCCTCTGAGTAGGAGATCCTAAGGTCCTTAGGTCCGCAAGGAGTCGAGAAAACCAGCCTTCTTATAGAGAGACAGCCATCTCTTTGAAGAGGTCAGGATAATTTTCACTCAGATAAATCCACAGCATTGCAAGGCCGCTGCCGCTCATTTAAGTAGTAGGATTGCATGCAGTAGTACAAATCATCGCGTTGTATCCATTCAAGAACCGTGGGTGTTGGGCGGTATACGTGACGCTACGATCCTTTATGATAAGCGATCCGAAATACCTAGGGTCTGCCTCATCATTTCATCATCATTGGTCGGCAACCAAACTTGGACATTTTGGTGGACAAGATCTGGTGGCTGCCAGAATAAGCTACAAAGCGCACGCAGTAATTGAACAGTTCGTCGTTGCGTCTGCCTAATTTCCCTACGACTTAGTACCGAGTCCACCTCCACTTCCACCACCGAAGGCTTCTTCTGAACTCGTAGAATACTGTGAGGCCAGAAAGATTCGTCTCATCTTGTGTTGCGATTTTAATGCCCAAGACACTGCTTGGGGCAGCTGCAAATGCAATACAAGTCTTTGAGACTTTACACTTTCGTCTGATCTTACCATCAACAATGCTGTCTCTTAACCAATGCTTGTTACGGCGAGACGGCAGCAGGTGATTGACCCTATCCAACAAATATGTGAAGGACATCACTAACAGGAGAGTCTTTCCTGATGCTACGCTGTCGGACCATAGATATACCGAATTTCGAGTAAGTTGTGGGATCTCTTTCTTGCAATCCAGACTGAAACCGAGAAGGTCGAACTGGGTACGGTGTAGAAAGGAGCTTAGAAAATCCACTCAGGACCTGCCTATTCTAAGAACGGAAGAAATTGTAAAGAACGCCGTGAATAGCATCATTATCAATTGTTTTGAACTCCGTTGTCCTGTCAACAAACTTCCCTGCAGGAAATTGGTTCCCTGGTGGAATACCAAGCTCCAAAATTTTCGCAGGGATGTCAGAAGTCTCCTGAATATATCACTCAAATCGAATTCGGAAGATGCCTGGAAAACGTATCGGTCCGAGCTTTATTATTATTCAGAAATTGAAAAATGATTTTTATGAGACCTTCAGAGATCAAGTCTCGAAGTGCGACTAGCAAGTTGGTTAAAGTCCTCAAACGGGGAAAATCGACAAAGCTGGATGCATTCAGAAAGTCTGATGGTACCTTTACTGAGTCTAAAGCGGAAACTCTTAGTTTACTGATAGAGATGCACGTGCACAAAGTTGTCCTCCGAATGCATCCTCTCTCGGAGATGCAACATTCTTATCAGTGCGAAAAATTCTGCGAGACTGCGCTTCAAAACCTTCAAGATAATACTTGCCAAAGTAATGATGACGTATATTGACAAGGCAGTTACAGTGGCACAGTATGTGCTCTGCTGTTTCTTCGTCCTCATTACACATTCTGCAGGTATCACCTTGTACAATGCCCATGGTTTTAAAGTGTTTGTTGACTGGGCAGTGTCGAAGCATGAGGAGATGTTTCGTTCTTGTGAGGGAAGAGGTTGGGAGGAACAATTTAGCTTGGCCGCAGAAGTGGTTTTACCATATTCTCAGCGTCGACTGCGATTCTACTAATAGGTATCCGTTCTCATCCCTGCAGGCTTCCGTTCTGGCTTTATAACCTTGGCATGTTCGCTTTATCTGTTGATAAAACTTTCGAGCGTCACGCCTGCAGTAACACCTCTCCAAATCCTTAATCGCGCGCTTCTCGTGCTCTTTCTTCCTTCTTCTAAGAAGCTTATGCTCCTCCCTTCTTTTTAACTCGTAGAGCTCATAAGCTGTTCTTGTTCTTTTATGCAGCGAGGCCTTATATGCATCCTGCTTCGCTGTGTGAATCCTCCTGCACTCGTCATCGGACCAGGTGTTTCTTCGTGGTGGAGCGCTTAAACCTAAAACTTCGGATGCAGAGCTTTTCAGTGCTTGTTTGCAAAGTCTGCACTGCTGTTCTATTGATAGCGTGGAGGATTGAGATGTATTGAAGAGCTTAAGGGAGACGCGCTCGAGCTTTTGCTCGAGCGGTTTCTGGCGATAGTAGCGTCCGACGTCATAACTTTGTATTCTTACTCTACTCCGCTGAGTGCATGATATCCGTAGGCGCATCTTGGCTACTACAAGATAGTGGTCCGAGTCGATGTTAGCCCCTCGGAAAGTTCGAAAACAAGAATAGTGGAGGAGTGTCTGACGTCGATCGCGATGTGATCAATCTGGTTGGAAGTCGATTAATCAAAAGACCCCCAGGTGCCTTTGTGTATATCGGGGTGCGGGAAGCGCGTACTGGCTAGAAGGAGATTTCGCCCCGTAGTAAGATCAACCAGCTCTTGCGTGACTACACACCTCGACGCGGTGCAAGGGCCTAGTAAAGGTCAATGACTCTCGGGGCAACCCCAGAGGAGACATGAAGCTAAGATGTGGTCAAATGGGCCGGATCAAGGTGTTATACGACCCGTGCCGATGATCAGCCTGGCTGGGGGCCCATCCCAAAAATAGCCCAGTCGCTAACGGAGTATCCTGAGCACCAGGCGCACTCAGGATTACTTAGCCCCCCCCTGCGTAATGCGGATCTCTGCGCGGGGGTGGTATTCCCTTTCTCCGCTACTCGTGGGACTAATATGAACAAGAACAATGACAAAAGCAATAACAATAATAATGACAACAACAATGACGACAACAACAAAAAAGGAAACAAGAAACCGGCAGAATGTACAGAAACAAGTACAACTGTCGAGTCTCGGCGAGGTGCTGTGACAGGGGCCCCCACAAAGCCTGGTCCAGCATCCTCTGATAGTGGTATCGTGACAGTCGCTCTACAAGGAGCTAAGACACTGGCATATGTACAAAAGCCCGGTCCAACACCCTCAGGAAGCAGCATAAATGCCGCTATCCGACAAGGTGCTACGACATCGGCCCTCGTACAAAAGCCTGGTCTAGCACCTTCAAGGAGCAGTCACAATACGAAAGAAAGGCAAGGTGCCAGGACAGTGGCCGACAAACAGAAGCCTGGTCCGGCACCCTCAGGTGTTAACAAGGGGAGGAATGCTCCTTGCGACCCAACCCTGAGTGCCCCCAAAACAAGCTACAAACAACGTCGCGCGGCTGGTAAGCTAGTGGAAAAATTGCGTGACATACCAAGAGATCAGCTCTCGGAAAGGAGAAAAAAGGCTCTTGACTGGGCGGAATGCACAATCAAGAGCTTTGGTAGCTCATCCGTTAAAGAGCAGGATGGCAAGCGCCAGAGGTCGGCTGAGGAACTTCCCTCCACCTCTAAGAAAGCGCGGTCTCAAAGCATCTCCCCTGGATCCCAAACACAAATCTCCTATCGCGACGTGCTGAAGGTCTTGACCACACTGGCTGTTGTCGATAGGGGCGATGTGGATGGGAATGTCCCTCCGGCTAAGTGGACTTTGTTCAGCAATGTGCTGCTCAAAAGCTACTTCCCGATACTCAAGGAACACCCTGGACCCTTCCCTATTACCCACCATGCAGGGTACTATCAAGGCAGAATCAAGCTGATCTCCTTCGAAGACCAAAGGTCTATGGACCTCTTTAAGCTCGCACTCAGCAGAGTCGGCGAAGTATGGGAGGGAGCTCAACTTGAGGCTGTACCCTTGAACCAAATCCCGAATAGACCCAGGGCTAGAGCCATTATACCGGCCTATCCCGAGGACCCTAAGGAGATTTTGGCAATCCTGCCAGAGGATGTTAAGGGACCTTCAAGACTGATTACTATCGTAATCAATCAGGATTCCCTGGCACCTCTAGCTCTGGTCAACAATATGATCTCTCTGGGCTTCGACTCTGCGAAGCTCAGAATATACAAGAAAAACGGGGAGGACTCAGCTAAGAGAGCCCCCTGTGCTACATCATCTGACTCCATGGTGCCGACGAACCCAGAGCAACTCCCTACCATGGAGCCGATGATCACTGAGGAGACTCTCTTAACTGGGACCCCCTCCAATGTAGTGAACGAGATTACCGGGGAAGACAGTAATCTACTGTCCGACCTGGACCTTCCCGAGGTAGACCTTGGCGAGACTATGTCAGATTTTGAGCTGGAGTCTGACGAAGAGTCTGCCAACGTCACAGCGGTGGAGGTTAAAGACTGCGGCCATCATGCTGCGGATTCTTCAAATTAATCTCCATCATTCTATCGCGGTCTCGGCCGCCCTAATGCTCCGCCTCACCAAAAGCGGAGAAGACGTCGTTCTGATCCAGGAACCATGGATAGTAAATAACATGGTACGTATAAGCTCACCTACGTGCGCGATGCAGGTAAGCCAAGAGCTTGTATCCTAACCAAATCACACATAAAAACCCTTCTACTCCCATCCTACAGCGACCAGGATATCACGGCTATTAGTGTCGAGGGCAGTTCCCTCAAGATCTGGATTGCCTCGGCCTATTTAGCCCATGACCACCCAAGTCCTCCCCCTCCGGCCAACTTGGTAAACCTGGTCAAGGATGCGAAGCAAACAAATGCCGGACTGATCATAGGATGTGATGCGAATGCACACCATACGATTTGGGGAAGCAGCAACATAAACGAGCGAGGTGAGTCTTTGTATAACTATGTATTACATACTAACCTCACCGTTTGCAACAACGGCTGTGAACCAACTTTTATTACCAAAAACAGACAGGAAGTCCTGGATGTAACCTTTGCATCGCAGGACATTGTCGACAAAGTCAGAGATTGGAAAGTCCTAAAAGAACACTCCCTCTCTGACCATCGATACATTCAATTCAGCATAGTCAACCACGTCAGTGCCCGAGCTCCTTTCAGGAACTACAGAAAAACTGACTGGCAAAAATATAGAACCTATGTTGAACCCCACCTAGGGGCAAGACACCCCACCTATCCGCTAAACTCCGCGGAATTAGACAGCTTAGTAAATGAGCTGACAGAAACCCTCAATAGAGCACTGTCTCAATCTTGTGCAGTTAGCACCCCCAGAGGCAAACCCAAGCCCCCCTGGTGGAACAAAGAGAATGTCTCACTAAGGAAAGAGAGCAGAAAGCTCTTCAACAAAGCTAAATATACCCGCTTGCAAGAGGATTGGGACCTCTACAAGGAGGCACTAAAGTCTTTCAAAGCAGCGACCAGGAAGGCAAAGAGACAATCCTGGAGGGACTACTGCGATAATATAAGGACGGTTTCCGAGGCCTCAAGAATAAGGAAGATTCTGGCCTCGGTTCCGTATAATCCAAGCCATCTGATGCGTAATGACGGCTCCTGGACAACCTCCAGAGAGGAAGCCTTGGAACTTCTCTTAAGCGCACACTTCCCAGGCAGTAGTGACTCGGATATGACACCTCCTCGGGTCAATCAGCCAATGACACCCTCCCTCGAGCGTGCTCCTGACCTGGTCAACTACAACAACGTCCTTTGGGCCATAAAGAGCTTTGAACCCTACAAGTCTCCGGGACCGGATGGTATCATACCAGCTGAGCTCCAGCAGGTAGCAGATATCATTCTCCCCTGGCTTGTGGTTATATACAATAGTTGCCTCTCACTTTCCTACATCCCCAGCAAGTGGAAGGTAGCCAAAGTCATTTTCATACCCAAGGCAGGCAAAAGCTCCCACACGTATGTAAATGACCTAAGGCCTATTAGTCTCACTTCTTTTCTATTAAAAACTCTAGAGAAGATTTTGGACGTACACATCCGGTACATCTGCATCTCAGGAAGACTGTCGGATAACCAACACGCCTACAACAAAGGCAAATCGGTGGAAACAGCACTCCACTCATTGGTCAGTAAAATAGAAAGGTCTCTGGAAAATAAACAATACACTCTAGTCGCCTTTCTCGACATTGAGGGCGCCTTTAACAATGTCGAACCATGGGCCGTCATCAAGGCGCTGTCTGATCTGGGTGTTACGGGATCAGTGATAGAACTGGTACGACAGCTGCTAATACAAAGAGTTATCAAAGCCAACTTCGCTGGTGCCGTCTCTACCAGAATGGTCAGCATAGGTACACCACAGGGTGGAGTACTCTCCCCTCTCCTCTGGAACGTGGTGGTCAACGAGCTACTGCTGTTGCTGGAGCAGGAAGGGTACGCTGTGATCGCCTATGCGGATGACATTGCTATTGCCGTCACAGGAAAATTTCCCAGCACTCTATGCGACCTTATGCAGAGTGCACTACATACAGTAGAAACCTGGACTGTTCACTAACAAATATAAAATTCCGCCCCTCAACCCACCGAGGCTGGGTGGAACTCAACTAACAATCAAAGAACAGGCTAAATATCTAGGTCTAGTCCTTGACAGGAGGCTGAATTGGAAACCCAACATTCTTGATCGGGTCAAGAAAGCAACTGTTGCCCTCTACAGCTGCAAGAAAGTAGTGGGCAGGAGGTGGGGTCTCCAACCAAGCATTATGTACTGGCTTTACACAGCAGTCATAAGGCCTATCCTCCTGTATGGCGTCGTAGTCTGGTGGACTGCTCTGGACAAAGCAGTCAATCGAAACCTCCTGGGGAAGGTACAAAGATCGGCCAGCTTATATATAAGCGGAGCGATCAGATCAACCCCCACGGAGGCCTTAAATGTTCTACTACATCTTCCACCAATAAACCTTTTCAGCAAGCAAGTTGCTGCATGCGCGGCCCTAAGGATGAGGAGCATAAGAAAATGGCCCACATCTCAAAGGCCACACCTCTATTCTAAAACACTTCAAAGTACCTATGGACACTGACTACATCAACCCGCAGAATGTGTTCACCAGGAACTTCGAAGTTGTCTTTCCATCCAGGGAGGAATGGGCTGAAGGGAAAGTCATACCAAAGGACTCGATCTCCCTCTATACCGATGGCTCTAAGATGGAGTCGGGTGTAGGTAGTGGGGTCTACTCCAAGGAACTTAACCTCAACCTATCATTTAGACTCCCAAATTACTGTAGTGTGTTTCTGGCAGAAATAACTGCGATAACGGAGGCCCTGGCATGGCTCAGGATCAATGTAATATCCACAAAGGATATTATCATTTGCACGGATAGCCAATCTGCGATAAAATCCCTGGCAGCGATAACCCACAAATCAAAAACATCCATTAACTGTCGCCTATCTCTAGATGAGATGGCTGAACAGTTCAATATTAAAATACTGTGGGTCCCCGGGCATAGGGATATTCCAGGAAACTGCGCGGCCGACGAACTCGCAAGGTTAGGGTCAAGCACACTCAGCCTACCTACCCTCGGGTACCTAAAAACACCAATAAGTACGGTAAAGCACATGATAAAGCTTCAAACCATAGAGAGGACCAATCTCCAATGGAATGAGAGCAATATCGGCTTTATCACCAAACAATTGTGGCCTAAGTTAAACTTAGGACGAACCAGGGACCTGGTGGCAACCAAAAGGGCAACCTTAAGCACCCTAGTGGAGGTCATTACAGGTCACTGCACCATTGGAAAACACGCCGCCAGACTGGGGCTACCCTACAATGACTTCTGTCGCGGCTGCATGGACGAGGAGGAGGAGGAATCAATACACCATCTCCTCTGCTCATGTCCCTCTTTTGCGAATCGCAGGAGGATTTACCTCGGCGCGCCCTTCTTCGACAATCTGAGTGAGCTAGCAAACCAAAAAATAGCTCAACTCCACCGCTTTATTAGAAGCACCGGTTGGTTCCCGGGTAGCGGATCAGGGTAACCTGATCCAGGTGGTATCACAATGGGCCGGTTTCGGCCTAAGTGTGGCTTACGCCTACCACGTCAACCTAACCTAACCTAAGATCAACCAGCCTGTGTCCGTGGTGTCGTGTAGGCTTCAGCTTAGCATTGAAGTCTTCTAGTACAATTTTGATGTCATAGCTGGGACATTTGGCATACGTTCTGTCTAGGAGATCGTAGAACTCATCATTGGCGGAGTCATCCTTGTCTTCCGTGGGGGCGTGGACGCAGATCGGGCTGATGTGAAAAAATGTAGCCTTGATACGGATCGTTATGAGGCGTCCGCTCACATGCCGAAGCTTAGGACTTCTTGCCTTAGTCCACCTCGAACAACAAATCCGCATCCAAACAATCGTTGCCCTCTCTCCCTATAGCAGTCGCCGTTGTAAATATCGCATTTTTTCATCCGCTTTATACCCGGTCCATTCCATCGCATTTCTTGGATGGCGGTTATGTCTGCTTTTTAGCGGTCTAGGGCGTCCGCAAGTTGTTTGGCTGCACGTGGCTTGTTTAGGGACCTAACATTCCACATACAAAGCCGAAGATCATTGTCCTTTTTTCGTTTTTTCCAAGGGTCGTCAACATAAATCCGGTCCGTTATATCCGAGGCTTGTGGTTGTTTCGGAGTTTGTGGTTTTTTTTACGGTTACGGCTTACTAGGCCGTAGCCCAACCGACTAATCCTATCTTTTGGCGCAGGAGGCTCGGCATTCGCCTTTCCCCGTCTGCGATTTCCATAGGAAATCTCCAGATGGCACCACGAGGAGGTGAGGATGGAACTTACTAACAGTGCCGCAAGATGTTCGACTGCGGTGGCTCTTCTCGCTTTTTAGCAGGCCAGCATCCGTCGGATAGATGCTACCCCTACGAGGACCTTGTTAGTCCTTTGCCATCCAGACAGGACCAGACGGGAACTTTTGGTGTTAATTCTGCCAAGGAAACATTTACACAACTACTTGTGTGCACAGAAATTCCTTTTGCGTAAGGACCACGAGACTTTGAGATAGTTGTTGCAGTCCAAGAACCCCGAGGGACAAATGGCGAGGCAGGTTGAACCATTGCAGATCTACGAGTTTGAGATACAACATTGAAAAGCAAAGCGCCATTCAAATGCAGATGCGATGTCCCGAAGACCGTAAAGAAAACTGAAGGATGCTGCCTTCATCGAAGCAATAAGAGTCGAACCAAGTCCTAGCCTGAAGCTTCCGCCATCCCCAACCAAAAATCGAAGACGGTTGTAAAGCAAATCGTCAACAATCCGGTGAGCAGATTCGGTGTCTCCATGGAGCTATACTCGAACCAAGGAAGGAACTTCGAGACCAAAATATTCCAGGAGGTATGCCAGTTGTTCGAGGTCAACAAAAGAAGCGCAGTACTCCTTCGCCCGCAGTCAGATGGGATGGTAGAGGGTTTCAACAGGATGCTAAAGGAACATCTTTGAAAAGTAGTGGCAAACTACTGACGGGATTATTCCTAGTCTAAACAAAATCCACCGATGACCATTAAAGACGAATCAAGAACGGTCTGCACTAATTCGCAATGTTGTTAAAGGAAGGCTATTTTAAGCCCGATAGTCCCATCCTCATGAAGAAAACATAATTTTATTTAATCATCCCCGCATTCTTGCACGACAGAACGTTACAGATCTGATCGAGAATTCAAAGTGGGACATATGGGCCATGAAGAAATTCACCCATTATCACTACGGCTCAGCAAGTTGTATGTTGGCTTTGACGCCAGCGACACCATGATCGAATCTATTCAACAAAAATGTTATCGAATGTGTATTTCGCTACATAAGTGCCCGCTGTAGGCATACTTTCACTTACTGGTAACAAGTGTGCGAGTTATGTTTGCACACAACAATTGCACATCACTGGACCCAAGACACAAACCACACACCGATCGCGGCTCTTTGTACAACTAGTTCTATAGGAAGAACATTCCCGCCAATTAGTTGAGCTTGGGAATGAGATTCGCGCCTAAAACTAACTTGGGAATAAATAGGGAAATAAACTACTTTGCCTCCCGGTGAGTTCAGTCTGAAACCAACAGTAGACCAATAACGACCAATAAATAAAATTAAATTGTTAAGTGAAATTGTTAGTAGAATTATTGTTAGACCATTAAAGACACATATTGTTAAATAAATAAAATCCTTTTTCCTTTTCTGTTAACTTGCGCATATGAATGTGTGAGTATCAACTCAAAGGGTAACATTTCTTGAGACCTTTATTGATACAAGTATACTTAAAGTGTCATGTTATTGCCTCGTTACCAGTCTTGTATGTAGCTAAATTCGTTAAGTACTGAGCATAAGCGCTGGACCCTAGGAAGATATAGCCACAAACCACAGATGCCCATATCTTGGGCATAGATCTTTAAACAGTTTATGCATCCTATGTGCTAAACAACTAGCACACCCCCTAAGCCATAACGCTGACCATAAAAACAGCCGGGAATCACCCCTGAGCTCATCTCTCCAATAAAGGTATTCAATTACTGTTGTAGCGGACGAAGCTACACGTAATCACGCCCACATTACAACGAACAGTAATTCCAGGGTCCGCTTTGAGTTCTTCGACATTGTGAAATCCATAAAGTTCGGTTCAGCAATCAGCCTTCGCATTATCTCATCCTAGTAACCACCACAAACGGCATCATCGTCATCAGCTAGACCGAGGATCTAAACGTTACTCAGTTAAACCAAAAGCTGGACAATAAACTGCGCCCCATATATAGCTAAGTCCACTTCAAAGCCTAAGAACCCGACTACTGTGGGTGGACCGGACCAAGTTAACTTTGGTGTTAGTTTTCTGTCTCCAGAACGTGATTCACCGACTAAAGAGACACGTTCGAGGTCATCGGAATGCACCCACGTCTTCACTGATTTCGCTTTTCGTCAAACATCGGGAATTGATGAATTTACCAGAGATCAATTTATGACCAGACATCGGTAGTCACTGATCCATGCCCACTAATGGGTGTTCAGGGATTGTTTTACCAACCAAAAAGTCTCCGTAGTCATTAATCAACTGAATCGTGCTGGTGTTGGAACCGTTTTGGCGCTGTGACTAATGATCGCCGTTCAACGTTCAACATACGACGTACAGATAAAAAAGCACAAGTCGTGAGAGCGTTATTAATAAGCACCAATACCGCTTGGAATATCTGCAGACCAGATCTGAACGCAACTCTCGATTAAAAATTCATAACAGCCAACGCTTGTTGGCTGGCTAACAAATTGTATCTTGTCGGTTGTCACGAACAGCGTATCGCGTACGCTCTCTCCCACGCATGTACTCGCACATGAAATGGGACATATTGTATAAAGGCTACCCCCATCTACGATTACCGAAATGTTTACTGAAGTAGGTACAAATATTTGCAGTCTGACCAGCAATTGATTGCGTAGTTCTCGAACAGTAGTCCAGCTAATTGCCAGACTTCTCAGTTGGAGGTAGCGGCAGATTCGAGGATCAATGAAGTGCTGGTGAGGTGTAGCGGTGTAGCCGGTTAGCGGCTCGAACCTCCTTTTTAGAGAAGCAGCGGTTGTTTGGAACGTTTTGGATTTAATTATTCCAATCAGGTGTAGGCACAGAGGCGCGAGTTCTACTTGCACAATGACGTAACGTGTAGTCTATGTGCCGCAGAATGTAGGGTGTGCTCGGAAAAGAAATTCGTTAAGCGACACATGAGGTAGCATTGAAACGTAGAAAAAGCTTTTAATGTACTTATTTTGCCTCTCCAGTCAAAGTGGAATACCGCTGTGACTTGGTAATGTGCACCAAGATTGCTATTAATAGACGATTCCTTTAACCTTTGATGAGATCAACGAAATTCTGCATTAATATTGAACAGAATCAATTATCCGGCGTGGGCTGCGAACAAGGTCATACATTAACGCAAGATATGGTTCGATCCAAATAGGCATTCATTAATCTTGACACAATACCTCCTAGATCGCTGATGTCATGAAGATACAGTCATGAACTAACTAAGAATTCTGTGGAGATCACGATTAAATCGGCAACCAAAACCAAGATATCACATTTAACAAATGGTATTTTGTGCTTGTGATCTATTTAGTCCTTAAATCTGAATTCGCAACAACCTTCGCCAATAGCTAAAGTGTATGTACATAGGCCGCCCCTCTGACTTACTTATACGTATGAACTTATTAGGTTCAGGCCGAAGTCGCCCCCTTGTGATACTACATGGATCGTGTTACCCAGATCCGCTACCAGAGAACCAACCGGTGCTTCTGATGAAGCGATGGAGTTGAGCTATTTTTTGGTCTACTAGCTCACTTAGATTATCACAGAAGGGCGCGCCGAGGTAGATCCTCCTACGATTCGCAAAAGAGGGGCATGAGCAGAGGAGGTGATGTATTGATTACTCTTCCTCCTCGTCCATGCAGCCGCGACAGAAGTCGTTGGAGGGTAGTCCTGGTCTGGCGGCGTGTTTCCCAATGATGCAGTGACCTGTAATGGCACCCACCAGAGTACTTAAGGTTGCCCTTTTGGTTGCCACTAGGTTCCTGGTTCGTCCTAGGTTTAATTTAGGCCAGAGTTCTTTGGTGATAAAGCCGATATTACTCTCATTCCATTGGAGTTTGGTCGCCTCAATGGTTTGGAGTTTTACCATGTGCTTTATCGGATTTATTGGTGTTTCTAGGTAACCGAGGGAAGGTAGGCTGAGTGTGCTAGACCCTAACTTTACGAGTTCGTCGGCCGCGCAGTTTCCTGGAATATCCCTATGCCCGGGAACCCACAATATCTTAATGTTGAACTGCTCAGCCATCTCATCTAGAGATAGGCGACAGTTAAGAGATGTCTTTGATTTGTGGGTTACCGCTGCCGGGGACTCTAACGAAGAATGGCTATCCGTGCAAACGATAATATCCTCGGCGGATATTACATTGATCCTGAGCCATGCAAGGACCTCCGTTATCGCTGTTATTTCTGCCTGATACACACTGCATTAATTTGGGAGTCTACAGGACAAGCTGAGGTTAAGCTCCTTGGAGAAGACTGCCTACACCCGACTCCATCTTAGAGCCATCGGTATAGAGGAAGATCGAGTCCTTTGGTATGACTTTCCCTTCAGCCCATTCCTCCCTGGATGGAAAGACAACTTCGAAGTTCCTAGTGAACACGTTCTGCGGGATGATATAGTCTATGTCCATGGGTACTTTGAAGTGTTTGAGAATGGTTGTGGGGCCTTTTTGTGATGTGGGCCATTTTATTATGCTCCTCATCCTCAGGGCCGCGGAGGCAGCAATTTGTTTGCTGAAAAGGTTCAATGGTTCGCTTAACGGACGAGGATGTTGTAGAAGCATTGTTTTCGGTTTAATCGAATGCGATTGGTTTGGATGAAATAAATCCTAAATTTATAAAGCTTATTCTCCCTTTCCTTCTTAAACATGTAACTTATATTTTTAATCAAATATTAACGACTTGTGATTACCCCTCCTCGTGGAAAAAGGCTAAGATAATTCCTATACCTAAGTTGCAAAACAGGACTAGCTCCGAATACAGACCTATCGCAATATTACCGTTCTTATCTAAAGCATTTGAGAAGACGATCCTAAAACATATGCAAACACATCTTATCAACAATAACCTTTTGAGTTCCGCTCAATCCGGCTTTCGCGCAAAAAGAAGTTGTAAGACTGCACTGCTACTTGTTGTCGATGACATTCGTAAAGGTCTGGACGCTAACAGTCCTACGTTTTTGATGTTGTTGGACTTCGCAAAAGCTTTCGATACGGTGGACCATTCTCTTCTCTGTCAGAAACTGTTGCATACGTTTCGATTTTCATATCAATCTGTCAAGCTCTTGCATTCCTACTTAACGGACCGACAGCAGTGCGTGACCGTAGGAAACACAAGGTCATCATTTCTTGGGGTACCTACCGGAGTTCCACAGGGCTCTATTCTCGGCCCCATATTGTTTTCTATTTATGTGAATGAACTCCCACAGCTTACACTAAATTCTACGGTCCACATGTTTGCTGATGATGTCCAATTATTCATGCGCTGCCGGTTGGATATGATTAGTAGCTCCATTCAGCTAATAAATGAAGATCTAGAGGTCATCCAGCAGTGGGCTCTTAAACACAACTTGTCGCTTAACCCGTCAAAGTCAAAGACTCTGTGTATCTATAAACACCAATTAGATACATCCAATTTTCCTCCGATTTTGTTAGGACAGTCAACAATTGAATATGTCCACAAGGCTAGGAATCTGGGGATAGTCTTCAACGACACGCTCACCTGGACGGATCATGTTGCAGCTACAATCGGAAGGGTATACAATGGTATCCGACTCTTATGGTCCACACAAGGTTCCTTACCTACTAAAACTAGGATGTTACTTGTTAAATCTCTTTTATTACCTATCCTATTGTATGGTTGCGAGGTTTTTTGTGATGTCGACTACAACACTAAGCGTAAATTAAATGTCACCTACAATAGCCTAGCGAGATATGTCTTTAAAAAGCGTTCTACTGACCGCATATCATCTTACTCCCTGCAGATAATGGGCCTTACCTTCGATAATCTCATTAAGTTCAGAACACTTATCCTTCTGCACGGTATCATGCAGACACAACAACCAGAGTACTTGTACAGCAGACTAAGTTTTGCCAGCTCGCAAAGAACAGCCATATTAATAAGGCCCAGATTCAACTGCTTGCAATCTGAGCGTACATTTTTCGCCTATGCCACTCTTCTATGGAACACTTTACCTGTTGCACTAAGGAGAATCACAAACACAAGCACATTTAAAAATCACCTCTTTAAACACTTGGCCAGTGATATGTGAATGCCAAAGAGATGTTAAATAAAAAGATACATATTAGTCAATTAATTTACTTAATTTATGTCAATATTGATTTCCAATTAATGTACTTATCGCTCTCCTTGTATCTATAGTTAAACATACATATTGTTAAACTCTAAAGCTCTTACCAATATTAATATAGCATTCGCAAACTATGAGATATGATCTCAATGCGAAACAATTGTTATGACAAATAAATAAATATGAAATATGAAATATGAAATGGTGGAAGGTGTAACAGAATGTTCAGGGCCTCCGTGGGGGTTGATCTGATCGCTCCGCTTATGTATAAGCTGGCCGATCTTTGTACTTCCTCAGAAGGTTTCGATTGACTGCCTTGCCCAGAGCAGTCCACCAGACTACGACGCCATACAGGAGGATAGGCCTTATGACCGCTATATAGATCCAGTGCATAATGCTTGGTTGGCGACCCCGCTTCCTGCCCACCACTTTTTTGCAGCTGTAGAGGGAAACAGTTGCTTTCTTGACGCGGTCAAGAATGTTGGGTTTCCAATTCAGCCTCTTATCAAGGACTAGGCCTAGTATTTGTTAGTAAACAGTACTAGGTCGGTCTTCTTAGGGTTTACCCCAAGTCCACAGTACTGCGTCCATGTTTCTACTGTATGCAATGCACACTGTATAAGGTCGCATAGAGTGCTGGGAAATTTTTCTATGGCGGCAATAGCAATGTTATCTGCATAGGCGGTCCCAGCGTACCCTTCCTGTTCAAGCAACAGCAGTAGCTCGCTGATCACCACGTTTCACAGGAAAGGGGAGACTACTCCACCCTGTGGTGTACCTCTGCTAACCATTCTAGTTGAGACGGCACCAGCGAAATTGGCTTTGACAACTCTTTGTGTTAGCAGTTGTCGTACCAGTTCTATCACTGATCCCGTAACACCCAGATCAGTTAGCGCTTTGGCGACGGCTCATGGTTCAACATTGTTAAAGGCACCCTCATGGTCGAGAAAGGCGACTAGAGTATATTCTTTACGTTCCAGTGACCTTTCTATCTTGCTGACCAGTGAGTGGCATACAGCTCTGGGGTTGCACCAAAAGTAATTATTCTACAAACGTTCCAAAATAAAGTATTGCGAGCCGTTGTTAACGCGTCGTGGTACATTTGAAAGGACAATATTCATTGTGATTTAAACATTTAAAATATCGAAAATGAAGTAAAATGTTTCGCTCGAAAACATAGAGATGGACTAAATGGTGACATCAGTAATGCGATTCTTGAAATAATAGAGGAACTAAATGTGACTACCTCGTCAATTGACTTAGTTATTGTGGAAAACAAAAATAATTAACTCGAAGGGTGGTGTTTTAGTGAGTCAAATCTCACACTACTATGAGCAGAGCATGCGCTATTGGTCCTCATAGTGTCTTTCACCAACCCCTGCAAAAAAAAAAAGTTTAATACATGAAGCCCCTCATATATTTAATGCTTTCGCCTAGACATAGTGGGAGAGAGTACATAACTCTCTTATCTCATAAAAATCTTAAACCGCTTAGGAATTGATACTCATTTCAGCGATAATAGCACAATTAGTCTACGAGTTCCACACCTAAAAGCATTAAGCCATAATAGGTAAATCGACACTACGAGTTTTAGATTACAGCTTAAAGAATAAGTTCAGTAAAGAGCAGCTACATTTGAGATACAACACCTTGGAACACGGCTCTGGCCCACACTGGCTATCTGAATGAGATCATTATAGCAAATCCATAGTAGAAGAAACGCGACAAACATCATTCAATGTGCAGGGCAGGTAATTCAATGGCCTGCTCGTATTCGTGGTTGGCTGAGTTTGCCTTGAAACAGCTCGAATTTTTCATAACAAGATAAACGACACATTGCAGGAAAGACAGCGTCCAATTGTCTAGGTAACATCAATTTTTGGGATGTCAATGGGTTGGGTTTGGGAATATATCAAAGGAAAATTACAGTTTGGTGTGCAAGTGACACACTAAATGGATGTGCACTTAATACCTGTAAGCTCATATACTATTTATGCTGGCTATCAAAAGATCATCCCAGCTTCTTCTTCTTCTTAGTGGGCGCTACAGTTCGGGGTGAACCTGGGCCTCAACCAACATGCCCCTCCATCTAGCACGATCTTTCGCTAGCCTTTTCCTTTGCCGCACACCCAGTTGGCTGAGGTCCCCTTCCACCTGTTTGTGCCATCTTAAGTTCGGCCGTCCTCTGGAGCAGTGGTGTCCATTCGCTCTACATGGCCCAGCCATCTTAGGCGTTGAATCCGTAGACGCCTGACTAGGCTCATGTCGCTGTTCAGTCCGTAAAGTTCGTGGTTTAATCTTTACCTCCATCCCCCGTCTGCGTATATAGGCCCGAAAATCACGCGCAAAATCTTTCTCTCGAACCGACCAAGGGCCTCTTCATCCGCTTTTGATAGTGTCCATGCTTCTGCGCCAAACAACAGGACCGGGATGATAAGAGGTCTTATATAGAGTCAACTTTGTTATTCGGGAGAGGGCTCTATTACTCAGTTGCCTCCTGAGCCCAAAGAAACAGCGATTGGCAAGAGTGATTCTGCGTTTGATTTCGGAACTGATGTCGTTGTTCCGGGTCACTGCATAGCCAAGATAGACGAAGTCCTTAACTACCTCGAACTTATATCTGCCAATACAAACGTTCTGGCCACGACGTCGGTGGTGAGCGTCCTTTTTTGATATCAGCATATATTTAGTTTTGCCCTCGTTTACCGCCAGACCAACTTTCGCCGCCTCGAACTCAATGCTCGCAAACGCCTCATTGACATCTCGCTATGATCTACCTATTATGTCAATATCGTCGGCGTATGCAAGGAGTTGCGGGGATTTGAAATAGATTGTGCCTCTATAGTAGGCGCAATCAGAGGGGTCTCCTTTCTTGTGGATCGGGCATACGATGCTGAGACTCCATTCCTCGGGCATGCTTTCCTCTGACCATATTTTACAGGGCATGCTCCCAACCAGGGCATTCCCAGCTGCCTTGAAGAGCTCAGCAGACAGTCCGACTTGGGCTTCGATATGGCAATCTAAACTTCGTCGAGGTCAGGGGGACAGAATTCTCTGCGGTCTTCGTCGATTAGAAATGGATCATTCTGCCTGACAGCGGTATATTGACTAACATCGCCGTTATATCAGAAGAGGTTTTTCCATATTCTCAGCACCGACTGCGATTCTACTCCTAGGTGTCCGTTTTCATCCTTGCAGACTTCCGTTCTGGCTTTATAACCTTGACATGTTCGCTTTATCTGTTGGTAAAACTTTCGTACGCCACGCCTGCAGTAACACCTCTCCAAATCCTCATGCGCGCGCTTCTCGTGCTCTTTCTTCTTCCTTCTAGGAAGCTTATGCTCCTCCCTTCTTTTTAACTCGTAGAGCTTACGAGCTGCTCTTGTTCTTTTATGCAGCGAGGCTTTATATGCATCCTGCTTCGCTGTGTGAATCCTCCTGCACTCGTCATCGAACCAGGTGTTTCTTCGTGGTGGAGCCTTGAAACCCAAAGCTTCGGATGCAGAGCTTTCCAGGGCTTGTTTGCAAAGGCTGCACTGCTGTTCTCTTGATAGCGTGGAGGATTGAGGTGTACTGGAGAGCTTAAGGGAGACGCGATCGGTAAAAGCACGAGCGGTTTCTGGCGATAGTAGCTTTTTGACGTCATAATTTTGTATTCTTACTCTACTCCGCTGCGTTCGTGTTATCCGTAAGCGCATCTTGGCTACTACAAGATAGTTGTCCGAGTCGATGTTAGCCCCTCGGAAAGTTCGAACATCAAGAATAGTGGAGGAGTGTCTGACGTCGATCGCGATGTGATCAATCTGGTTTGTAGTCGATTGGTCAAAAGGCAGTACCGGCGCCCCGTAGCACGGTCAATCAGCCTGTTTCCGTTATCGGAGGTGGTGTCGTGTAGGCTATGTTTGCCGATGACTCATTCAAATATGCTTTCCTTACCCAGCTTAACATTGAAGTCTCCTAGTACAGTTTTTATTTCATGGCTGGGACATTGGGCATACGTTCTGTCTAGGAGATCGTAAAGCTCATCTTTGGTGGAGTCATCCTTGTCTTCCGTGGGGGCGTGGACGCAGATCAGGCTGATGTTAGAAAATGTAGCCTTGATACGGATTGTTATGAGGCGTTCGCTCACATGCCGAAAGCTTAGGACTTTTTGCCTTAGTCCACCTCGAACAACAAATCCGCATCCGAACAATCGTTCTCCTCTCTCCCTATAGCAGTCGCCGTAGTAAATATCGCAGTTTGTCATCCGCTTTAAACCCGGTCCATTCCATTGCATTTCCTGGATGACGGTCATGTCCGCTTTATAGCGGTCTAGGGCAACCGCAAGTTGTTTGGCTGCACGTGGCCTGTTTACGGACCTAACATTCCACGTACAGAGCCGAATGTCGTTGTCCTTTTTTCGTTTTTTGCAAGGGGCGTCAACATTAATCCTGTCCGTTATATCCGAGGCTTGTGGTTGTTTCGGAGTTTGTGGTTTTTTTCACGGCTACGGCTTACTATGCCGTAGCCCAACCGACTACTTACTTATTTCTTTTACTATGTATTTATCTAGGGCTCTATTTCCATCGTTTACTAATATTATAAATGTGAAAGTGTGTGTGTCTGTTTGTCGGTCTTTCACGGCAAAACGGAGAGACGAATTGACGTGGTTTTTTAAGTGGAGATAGTTGAAGGGATGGAGAGTAACATAGGCTACCCTTTGTTACTTTCTAGCCCCCGTTAAGTTTGTATGCAGCAAAAACAAAAATCAGTAGGGGATGGAAATTTTTGTGAGACTCACCACAAAATTAATATTGGTTCTATGATACAAGCGAATAATAAAATAATTTAATGAAAACAACCATGAATCAATCAGCTTTTGAGAAAACAATCAACATTCGAAACATAAATAGGTGTTACTCTTGAATTACAATCGATGGCGCTGATATGTTTCTGATACGCGCTAACGTTGTGTGCTCTCTGTCTGTACTTAAGTGCGGGCGTCGGGCCGCGCTTCACACTATAGTGCATACGGTACCTACACTCTGTTATTTGACTACTAAGCGTCCCAGTCATGCTTATACGAAATTTAGATGCCCCGAGATTACGTAATGTGACGAGACTTCGTGTCACACAACTTGGCCGCAATATCATTAGCGCCACTATCTTAACCGGCGTAGGAAAGGGTGAAAATGTAATGATCCCACGAATCCCAATAATTCCCACAGATCTCCCGTTCCAGTTTAAAAGGCTACAATTTCCTCTAAAGCTTAGTTTCGCTATGACCATTAACAAAGCGCAAGGTCAAACATTAAAGGTGGCTGGGGTGAACTTAGAAAAGCCGTGCTCTTCCGTGTTCCGTGTTCGCGTGTGTCCAATCCCCAGAATCTTTACATTCTATCCCCAAATGGAAAGACATATAATATCGTCTACAGTAACGTATTAAAATAACATTCTGTTCCGAGTTCTCTTCTGTGTTCTAAATCAGGAAAGGGGAACCGTGTTACCCCGAATTTAACGCGAGCGAAGCCGCGGGCAAAAGCTAGTTTTTTTATAATTTAATTTATATAGAGCAAAACCTAAAACATAAGGTGAATTGTGAAGACTGCATCGACTTAGTAAACTTCCATTAATCAATAATTTCATTATGAATTACGACGGCATTGTACAATGTCTCCACTTGCTACTGAAAACTTTCGCCAGAAATCGATAATTACCTGACCAAAACCCCGAGCACGTCCCAATACATTACGAATACCATCGTCTCCACACAAACACGCAATCGGCGTATGTAAGTTGCCATTTTAGCATATCATTGCGTGAACAGGTCAAAGACCTTCCGACACAACATCGTCTCCGTCTCCCATGAACAGTAATAGCCTTTAATAATTAAGCCTGACGTATGCGCGGAAACTCCATACCCACTGGAACCGAAACAAATTGCTTAGTGCCTTCAGCCACATGAGGTTCTAATAAGATCCTTTTATCTGGTGCAAATCATCATCCAACCATCCGACAGTCCTATTATTGCCAATATTACATGCCTTCCGAAGTCGTTTTATCTCCAATTCGCATTGTTTGTGCATTGCTATCCAGAGGCACACAAATAAAAGTTTCGCTGTTCAATCAAACCATTTGTCCGAAACCGAAGAAAGGAACAATAAGACCAAGAGACAAGTGCCCAGGAACAGTTTCCAGTTTGAAAAGTAGGCTAAGTGGGAAATACCCAAGACAGATGGACCGCGGAAGAGGTTGTTGAACCAGCTCGCTTTCTGACCGAGTATGGCTAATGATGGGGTCTTAATTGAGTTGTTGTAAAGGTAGTGGTATTATAAGTGGTAAGAGTGCTCGAAGGGAAGTATCTAATCAGTTCCAAAACCCATTTGGGTAATGAACCAGCGCCTAGAGTAATTGCTAATGATCTTGTGTGTGAGATGCTATGCAAGTCTAAAAATGGGTCATCTTGAAAGGGTTTTGATGGCTATCCTAACCTTTTACACCCAAATTTGGTACAGAAGAAAAACCGTTATTTAATTGCATTAAAACCAAATGTCTTTAGATCACGCATTATAATTCCTTCTGACAGCCGAAGCTTACGGTCTTCTCCAATTGCAGTCGATTAGTTAATGTCTTTGTTTCTCTACCCTCCTGTAATTTACGACAAAACCTCGAACAACCTGATGAGACTACCAGCAGTGGCAAAGACCATCACATATACCTACCGCACTCAAGGCACATAACACAAATTACATGTGATTCCCGAAATTTACATGACACCAACACGAGAAGGAATTCAATATACCTCATCCCGACTATCGATGCGTGTAATTTGTTCAATAAAGTGTCCAAAAGCCAGGAGCATGGACCGATGGGGAAATTCGCGTGATAGCCATGCAATGATTTATGTGATCTGGTCGAGCATGCTAACAAGATACTGAAAAGCAAGGAGGCAAAAGGGATTAAATCGCATTTGCGGAATTTGATTTCAAAGAATACAAGTATCGAGTGCGTTGTTTAAGGGCGTTAGTGTCAGAGGCGAAGGTTTGTTGGAGTGTTGCGGATGTAGGAATTTTTGTGGTAATGAATTTCAATGATAGCGTTGCGTCATACCATGTTATGAAATACGAGATTTTTGTCGGAGGCTATATGCGGTTATTAGTTATTGTTTTTCTGTACTGAAATTGGAGAGAATGTTGAGGAATTTGAGTTCAATGACCAGATTGTGAGGTGACTTGAATGGAATGATGTAAGAGGAAGAATGACAAATTTATCGTCAACCATGTGGAACTTATGCAGCTTGTGTTGTGCCAAGATTTAATTGTTGCTATTTATTCGTTAGCCTAACCATGCACACCGCTATTAAGTCTTGACCAAAACCATCATATACTAATCTTTCCTGAGGTCCCCTCCTCTTCCGAAGGTGCGCAGCGCGGAAAGCGTCGGCACTTTCGGTATGCGCCTCCAACTAACTTCCTCTTACTGAGAAGGTTCAACCATCCAGTAAGAGCGTGAATGACGGGGCCGGAAGCTTCAGGTTTTCACCATGACCGGCGCTGCCGCCGAAAAAGGTGGCGGGGCAAACAGGCAGACTCTGAACCCAGAAGGTGAGGTCGTTACGGGTCCTAGCAATCCTCGAACCGGCAAGGCTGC
The DNA here is from genome assembly GCA_951905685.1 of Eumerus sabulonum. Classification (NCBI taxonomy): domain Eukaryota; kingdom Metazoa; phylum Arthropoda; class Insecta; order Diptera; family Syrphidae; genus Eumerus; species Eumerus sabulonum. The sequence goes on from OX645063.1 coordinate 53,576,620, forward strand.
CACAGAGCGGCGTCCCAAGGGAGCAGGAGCTCTAACCGAAAAAGGTAAAAGCTTCCGCAAACGGAAGACCACCGCCAGGGATAGCCTCGCTAGGAAGAGAGTGTGTGATGCCTCCCTCTCCCGTGGGGCAGTGAGTAATCGAAGTCCAATGGCAGATGTGGCGACCTAGAAGGATCAAAGCATTAGCCAGAAAAAGAAGATAGCCAAAAACCGTTCCTTCGAGAAGGAGATCCAAATGATCGTGAGGAGTCGAGAGAAGCAGCTCTCTTGTAGAGAGGCGTTCATCTCCTCTGAAATGGCGAGGATAGGAAAAACTGGCGGTGGTAGTAGAATGACCAACGCAGACTGCAAGCACTATGAGGATCGTCGACTGGAGTTAGCTTCGACAACGGGTTTCTGTATTCAGGCAGGTTAACTTCTCCTACAAGGACAGTGAGGGCTCTCTCATAAAAGAGGGTTCTACTCGTTGTAGAGATGGATAAAGCCTCTGTCGCGACTCTGGAATCTGCGTACGATGACCCGTCAGCAAACCTCCCTTCAGGAAATTGGTTCCCTGGTGGAATGCCGAGCTCCAAAGTCTTTGCAGGGAAGCCAGAAGTCTTCTGAATAGATCCTTAAAGTCGAGTTCGGAAGATTACTGGAACAAGTACCTGTCGAAGCCGAAAGAAAATAAAAAAATGTTCATATTCGTAAATGAAAAAACGTTTCTTGTAAGACCCTCTGCGAAGAGATTAAGTCACTGAGTGCGACTAGCAAGTTGGTTAAAGTCCTCAAACGGGGAAAACCGACAAAGCTGGATATACTCAGAAAATCTGATGGTACTTTTACTGAGCCTAAAGCGGAAGCTCTTAGTTTACTGCTAGAAACTCACTTTCCGGGAAATCGGATCGCCATTGGCTCGTTGTACACTCCTTCTAGAGAAACTGCAACTGAAACGACAAAAACAACTTGGCGTAGCTGGTATATTGCATCGCGCGTGGTTACGACTTAAACCATTGAATTTCCTGTGGCATCTTCGATGACTTCAGATCGCCAGGCACCGACGGGATATATCCTGTTATGCTGCAAAAAGGTATAAGGCCGCTGCTTCCTACTTTGAAAAGAATTTTCACTGCCAGCCTAGCACTTGCCTACATACCTATTCCTTGGCGCACGGTGAAGGTGGTTTTTTTTTTTTGCCAAAATAGGAAAAGAGGATACACACTTGCCAAGAGTTTAAGACCAATTAGTCTAACATCCTTCCTGCTGAAAAGCTTAGACAGACTGGTAGAGATGCACATGCGCAAAGTTGCCCTTCCAATGCATCCTCTTGCTCCAGATGCAACATGCTGATCACCGCAGAAAATCCTGAGAGACTGCGATAGCACCTGGTTGGGAGAATTGAATGCGCGCTCGAAATAAAAGAGTACGCTGATCGACCCTCTGCTCTCTCTCTCTCTCTCTCTGGAATCTATGCCCAGGCCAATGCAGATGATGTCGCCATTCTCCCTGTCGGCTCATACTTAACGACTGTCCGTCTCAAAGCACAGGCGGCGCTAAGTGTTATCTATGATTGCTGTACTAGAAATGGGCTGTCGGTTAATCCTCTTTAAGCCGATGTCGTTCTCTTCACGAGAAGGAGGAAAATACTGACATGACTCAGCTGGTACTAAAAGGCACTTCCATCCGGGTATCCAAGGAAGCTAAGTATCTAGCAGTCATCTGCTCTGGTCAAGGCATGCTGAGTCAAAAATCACCGAGGCGCTGTCAGCTTTCTAGTCATGCAAGGGAGCTTTTGGCAAAACATGGGATCTATCGCCGGTAAAGGTCCTCTTGATCTACACGGCAATGACGAGACCCATAATCTCATACGCATCGGTTGTCTGGTGGAACAGACTGACACGCAAACACGTCGTAGCCTCTTTCACCAGACTCCAAAAAACGGTTTGTCTCAGCTGAACGGGCACTTTCCCCAGCACGCTGGGCGCTGGGGAATCTTCCACCTCTTGATATATTTATCAGAGGGTGTGATCTGAAAGACATGTCTCGTCTGAAGAGAAATGGCTTTTGATACAGCTCGCATAGGAAGAACGGTGTGCTGGGGCAAGAATTTTCCTGTGACCCCTATCTCATAGACATGCCTTCTGGCGCATTCACACCTGTTATCCTACTGATGTTAATTCACTGTCGAGTTTCTGTCGCGGCAGGAGTCGCTCTGGCTAGCTACTGAACTTGGAAAGGATAGTCTTCGCATTTTCACGTATGGCTGCAGGTCTGGGCGGGGGTCAGGTGCTGGGGTCTTCTTTGAGCACGAAAATATCCGACTGTCGTTAAGAAAATATACGTCTGTATCTCTACAATTAGAGACATACGTAATCCTAATGGCCATGCACTATGTTGTGAAGCAGGGGGGGAGAGGAAAAGTATACGCGTTCCCCTAAATCGCCTTGAAAAAGTGCGTGAACTTAAGTCTTTCTTCAACCGAGTCGGTAGACTAAATTCACTAAGGCTTGTATGGGTTCCGGGTCACTCTGGGTGGCCCATGGAGCTCTACAACACTGAAGCTCCATCTCATTTTTCTCCGGAAAACGGGGAAAATACAGTGTAAGGTATCTTTCGGGAGTACAATGGACCAATATTTGCATCTGAGTGCTCCAACAGACAGCAGAGGCCTCCAACACAAACAAAAAAAAAAATCCATTCACCTCCGTTCGAAAATAACAAAAGAGTTGAGAAGCAAACTGTCATTACCACTTAATATAACTAATTTCTTCCGCTAGTTCCCATCCATTACGCCAAAAATCAATCAACAAGACCTCAACAAACAGCATACAACCCATACTGACCCGACTATGATAAATAACCTTGCACCGTTCGCCAAATCAGAAGCACCGACCGACAGCGCTTGCAGCCCTTGTAACTGTAAACAAAAGATTGAAAATAGTTCTAGCAGGTTATTTGTTCTCACTGTTGGCGAGCGGCAACGGCAAGATAAGCCAGTTAGATAAATTGTGTTTGACCATTAATCACTTCATCACTAAGGGAAACCAAGAGCTGAAGCTCTGAGTAAACGATTCCCCTGTAATCTTCTTGTTCATTACTTTCGTATACGTACATTTTCTCGTTCTTTACTCTTTGCTCTTCTTAAGCACACGATGACGAAATAATTCTAAAGAAACTGATTCTATGCAAAGTAGAGGCAAGAAGAAAAGCAAGCAAAATCAAGTCCATCGGTCCGTAAAGAGTTTGAGACAAAGAAAACGAATTAATGCTTCCAGACAGAGTCATGGTAATCGAGCAAGCGGAAATCCTAAGATTAACAACGAAACAACAAGGAAACAAGTTAGCCAATTCTTAAAGACAATAGAAACCCTCACAACACACCAGCCAAAGAGTGAAGCGCGCCACACCACTGCTCGTAGATACCTCCTGTCGAGAATACCTTACCATGTAGTCGGCCGACGGTTCCGCAAATGAGTCACTTCCTTTCGGGACAGATATGCAAATTAATTTCACATTAGACTGATCAACCCTTAGAACATGTTATTGTTTGAAGTTTTTTTGTTCTTGTCTTCAATCGTCTTCATCATTTTTATTATCATAGGTTTATTGGCTGCATCTAGATATGGTGGATTGGTGGGACGGTAAGACCGAAGAAACGTGACTCGATGATTTACAACTTGTAGATTTGTACTGACAATCAAATTGGACACAAATGGAGACGACTGTTTGTCAATTCTTTTAGTGGCGCTCATTATACCTTGAATTGGCATTGGTTCCCAATATGAATGGGTTATTTATGTGAGTTTTCCCCTTGTTGTGGGCACGAAGTAAACAGGTCGTAGGAGGTTGACTTCGACTTTTCGGTCACATACAATCGTGGGAGAGGTCAGTTCTTGTCACAACCAAAGACTACGATGTAACAAAATATATTAGCACTCATTCCATCCAAATATGTACATGATGCACCTTGTCCTCTATGACTCAGGTTCCTAATTACAGCCTTAAAAACCAACATCGGGCAACCGATCTCACCGCCAACTCAACCGCCACTCTATCACCGAACCGTTCAAAGTAACCACAACAACTTCCAACTTCTTGTTCCTGTTAGCTGTTTTACAATGTCGCAGAACGAACCAAGTCCATTTTGTTCCACTTTAGACGTTTATCCCTGATTATCAAATTACCTACTCTACTTTAAAGTGATTTCCTCTTTCAGCTAGTGAAGGTGACTTCGACCGTGTTCATTTAGAAAGTTCAACTCGAGTCATCTTAGATTTTCCAATGCAACTGAGCATCAGGTTCTCATTTCTAACCCGCTGTCCGGCCTCCTACAGCAGCAATGTATGAGCATCGATATCTTGGTTTGGATTACCTGTCGGACGAGTGTTAAGAGGTGCAACTAGGTTTAGAAATGATTTGGATTCGATATAAACTTCATACGTGTGGCATCATGTGCGGGAATTGAGCCATGATTGCTAATCTATCCGATTCATCTGCTTCTGAACACGACTTGCTTATCCCCATCGAGTGTAGGTTAAAGGAGGACAGGATCGGTTTTATTTACTACCAAGGCGTGTAGATCAATTAATAGTACGCTCTAGGTTTAGCAGTGTTGATAGGTTTGAAAATATTTTGTTCCATATTACTGCCAACGAATAAATGGTGTGGTCAAATGGACATTAATTTATTGAGATTCCATGTAAATGGTGAAATGAGTTTGCATTTGCGGGATACGTGATACATTCATAACTATTTGCTTCTTGTACGTGCTTCAAATGTGTTAGGATTCAGATTCATTTAATGAACACGTTATTTAAGTATTACCGGATATATCGAGTGTGCAGGAGTGCCAAAGTATCATTGTCACTTTGATAACACCTACACCTGGTATGTGCGATGGCCTACAATTTCATTTTTTCGTCACAGTGATACTATGGAGCTCATATTTTCAAACCAGGTTAAAAAAACGGACTTATTTGAGTGCCTTAAGAAAAACCCCGAGAGGGCATGGGCTCGGAGATACAGGGTAAGGTTGTTGACCGCTCTGGCGAGATGCCAGCAATGATCCCTGTTCAAATGCCCGGGTCAAGTTGACATACGACCTCCTCGTGGCGCCCTCTGGATAGCCTCTTCAACAACCGTTGTGAGGTGAACAAACGTATGCAGCGACAAAACCCCGACCAGAATGGCGGTCGTGCGGCTGGATAACAATCCGCCCACGTAAAAAAAAACACAAGTTATGAATGAGCAAGATGCCTCGGATACACGGACGGATACTCGACGACGACAATGCACGAAAACGGAACAGGATTTCCGAGTATGCTCCTGGAATGCCAGAACCCTGTACACCCCCGGAGCTGCTCATAAACTAGAAGAAATCTTCACGCAGTACAAGGCGGATATTATTGCGGTCCAAGAAATACTCTGGGTAGGAAACGGCATGATTAGGAAGAAGAATTGCGACATTTATTACAGCTGTCACAAAAGGTTGCACTTACTGGGATGCGGATTTGTCGTGGGAAAGCGGTTAAGGTCGAAGGTCATCGACTTTAAGCCTATAAGTGATCGCCTGGCTGTGATCCGCATCAGAGGCAGATTTTATAACATCAGCCTTATATGTGCACACGCCCCTACCGACGATGCTGAAGACCCTATCAAGGAGGACTTCTATGACCTCCTGAACAACGCCTATGGAGCTTGTCCGGAATACGATGTAAAAATCGTGCTCGGGGACTTCAACGCTAAGATCGGTAAGGAAAACACCCTTGGCGGAGTGATCGGAAAGCACAGCCTCCACGATACAACAACAGATAACGGCTTCCGACTCGCTGACCTTGCGACAGCTCGTAATGCGGTGATAAGTAGCACAAGATTCCCTCGCAAGCGAATCCACACAGCAACCTGGCGATCTCCGGACGGTCGAACCGACAACCAAATCGACCATGTGCTCATTGACGCAAGGCACTCGTCAAACATCCTGGAAGTGCGAACATTCAGAGGGGCAAATGTCGACTCTGACCACTTCCTCGTAGCAGCAAGATTCAGAGCTCGACTGTCCAATATCAGAAAGCTGCACCAGCCCATCAGGAGGAGGTTCGACACTGAGCGCCTGAGCACACCGGAGGTTACCAGAGTCTACAGGGAGCAGCTGAGCGAAAGACTCTACGGTATGCCTACGTCCAACACAAATGCCAATAATATGTGGCTACATTGCCGCTCAGCCATTCAGGAAGTAGCCGAAACCACCTTAGGAGACCTACCACCCCCGACAAGAAACCCGTGGTATGATGGCGGTGTGAGCAGAAAAAGGCAGCAACCGACGAGGCGTACCAAAAGGCGCTGCAGAGGAAAACCAGGGCAGCGCAAGAAGAGTACCGAGCCAGAAGAAGGGGGAAGAAAAAACTACTGCGACAAAAGAAAAGAATCTTCGCAGCCTTCCAGCTCAAGGATATCGAGGAGTCTAGGGATAAACATAAAATACGAGCCTTTTACAAGAAAGCCAAAGGCCTTGCAGGAGGCTTCACAAAGGGCACCCAGGCTCTTCGAAACTGCGAGGGTAATCTTGTCCCCGACCCGCAGGAAATAGTCGAAGTATTTAAGCAGCATTTCCAGCAGCTGCTTAACGAGCATGACCAAGAGAGAATGGTAGGGACCGAGGTACTTGCAAGTACTATAGAGGTATATCCCTGCTCAATGTCGCATACAAGATCAGGTCCAGCGTATTGTGTGAACGTCTAAAACCATTTTGCACCGCACTAATCGGGAGCTACCAATGCGGTTTCCGGTCCGGCAAATCAACTATAGACCAAATTTCCACACTTCGACAAATCCTGGAAAAGACCAACGAGTTTCGAATCGATACACACCATCTTTTCATCGATTTCAAAGCCGCATACGACAGCATTCATCGTGAAGAACTGTTTGGTGCGATGGCCGAATTCGAGATCCCGGTAAAACTGATCCAGTTGTGTCGCGCCACCATTCGAAACATGCACCGGATTTCGGCAAGGAGATGCGCTGTCATGTGACTTCTTCAACCTAGTGCTGGAGCAGTTAGTGCGACGGGCAGGTATCAACAGGGAAGGCACTATCTTCTACAAGTTCATCCAGCTGCTAGAATACGCGGATGATATCGACATCATCGCGTGTTCTCACCGTGGCATTGTAGAAGCATTCACCGCGATTGAAGAACAGGCGAAACGAGTTGGTCTTAAGGTCAATGAGAACAAAACGAAGTACATGCTGTCAAGCAAAAACCAATCCGTCGCTCACCACCTGGGACAAAATATAACAATTGATAGCTACAATTTCGAGGTAGTTAAGGAGTTTGTCTACCTCGGGGCGAACGTGAATTCCACAAATGACACCACAGTGGAGATCCGGCATAGAATCGCCCTTGGCAACCGCTGCTACTTCGGCTTGTCCAAACAACTGGTGTCAAAACTCCTCACTCGAAAGACCAAAGTCATGCTTTACAAAACGCTCATACTGCCAGTCTTGCTGTACGGAGCCGAAAGCTGGATGATAAGCAGGACGGCGGAGCTGATTTTGCATTCTTTCGAAAGAAAAATTCTGCGCCGGATGTTTGGTCCTGTCTGTGAGGAAGGTGAATGGAGAAGAAGACACAACCGCGAACTCTACGGGCTGTACAAGGATGTGGATGTAGTCCGGAAGGTAAAGATCCCTCGACTGCACTGGCTCGGCCACATCGAGCGCAGCTAAGAGGGTCTTCGACCTCAAGCCTTCTGGTTCGACAAGAAGAGGAAGACCGAACCTCCGGTATAAAGACCAAGTAATCGCGTATGTGAGACAGCTTGGTCCTGATAATTACTGGAAGCAGCGTGCCCGCTCCTCCTCCATGGATCGCTGGCCTGTTTAATAAGTAAGAAAGAAAAACCCCGACTTCTCTCTACTACCTGCTGTATGTATGTACGTTGACATTACAATCCATGATGAAACTGAGCTGAGCTTCTCTCAATCACCCATGTTGTGTGTGATTTCATTTTTCCCATAGGTGAAAGGGACCTACATTTTATTGCCGGTTCCGAACGGCGAATTTCGAGAAGCTTTTCATGACAATTTTACTACAGGGGGTTTTGTCAGAACCCCGCTGAGGAGAAACACGTTCGATGACATGGCTGTGTCGGGATTCGATCCCGTGCCATCGTCGTCAGAGGCCAACTACCTGCTGTACTGCTTTTAATTGTCAGCCATTAGAGCTATGGTTCGGTATCTCGGAATAAGGTAGACCATATAACGTATATAACATAAATGAGTACATATGTATTAATTCAACATGTTGGTGGTGCGTTTACGCAGTTCACTCTACTAGTGATCAGTTCAAGCTTCCTCACTACTTTTGATCTCAACAAATTTACGCTATGGAGTCCAGAAAAAAGCATTGCCGTCATGTGGAGGAAAAAACCTATTTTCGGATATAATTTTTACACGATTCGGTGTACTTGTAATGAAGGTGCGGACATTCAAACGACACCTGTTCGTGGTTATTTTGGATTCGACATTGTAAAAACGAAAAAATGAACACGGCCGCCCATCGCTCGGCGATTTCGCATAAGGACTCGTACTGACGTTAACACTTGAACGTAGAAATTCTTAGGGGAAATATGGAAATGGTGCAGCCAGAATTTTGTAACAATTGGCCAGAAATAGTTAGTGAGCGCCGGCTTAGTGGGTAGTAAACCTCTGACGCCGATGGCAAAGGAATCGAATGTCGACAATATCCGTGTCACTGTTGCTATTACTGCTACTGTAATTCGCGGTGACTAGGCCAGATAGGCCTTTTGTGTTGCTACGAGGGAGACGACCCTCAATTAAAGAAACCATGTTGTATTTCTTACAAAATTAAGAAGATCACTTATCCTTATCCACTGAACATCAGTCAGGATCCTAGGTATTATTTCCTACTGTGACAGAGTGCCGGAGAGGCGCAGAGCTAATCTTGAATCGACTCAACTTTCCCATCGTCTTCATAGCGCATGCAGAAGTCATACGAAACTTGCCCTAGGCTTTGTGCATGACTGCCAATAAGACAGTGACCAGTGGTGACACCAACGACTATCAATTTCGGGATATTAATCCTGTGGCTAGCTGTCGGTGAAGTCATGGCCAGGTTTACCTGGTGGTTAGGCAGATATGCCCTTGGGTCATCTCAGGTTCGTCTTAGCCATGGCTAAATGTTGGTGTGTCTTGGCACCCATGAGTGGTGAATGCTAAGCTGTTCGACCATCTCAGTAAGAGATAGACGACAGTCAAGGCTTGCCTTGGATGTATAGGCATAAGCCTCCAGGGATTTCAGGGCAGCTTGGCTGTCAGTGATAATCCGAATATCTGCAACAGATATCACGTTACACTAAGCCAAGACGAGACTTACTTTATCGCTAGCAGCTCCACCTCTAAGACGCTGCAAGGGTCTGGTAGCTTTAAGGCCTGATTCAGTTTAATTGTTGGTTTTTGACATATCTGTGTAAAAGTCAATGCAACCCCTGCGGGGCTGCCCTTTTCTTAATGGCCGTGGTGGGGCCAATGTAGTCGGAGTTCTCTGCCAAAATTGTCCTGTCGTTCGAACCAGCTTTTAACCTCGCAGCCATATACATATGTGGTTAACTCCTTACCGTGGATATCGAGTGGGGTTAAGTGGAGTAGCATGATGATCACCGCGGTTGGAGTAGACATTAAGACCCCGGCGCCGCACAAGCCTGCTAACCTCTGTACATTCTCGATTTGCTTGTAGTATGTTGTTTTTTCTAGTGCAGTCCACCAGACTAAAACATCGTACAAAAGAATAGGTCTAACGACTGTGATGTAAAACCATAGGGTTATTTTGGGGCTGAAGCTTCATTTTTTTCCTAAGGCTTTCTTGCAAGTGTCTCAGTTTTCTTGAACAGTCAGACTTTCACAACTCTTGGGAACTGACTTATTTGTGGTGTATTCTATGTGCATAAACATTTCCCCAACAAGCACCGTGTTGTGATTCTATTTTTAGTGAAATCTGGTAAAAAACCCTCGGAAACCCTAGACAATTCTATGTTGGGGACTTGAAGGAACTGCAAGGACTTGTTTTCCGTGTGCGACCCGAACTCGAGCATAAACTCCTCACACAAAAAAAACCAGAGCATAGTGGGTTCACAGTCGGTACTAAGAATTTAGAAAGACTACTTCTCCAGACTGACCTGGATGGATTTAGAAATGCTTTTTCTAAGCTTAAGTCCAACAAAGCTGCTGGAGCAGATGGACTACCTGCCGAGCTCTCTAAGGCAGTTGCAGATGACCTGTTGGGAGTATGCCACTGCTCAACTGTAAGATATGGCCGGAGGAATGCTTGCCCGATTACTGTAATCTTAGTATCGTTTGCCCGATCCACAAGAAAGGAGACCTCTTTGTCTGCGCCAATCACAGAGGTATAAATCTTCTAAACATCCTTTATAAAATCATCTCTGCTGCACTGTGTGAATGCCTGAAACCGTTCCTAAATAAATAAACTGATTGGTCCATATCAGTGCGGTTTCAGGCCCGGGAAGTCCACTATCCATCAATTATTCACACTGAGGCAGATCCTGAAAAAACCAACGAGTTCCAGATCGACACCCACCATCTGTTTATCGACTTTAACCCCGCATACGGTAGCATACATAAAGACGAGCTATACAACACCATCTCTGACATCCCCACCAATCTCGTCAGATTGTGCAGTATGAACTTGGAGAACTCTCGCTGCTCCATCAGGGTCGGAAGCGACTTAACCTATACATTTTATGTCAAAAAAGGTTTTAGTCGTGCAACTTTTTCAACACCGTCCTTGAAGGGATCGTGCAAAACTCACTGGTCAATACGAGGGAGGCCCATTTTAGCCGCTTCCACCTCAATGCTCGCATATGCCGATGACAATGACATAATTCGACGAAGTCAGCGAGATGTCATTGAGGCCTTTGCGAGCATTGAGGCGGAAGCGGCTAAAATGGTACTGGCAGTAAATGAGGGCAAGACGAAATATATGCTGTGGTTGAAAAAGGATACGAACCGCTGGCGTCTTGGCCAGGGCGCACATATTGGCAGGTATAATTTCGAGGTGGTCAAGGACTTCAACTACCTAGGCTCCGCAGTGACATGCAGCAATGACATCAGTGCCGAAATCAAACGCAGAATAACTTTTGCCAATCGCTGTTTCCGTGAACCCGGGAAGCAATTGAAAACAGAACCCTTCCTCGGAAAACCAAAGTGACCATATACAAGACCCTTGTCATCCCGGTCCTACTTTATGACGCAGAGATATGGACCTTATCGAAAGCGGGTGAGGAGGCCCTTGGTCGTTTTGAGTGAAAAATTCTGCGTACGATTTTCGGCCCGAAGACTCCTATACGGGCTGACTTCAGCGACATGACGTTTGCGGATCCAACGCTTTAAATGGCTAGGTCATGTAGATCGCTTGGAAATCACAACTCCGGTCCGGAAGATCTTTGAATCCAACCCTGAGGTGCAACGTGGCCGAGGACGGCCGAATTTAAGGTGGCGAGCGCAGGTGGAAGAGGACCTCAGCCAACTAGGCATAGGGCACTGGAGACTGGAAGGACCGTGCCAGTTTGAGAGGTTTTTTAAGGAGGCCCAGGTACCGCCGAAAAAGAAGAAGACTCGCCAAGAAAGGCTGGTTCTTGTCCACAACAATGCGCCGAGCCATTCCTAGTTGATTGTGCAAAAGCTTTTGCGAAAAAAAAGCATTCCAACGTTGCCGCACCCACCATATAACTAAGATAATGCCCCCTGCCCAAGACGGAGGTACACCTCAAAGGATCTTGGCGATCATGGCGATGTAGAGAAGGTCACAGGGTCACAAAACTTCACAACCTGGTAGCCCTGTTCAGAACAAATGTCAGCAAATAACAGATGAGGTTATTTCCATAATATGCGGTTGATCGTCACAGCAGCTTCCACACTCATTTAAACAGATTCGGACATTTCATGTAGGCCAAAAGGTCACCAATGCTTTGGCTGTTTTGGCTCTATGTGTTTAAACTAAAGTACTTAGATGGTACTTGGGATATTAAGCCTCCTGATTCCTTAGAATCAGAATCAGGATAGTGAGTCATGACACTAGTGCTCCTCAGGAAATACGCCCACTCTAAGAAGATCAACTTCTCCTTCTTTGGTGGCGTTACAGCCCATGAAGGACCAGAGCCAAAGCTTCTCTCAATCACCCATGTTGTGTGTGATTTATTTTTTCACACAGTTGAAAGGGACCTACAGTTTAATGCCGATTCCGAACGGCGTGAGTCGAGAAGCTTTTTCATGGCAAGTTTACTCCGGGGGTTTTGCCAGTACCTCGCCGAGGAGGGACGCCGCGAAATAAACATTCGATGGCGTTAGTGTTATCGGGATCCGAACTCGCTCATCGTGCGCCAGAGTCCAACACACTAACCACTGCGCCACGGCGCCCTCAGAAGTAGATCAACTGAGAGTCTATTATTTGCGCATCACAGCTGCTACGCCCTTACTGGATACTGCAACAACCACGAAATTAGGCTGGCAAGCAGGGTTAATGCAGATATTCGCCTTGCCATTACAGGTACCTTTCAACGCATTTCGACATTGAGGTACGGAATCAGGCCCTCATTACCGGCAAATGGAAACAACTCTACCAGTAACAGATGAAAAAATATGGGTCATTCACTCGAAAATCACTGAATAACTTTATAAACAGTCTTACTTACTTACTTAAGTGGCGCTACAGTCCGTGGTGAACCTGGGCCTCAACCAACAAGCGTCTCCAGCCGGCACGGTCTTTGGCCAGCTGTTTCCAGCGCCGCACGCCCAGTTGGTTAAGGTCCCCTTCCACCTGCGTGCGCCACCAATGACGCGGCCGTCCTCTGCCGTGCCTTCCTTCCGGAGTGAAGTCGGAGACTCTTCGGGTCGGAGCTGTATTTTCTATGTGCTCTACATGGCCTAGCCACCTTAGACGGCTGTATCCGTAAACGTCGTACCAGGCCGATGTCGCTATACAACCCGTACAGTTCTTCCTTATATCTTCTCCTCTATACACCGTTTGAACAAACGGGACCATAGATAGTGCGCAGAATTTTCCTCTCGATACGACCAAGGGCATCTTCATCCGCTTTTGTTAAGGTCCAAGCCTCTGCGCCATAAAGGAGGACTGGGATGATTAAGGTCTTATATAGTGTCACCTTGGTTTTCCGAGAGAGGGCTCTACTTCTCAATTGCCTATTGAGCCCAAAGAATCAGCGGTTGGAAAGAGTGATTCTACGTTTTATCTCAGCGCTGGTGTTGTTGTCGCTGGTCATCAGTGAGCCAGGGAAGACGAATTCCTTGACCACTTCAAAGTTATATCCGCCCATGGTGACGTTCTGGCCAATACGTCGGTGTTGTCCGTCTCTTTTAGATGGTTTTACCCTCATTAACATTCAGATCCATCTTAGCCGCTTCTACCTCAATGCCTACAAAGGCCTCATTGACGTCTCGCTGTGTCCGTCCAATCACGTCAATCGTCGGCGTACGTAAGCAGTTGTGTAGACTTGCAATAAATCGTACCTCTTGCACAATCTTTTCAAGCACGATGTTGAAAAAGTAGCATGACAGCGCGTCACCCTGCCTAAATCCTTTTTTAACATCAAAGGTCTCGGTTTGCTCCTTACCGACCTTAATGGAACAGCGAGAATTCTCCATTGTCATCCTGCACAGTCGGACGAGTTTGGCAGGGATGTTAGAACTAGACATGGCTTTGTATAGCTCATCTCTATACACGCTGTCATATGCAGCCTTGAAATCGACGAAGAGATGGTGAGTGTCGATATGGTATTCCTGGGTCTTCTCCAAGATCTGCCGTATCGTAAATATTTGGTCTATTTTGGATATGCTCGGCCTGAAATCACACTGATATGAGCCGATCAGGTTATCCACAAACGGTTTCAGGCGTTCACACAATACGGCAGAGAAGATCTTATATGCGATGTTAAGGAGACTTATTCCCCTATAGTTGGCGCAGTTATGGGGGTCTCCTTTCTTATGGACCGAGCAAACGATGCTGAAATTCCATTCATCGGGCATGCTTTCCTCCGACCATACCTTGCAAATGAGACGGTGCATGCACCTTACCAGATCATCTCCAGCCGCCTTAAAGAGCTCAGCAGACAGGCCGTCTGCGCCCGCGGCTTTATTAGACTTAAATCTTGATATCGCTTTTTTGACTTCGTCTAGGTCGGGTGGACTGAATTCTGTTTCATTGTCGTCCATCACGAATGGCTCGTTCTGCCTGACAGCGGTATCTTGTCTATCATACAGTCTGCAGAAGTAGTATTTCCGAATCCTCAGCATCGTATGCGACTCTACTACCAGTTCTCCATTTTCATCCCTGCAGGCCGCCGCTCAGGCTTTGTAGCCAGGGCATGTTCGTTTTACCTTATTGTAAAACTTACGGGCGACATTCCTGCGGAAGCATCTCTCCATCTCCTCGTTTTCAAGCTTTCCATGCTCTCTCTTCTTTCTTCTGAAAAGCGTGTATTCCTCTCTTCTCTTCTGCTCATAGATTTCGCGAGCAGCTCTCGTCCGTCGTTGCAGCATGGCTTTATATGCCTCTTGTTTCGCTGCAAGGGCTTGTTCGCATTGTTCATCGAACCAGGGGTTTCTAGGTGGTGACGGCTTGAAACCCAGCACCTCTGAGGCAGCGTCTCTGACGGTGCTCTGGCAATGCGCCCATTCCTGCTCTATTTATTGTGCTGCTGTGGGCGGATTTTGAGAGAGCTTGGAGGAGACACGATCGGCAAAGATTCTGGCAGTCTCTTGCGATTGTAGCCTTCCGGCGTCAAACTTACGTAGTCCTACTCGACTCCTAAGCATTCGTGATATCCTCATTCGTACCTTGGCTACAACAAGGTAGTGGTCCGAGTCGATGTTGGCCCCTCGGAAGGTTCGTACGTCGAGAATACAGGACGAGTGTCTGGCGTCGATTGCAATGTGATCAATCTGGTTGGTGGTCGATTGATCAAAAGACCGCCAGGTACCCTTGTGGATGTTGAGATGGGGGAATCGCGTGCTTGCTACAAGGAGGTCACGCCCCGCTAGGAAATCGATTAGCCTTAGTCCGTTGTCGGATGTGGTGTTATGGAGGCTATGCTTTCCTATGATCGACTCAAATATGTCCTCTTTGCCCAGTTTTGCATTAAAATCTCCTAGGACTATTTTTGTATCGTAGCTGGGGCATTGGGCATATGTTCTGTCTAGGGGATCGGGGATTCTTTGAGTCGAACGTCCTTTTCTTCCGTTGGGGCGGAAAGCCAAATTTGGCTTGGATGCGAATTGTTATGAGGCGACCAACTTCTTCGCTCTGTTTGCTCGCTCCCTCCCCCCAGTCTACTACCAAAAAATCGTACATGAATTTATGTAACACATTGGCAGATAACAACGTTATTCAACCTCCGTCTGTATCATGCTGGTTAAGCCGTAATCAAGTCGTCTTCGTTACGTTTGTCAGTCGAATAACGGCCGTTATACCTATCCGGCTAAAATGAAACCCAACCGACTACCTACGTCCTGTTCTCCACTGAAATCATCGCACTTTATGATGCATTACAATACATGGATTCCCACCAATTGCCATGCCATCTTCCGCGAAATACCCTCTCCTATCTTGTCCATTCATACATACTTATGTACACATCTAGTGGAGAACCAAACAGAGTTCAGGCGGAACGTGAAGCGCATCGTGTGCTTTATGACCCGAAATCCCATCAAGCAAACCAGAAAAATAAATATTATGATGAATAGCTGCTCCGGGAGCAATCTTTTCGGTTATACCATCGGTTATGCCCTGGCACATCAGCTCAGCAGCCCAAGTCGAGCTATTAATTGCATTTAATTAGTTGTGGTGTGCTTAATTACCTCCCCGTTGGAGGCTGGTCGCGTCTAACATGTCAAGGTTATCGTTGGAGCTCAGAGAGTCAAGTCGCTTTATTCCGTGATGTACTGATGCATAATGAATGCCGGCAATTATTTAATCGCGCAATTTATGCAAATCCCTAACAACAACAGCAACCACAGCAAAAACAACGGATAACTTGCCTGTCGCTGTCTGCAGCCATCACTTAATCACGAGCTGTTTAATGCTCACGTTGAGGGATGAGTGTCTTGGTACGAATGTAAGTGCATGACCCAGAGATGACAATGTCTTTTCCGCGACGACTCACGTCGAGAACTGGTTTGCGGCATTGACTCGTGTAGTGGCGGATTCTTCAGGGTCAAGTTCAAGATCGAGAGCGCTGACATCTTTTATCGCTCAATCCGTGGCTAATTCAAGTTGGATACGCATTTACACCTCGTCATCCGGTCGACTAATTGCGAACCGAGGGCGTCAATGTTTGGTGTGTTCTTTTCTTGAAATTTCATTCGCAGATCTCTGGACTTGATGAACACTTTGGCGTTAATTGAACGCATGGTTTGGACTATTATACAAGGTCTGCAGGAAAACGAAAACACAAGATTAATGATCTTTTGCCATTCTTTTAAGTTCGCGGCGGTTTCTCGACGCTCGGAGTGGAGAATAATATCGCGGAAAGTACGGCAGACATCAATCATACTGATTTATTCGTAGGTGTGGTCCATAAACAAAAATAAAAAGTCGTGAGTACCGATTGAAGCTGATTAATTGGACTGAAGCCGTTGTCCGGACCGACACCCAACATGTCCCGTGCACTCGAAGTTAACGTCGGAGATGGATGGAAGTGGCTTGTACTTATAGCTAGCGCACATGCGTCTTGTGTTTGGATAATCAAGCAAAAGGAGTTAATTTTAATTAATTTTTGGCGAGAGATCATAATATGCCTTCACAGATGTGAGGGGGATTAACAAACGGCGCCACGATAAGTACCTTGTGGATTTGTTGACTTATATGGAAATTGGATCTTGAGATAAGCTGTGGGCATAATCGTTATTTGGATTACTGTAATACTGGAGGCGGTTCACGGATGAGTGTTCGAAGACATGGTATCAGGAAAGTGAGTTTAGTGCTTCAATAAGGCAAAATATTGTTGTTGGAAAAACAGATATTGCTAGTAAAACATTTATATTGATTTTCCTACCCCATTGCTCTTAAGAACCCTTGAGCTACCTTATCTGACATGAACACGCAAATAGAATTAGAATTCTATGTGATGTATGTTGGCGTTGCCGTCCATGAAGGACCAAAACCGAGCTTCCTTCAATCACCCATGATGTGTGTGATTTTATTTCCCCATAGGTGAAAGGGGGAGGGCATGGGCTCGGACATACAGGGTAAAGTTGTTGATTGCTCTCAACCTGGCGAGATGCCAACAACGATCCCTGTTTAAATGCCCGGATCAAGTTGACATACGGCCTCCTCGTGGCGCCCTCTGGATAGCCTCTTCAACAACCGTTGGGAGATGAACAAACGTATGCAGCGAAAAAACAACCCCGACCAGAATGGCGGTTGTGCGGCGGGCTAACAATCACTTACTTACTTATCAGGCCTGCGATCCATGGAGGATCTGAGCCTAAGCTATAGCTGCCTTCCATCCTTGACGGTCCCGGGCACGCTGCTTCCAGTTGTCAAGACCAAGATGTCCTACATCCGCGATTACTTGGTCTTTATACCGGAGGTTCGGTCTTCCTCTTCTTCTCGAACCAGGAGGCTCGGAGTCGAAGACCCTCTTAGCTGGAGCGTTGATGTCCATGCGCTCGATGTGGCCGAGCCAGTGTAGTCGACGGATCCTTGCCTTCCGGACTACATCCACATCTTGGTACAGCTCGTAGAGTTCGCGGTTGTGTCTTCTTCTCCATTCACCTTCCTCACAGACAGGACCAAATATCCGGCGCAGAATTTTTCTTTCGAAAGAACCCAAAATCAGCTCCGCTGTCCTGCTTATCGTTCAGCTTTCGGCTCCGTACAGCAAGACTGGCAGAATGAGCGTTTTGTAAAGCATGACTTTGGTCTTTCGAGTGAGGAGTTTTGACCCCAGTTGTTTGGACAAGTCGAAGTAGCAGCGGTTGCCAAGGGCGATTCTACGCCGGATCTCCACTGTGGTGTCATTTGTGGAATTTACGTTTGCCCCGAGGTAGACAAGCTCCTTAACTACCTCGAAATTGTAGCTGTCAATTGTTATGTTTTGTCCCAGGTGGTGAGCGACGGATTGGTTTTTGCTTGACAGCATGTATTTCGTTTTGTCCTCATTGATCTTAAGACCAATTCGTTTCGCCTGTTCTTCAATCGCCGTGAATGCTTCCACAATGCCACGGCGAGAACACGCGATGATGTCGATATCATCCGCGTATCCTAGCAGCTGGATGGACTTGTAAAAGATAGTGCCTTCCCTGTTGACGCCTGCCCGTCGCACTATCTGCTCCAGCACCAGGTTGAAGAAGTCACATGACAGCGCATCTCCTTGCCGAAATCCGGTGCATGTTTCGAATGGTTCCGAGGTCCTAGAACCGAGTTGCACGCTGCATCGCGTGTTTTTTAGCGTGGCGCGACACAACTGGATCAGTTTTACCGGGATCCCGAATTCGGCCATCGCCCCAAACAGTGCTTCACGATGAATGCTGTCGTATGCGGCTTTGAAATCGATGAAAAGATGGTGTGTATCGATTCGAAACTCGTTGGTCTTTTCCAGGATTTGTCGAAGTGTGAAAATTTGGTCTATAGTTGATTTGCCGGACCGGAAACCGCATTGGTAGCTGCCGATTAGTGCGGTGCAAAATGGTTTTAGACGTTCACACAATACGCTGGACAGGATCTTGTATGCGACATTGAGCAGGGATATACCTCTATAGTTCTTGCAAGAGGTAGGATCGCCTTTTTTGTGGATGGGGCATATAGAGCTGGTATTCCAGTCGTCGGGCATGCTCTCATCTTCCCAAATTCTGCAGATGATCTGGTGCATGCTCCCTACCAGAACATCGCCGCCAGCCTTGAAGAGCTCTGATGGCAAGCCATCTGAGCCTGCGGCCTTGTTGTTCTTCAGCTTCTGAATAGCTGTGCCGACTTCTTCTATGCTGGGTGGGAGGACTACTTCAGCGGCTGAAATTGGGATTTCCTCGGTCCCTACCACTCTCTCTTGGTCATGCTCGTTAAGCAGCTACTGCAAGTGCTGCTTAAATACATCCACTATTCCCTGCGGGAAACTACTACCCTCGTAGTTTCGAAGAGCCAGGGTGCCCTTTTTGAAGCCTCCTGCAAGGCCTTTGGCTTTCTTGTAAAAGGCTCGTATTCTATGTTTATCCCTAGACTCCTCGATATCCTTGAGCTGGGAGGCTGCGAAGATTCTTTTCTTTTGTCGCAGTAGTTTTTTCTCCTCCCTTCTTCTGGCTCGGTACTCTTCTTGCACTGCCCTGGTTTTCCACTGCAGCACCTTTTGGTACACCTCGTCGGTTGCTGTCTTTTTCTGCTCACACTCGCCATCATACCACGGGTTTCTTGTCGTGGTAGGTATCCTAAGGTAGTTTCGGCTACTTCCTGAATGGCTGAGTGGCAATGCACCCACATATTATTGGCATTTATGTTCGACGTAGGCATACCGTAGAGTCCTTCGCTCAGCTGCTCCCTGTAGACCCTGGCAACCTCCGGTATGCGCGCCCAATGTCGAACCTCCTCCTGAAGGGCTGGTGCAGCTTTCTGACATTGGACAGTCGAGCTCTGAATCTTACGAGGAAGTGGTCAAAGTCGACGTTTGCCCCTCTGAATGTTCGCACATCCAGGATGTTTGACGAGTGCCTTGCGTCAATGAGCACATGGTCGATTTGGGGCGCGGTTCGACCGTCCGGAGATCGCCAGGTTGCTGTGTGGATTCGCTTGCGAGGGAATCTTGTGCTACTTATCACCGCATTACGAGCTGTCGCAAAGTCAGCGAGTCGGAAGCCGTTATCTGTTGTTGTATCGTGGAGGCTGTGCTTTCCGATCGCTCCGCCAAGGGTGTTCTCCTTACCGATTTTGGCGTTGAGGTCCCCGAGCACGATTTTAACATCTTCCTCCGGACAAGCTCCGTAGGCGTTGTCCAGGAGGTCATAGAAGGCCTCCTTGATAGGGTCTTCAGCCTCGTCGGTAGGGGCGTGTGCACATATAAGGCTGATGTTATAAAAGTCTG
Source organism: Eumerus sabulonum (assembly GCA_951905685.1). Lineage (NCBI taxonomy): Eukaryota > Metazoa > Arthropoda > Insecta > Diptera > Syrphidae > Eumerus > Eumerus sabulonum. Next base: position 53,596,719 of record OX645063.1, read on the forward strand.
CCTCTGATGCGGATCCCAGCCAGGCGATCACTTATAGGTTTAAAGTCGATGACCTTCGACCTTAACCGCTTTCCCACGACAAATCCGCATACCAGTAAGTGCAACCTTTTGTGACAGCTGTAATAAATGTCGCAATTTTTCTTCCTAATCATACCATTTCCTATCCAGCGTATTTCCTGGACGGCAGTAATATCCGCCTTATACTGCGTGAGGATTCCTTCTAGTTTATGAGCAGCTCCGGGAGTGTACAGGGTTCTGACATTCCAGGAGCATACTCGCAAATCGTGTTCCTTTTTCGTGCGTTGTCGTCGTCGAGTATCCGTCCGTGTATCTTGCTCATTCATAACTTTAAGTTTTTTTTACGTGGGCGGATTGTTAGCCCGCCGCACAACCGCCATTCTGGTGGGAGTTTTTTTTTTCGCTGCATACGTTTGTTCACCTCCCAACGGTTGTTGAAGAGGCTATCCAGAGGGCGCCGCGAGGAGGCCGTATGTCAACTTGACCCGGGCATTTAAACAGAGATCGTTGCTTGCATCTCGCCAGGTTGAGGGCAATCAACAACTTTACCCTGTATGTCCGAGCCCATGCCCTCTTATTTTTTAACATTTACGTCATACAAAAGGGATTTTAACTCTAGAATCACACGCTGGGCACTGGAACTACAAAACTACAACTACAAGATCCAACACCGCGGAGGTGGTAAAATGGGTCACGTGGATACCCTTAGTCGTAACACTATTATCCCGGCTGTCAACGACGATGACATAGAATTCCAATTAATAGCAATACAGGGCGAGGGCGCTGTGGCGCAGTGGTTAGTGTGTTGGACTCTTGCGCACGATGAGCGAGTTCGGATCCCGATAACATCATCAAATGTTTATTTCGCGATGTTCCTCCTCGGCGGGGTACTGGCAAAACCCCCCGTAGTAAACTTGCCGTGAAAAAGCTTCTCGACTCACGGCGTTCGGAATCGGCATTAAACTGTAGGTCCCTTTCACCTGTGCGAAAAATAAATCACACACAACATGGGTGATTGAGAGAAACTTGGTTCTGGTCCTTTATGGGCGGTAACGCCACCAAAGAAGAAGAAGAAGCAATGTAGGGCAGGGCCTAAGACATTTCAAACATACCATCAAAAGTGTGTAAGTGTGTAGTAAGCTGTACCAATTAGGGGATAGGTTGGTGTGCAGGAAAGACACTCGTGGTAGTCTGTATTTTTATGTCCCTAACGAGATGGAAGAGAACGTGATTCGGAACACTCACGAAAGACTTGATCACCGAGGGATGACTACATGTTACCGCATATAATTGCACTATTGGTTCCTAGATATGAGACATAAGATGGATAGGTTCATAAAGAATTGCTTTAGGTGTATCCTGTGTATCCGCGCCTACCAGACGAAAAAAACTTCTATAACATTCCGAAAAACCGAAAAAAACCGATACCATTCGATACTCCTCACATCGACTACCTAGGGCCCTTGCTTTGCTTGTTTTTGTGGTATTACAGCCCATGATTGACCAGAACCAAGCTTCTCCCAACTACCCATGCTGTGTGATTTAGTTTATACACAGGTGAAAGTGACCTACAGGTTAATGCCGATTTCAAATGGCGTTAGACGAGAAGCTTTTTCATGGCAAGAATACAACGTAGGATTTTGCCAGTAAGCCGCCGAGGAGGGACGCAGCGAAATAAGCGTTCGATGGCGTTAGTGCTATCGGGATCCGAACTAGCTCATCTCGTGCGTCAGAGACCAACACACTAACCACTGTGCCACAGCGTCCTCATTATCGTTGATTGGCTTACTGAATTTTTGGATTAGAAATCAATGGTAGAAAGAGACCTAAAAGCAAGAAGGCTTTCGGCTTTAAGTTCCATCAAATTAGCTCAGTGATACAATCCAAAATATTTCGAGGACTACCATAAACAGGCGCGAACTTCCAATCTTGGTGACTATGTCGTATTGAAGAGCGCGCACGTCAAAGCATTCTCTTGAGATGTTGCTGGTAGACAGTCTTGTATGTGGAAATCTACTTTTTTTTTAATTTCGAATACATTCTAATGTTCTCTAACTACTTATTTTAGCCAATCAAAATCCTGTCTGTCCCAACTTTTTTTGCATCCCTGAGGTAAGCTTCTTTACAATGTTGCAATCAAATTTGATGAACGCCTATAGCCATTCCACCTACTAAATCTACTATTCGATTCTGTCTATTCAGCCTGGCCGAAACCCTCAATTACCCTCAATCATAGTAAATATCTAAAATCCCCAAAACAATAAATCCCTCGCAATATAGCTGTCAAATGTTTCCCGTCTCTAAATAGCCACCTTCAACACTTTTCCACAACTCAAATAAATCACCAATCTATTAAGCCCTTCGAAGAAGAACACCGAATCCAGCATGCAATTGCACGCAGACCACAACTCTTAATTGACACCCTAAAACGACCCAATCTTCCAACCACCCGTCCAGCTATCATCCATCGAGTAATCCCCTAACATAGATCACAAGAATATCGATCATTCAAACCAGCAAATTGGCGAACGTCAAAGGCGGCCCCAAACGAACCGATGTACATACATTCAACCAAGTGACCAATGATTGCTGTATCCTTGAATATATTCCAAATCGATTCGATAGTGGCATAGAAATTGCCTGCCCTCGCAAAACGCAAAACCAATTTCATCCAACGGCCAATTGCCGTAATAAATCAAACAAAAGGCCCTCATTACGGTCGCGGCCTTGCGACCATAATCCAAACAACCAGACAACGCTCTTCGACTTTCGAGCCCTATAACTCACCGAACCATTCACCGCCTACCTGCCTCTGTCCAATTGCGCTCAATGCTTACTGGTATATTGATCGTACAGCAGCACACCGGTGCTTCATCCTTCATAGCAGGACTCCATCCTCATCCTCACATTAATGCCGCAAACTGATTTTAACGCGATATTCCGAAGTAAAGCGTACAACGCTCGAGGAAGTCTTCGGCGACGCTTCTACCATCACTTAACTGGAGTAACGACTCCCTGGATGGAACTTATTGATGGCGATGACGACGACATGGCATAGAAATGCACTAGAATGCCACGACAACCTAAGCACATACACGCATCGAACGAACTAACGGAGGCGCTGGCAAAAGCGAAGCAATTGTTCCGCCTGCTGGACCCAAAGGGCTTTCATCATAAGCCAAGTCATCTCAGCAAGGTTTAACGCATGCATGCCGAGAAACATACATATTTCATGGCTGCTGACACAGTTTGTTATGATGGAACTTGTTTGGTTTGAAGTTTAACACCCTTTTGGGCCGCCTGCAGGTGGGTCATAATTTCCCAGATGCCACAGTGTGGGCCGTAGCTCAAGCACAGGCGTGAGGAAGAATCGTGACAAAGTAATAACAATTAATGACCAACAGGGCACGTTTAGGGTTTTGCATTTCGCATTCGAGGGCTGTAGGGCAGATTGATTTTTCGGTGCTTGGGAGGATACCGAGTCTAATGACACGATACCGCCGATGACAAGTGGAGTAAGTAAGGAAACATTTATTGCGAGCAATTAGAGGAAGATGGCGAATGCACTTCCGTGTAATAAATTTCATTTGCAGATACGACTTGGTTCGAAGAAATCTCTATCGATAGAGGAACTGCAAACTGATGGATGCTTCACCAGCATGAAGATGTCTGTCCTCTTACATCGACTGTTACCCTCGAGGGTGAAGGCAATGTATCTTAGTTCCTTATTGTCCTGCAAATAAGAGTACGTAAGGCATAGATCTAATTAGGAACATCAGTCGAGTGCCTGAAACCTAAGGAGCAATCAAGGAAAAACTTCGAATTCGAGTTGGGTATACTCCATTAAGCAATGATTAGATTTTATTACAGGCCCTGTTTTTGTCAGGGGTCCGTTTCGATTAGTATTACATTTTCGATGGGACCGAAGGCACTGTAGAGGGCATCCTTGAAGGCATAGGAAATTGGAAAATATCTCAATTCATCATGGGGAATTGGTAATAAATCGGATAGTGTCAATGATTGGACTGGAGCTAGGCTATCATCATAGGTACTCAAGATTTAGTCTACTAATAAGCCGACCAAGAAAATTGACTACTATTGCTTAGCTTCAGGCAAAACCAGATCATTAAACGTCCAGAAGAGGAATATTTAATAATCAGATCTTCTCTTGATGATTCACTCCGGAGAATATGATTCTGCCCTTATATTCCTTATGGAGGTAAGGTTTAGCACAATTTTATAGGATTGACCCTAGATGGAAGAAATTATATTTTGTTCCGGCTTCAATTATTTCTGATAATAAACTTTAGGACCTTCTCCTTTTAGAGAGGCTAGCTGACTAGACCATTCGTATATTTGGCTAGACAAATGCATTTAATACTGCGCTCCCAAATATGCGTCAATCATATATAAGGGAAGATCTTGAACGTTCTAATGAGATTGACTTAAGGTCTGAGTGTTGTTTAGTTGACATTCTCTGTTGGATTAATGTATACAGACACATGTTTGTATATAGTCGGTTGGTGGAATTTACTCTTCTTGAGTGGGACTTAGTTTTCATCGCCTTTGCCCATATTGGTGGCGCGTACATAATTATTGACTGCGCCACTCTTGACAAAACTAGTCTTATTTGCTGCCTGGGTCCTCCGATGTTTGTCTTTATTCTGGCTAAGGCAACACACACCTGAGCTGCTTTATTGCACTTTATTTCAAGGTGTTCCTTGTAGCTGAGCCTAGCATCAATCATCACACCTAAGTATCTGATAGACGGTTTCGACGTTATATTTTGATCGCCTACCCTGATGGTGATTGTTTCTCTTTTCTTGCGGCTGCTTACTAGTACTGCTTCTGTTCGTTCCCTATGTCCTCTATTTCTTCCAGGTGTTTCGCTGCTAGTACGATTGCGATATCATCAGCGAAGCCTATGATTTCTAGCCTCAGAACTCCATCATACATAAGGTTTCACAGAATAGGACCTAGCACCGATCCTTGTCGTACTCCGCCAGATATGTGGTACTGCACTACCCTGTCGTCGGTATCATAGAAAAGATATCGTTTCTCGAAATAGCTTTTAATTATTTTGCTGAGGAATCCTCGCACCATCTTTTCTCTATGTGAGTGTACAATTTGTCCCCAGTTTGCAGAGTTGAACGTATTTTTGACGTCCAGTGTTATAACATTTGTTGTATTTCCTTGCGCCTCCTGCCCATCTCTTGCCCTGAATAGCTTTTTCCAGAACTGTGGTTACCCTCCGTATGGCATCGATTGTAGAACGGGCTTGCCTGAATCCGTACTGTTCGTCTGAAAGCCCCCCGGCTTCATTTATTGCCACCTCGAGTCTGTTGGCTATCATTTCCACCAGTCTCTTACCCATTGTATCTAATAGGCAAATCGGACGGTATGACGACGGCTCCTCTGGTTGTTTTTTCCCTTAAGGCAGCAGCGACAAGCGTTGTTGCGTTGTTTCTTCCATTGGTCTGGAAGGAACTTTTCGATTAGGCACTTAATGTACATTTCTAGGAATGGTCCCGTGTTTGTTTTAATGGCAAGTTTAAGGGCCTTATTTGGAATGCCATCCAGCCCAGGTGACTTATTGTCCTCGAAATGTTTGCACACCTTTAGGAGTTCAGTTTCCGTGACTTCCTGTTCATCCTGGGGTGCTTCTATATGCTCTATCGTTCTTAGCCGTGGAAATAGTCCCGACACTTTTTTTTCATTAGAAGAGGGCATTAGACTATCCGCACTAAGAGTGTGCATCACTTTTCGGACGGTATCGGATGATGCTATATGTATAATTGCTAAAATGTTATCAGCCGATATCTTGGCCATCAAGTTGCAAAGGTTCTACGACGCCAAAATTCAGGAACCCCTTGCCTCAGTCAGAGATATTAAACTGGAAGAAAGACGGCGTAGCATTGGAATATGGTAGGGGAGATGGAATCAGTCCACAAAGGGAAGATGGACCCATCAACCTACACCGGACATAAGTTGAATAAAGCGGCATCCCGGAGAAGTAGATTTTTATCGCACGCAGTTCATAACCAGACATGGCTGCTTCCGAGCCTATCTTTACAGGTTTGGCCTTGATGAATCTCCTATTTGTGCAAACTGTGCAGAGGCTAGAGAAGATGCAGAACACGTATTTTTTCAATGCTCACATTTCTCGAAGATGAAATTGGAGAAACACCGACTCCCGAGAACATCATAAAGCATATGCTGACATCGAGCGAAATATGGGATGCTGTGAAAGAAACCGCAGCGAGAATCATGAAGGAACTCCGGCGTCTGGAGAGAAACAGGGAGAGCAACCCAAACCAAACGGCAGCTCCCTTGGAACAGGAAACACCAATTAGAGAAAGAAGGGCATAAAGTGCAAATCAGCCCCGCGAAGTAATACCTAACGGCAGTCCCGCGGGGAGGGTGGTTGAATGGTGCAGGGTGTGGTTTAGTACGTAGGCGTATTCTTGGCATCGATTACTCAGGCTTGCGAATCGTACATGCCAATAGCCCGGGCCACTGGTATCTTTTGAAGATTCCACATCCGCTTGGCGCAACTAAAAAAAAACACTACATGTTTGGCTAGTATTCCACTAACAGCAAGTATGATGTTGTCCTCCAAGGCTGCAATTGATGCTGACCTAGCGGCATAGATGAATGATTTCATAAATCCCATTAAAAAATAGCCTGAAGGTGTCAAATCACACAATTTAGCCACCTATGGAATTCAAGCGTCCTCGACAAGAGATAATTGCTCACCAAATTCACTACTGAATTGGTCCATCGAATCGAATATGGTGTGGCATGTAGCACCAGCACCATCTTGCTGAAACAATACATCGGCCAAGTTCAGCTTGAGCATTTTGAGCACGCGCGATTGACGGTAACCTTGTCCTCATGATCAGCTTTCAAAAAATGTGGGCCAGTGACCCCGCTGGACTATAAGCCGCACCAAACAGTGGGTTTTCCGTTTGGGCAACGTTCCGCGATCTTCGCCCATTTAACTATTCGCAGTGCGGTGGATAAATTTTGAATTAACTGGTTCAGTAAACGATGAACAAACACCCATACGTCGACGAAACGCAAGATCTGCCGAAAACATCGCCGCTGTCCGTCTGAGTTTGCAGAAGAATCCGAGGCAGATGATTTCATGCCGCTCACAATAACTCGGCCTTTCTCAGACTACTACTTGGCGATTTTTGCATCGTAACTTGGGCCTGCATCCGTACTAAATGCAACTGGTGAAAAAGACCACAGACAACGACGTGTGTTCCTTGAATAGGATCTGGAGCAGTTGGAAATTGGCCTTAATTTTCATCGAAAAATCATCTTCAGCGATGATGCCATTTCTAGATGAATGGATGACGATGCCAATTCACATAGATCCAAGAGCGCCCAATGAATCGCGAAAAAGTCACTTTATGGTGTGGACTTCGGGTTGGCGGCGTTGTCGGCGCATACTTATTTGAGAACAACGGGGGCCAACGTGGATTAATCGACATGTACTTAAGGGATGAGATTGGTGACAGCTATCTGTCACATTCATACGACGCGTACATAGAGGGTCTATACGATACAAAAGGCATCCAATGTCAAAGAATTTACTCTAGGCATAGAGGGTGGCTTCAATAACATCAGTACGGAGGCAATAGTGTCCAGCCTTCATATGGCCCAAGAAACTCGGGAATATGCAGATGGATTGAGCAAATTCTGAGTACTCGTATAATAAATTCGGCGATAGGAGGAGTAAGCGGAAGGGTGAAGGTCAATCGGGGTACAAAACACGACACATTGTGTCGACGGAATGGTAAAATTTCTAGAGGCAGATGGTTTTAACGTCACAGTCTATGCTGTCGACAATACCATTCCGATATCTGGGAAGTTTCCTCTGGTCCTCAGCGAAAGATTCTGTTATGCACTGCTATTAGTTAATAACTGGGTTAAGGGGCGAGGCATGTGAGTAAACCCATCGAAAACCGAGATAGTTCTATTCACAAGGAGAAGAGCTATACCAAAACTCACTTACCCCCGTATGAATGGTATCGATTTGGTCCCCGGAAAATCTGCCATCTAGAGATTCAAAACTGAAACGGACGATATCAGAATTCCTTCCAGGGAGGAATGGAACTGGCAGTCTATGGATACCGGACAGGAGCTGGCGTCTATTTCGAATCTCATGAAATGCATCGCTCCATCTATGTTGGGCGTCGTGCCACAGTGGTTAGTGTTTTGGACTGTGTTGGATCTCGATAACGCCAACGCCATCGAATGTTTATTTCGCGGCGTCCCTCCTCGGCGGGGTACTGGCAAATCCCCCCGTAGTATACTTGCCATGAAAAAACTTCCCGAGTCAAGCCTTTCGAAATCGGCATTAAACTGTAGGTCCCTTTCATCTGTGTAAAAACTAAATCACACACAGTAAGGGTGATTGAGAGAAGCTTGGCTCTGGCTCTTCACGGGCTGTAACGCCACCAAAACAAGCAAACATTAAGGCTCTGACGACAACATGGATAAGATCCAAACTCATCAAACTCTGCAAGGGGATGCTGGAGGAGATATCAGATGTCGATAAGGTGACTCTCTGCTGGGTACGAGGTCATGTGAATATTTCTGGAAATGAGAAGGGGGATGAGCTAGCTAGAAAAGGATCAGGCGAAAGCTTCGTGCATATTGCAACTGAAGCTAAAACGCCGCTCAGTACACTCTACGGAGAAATAGAGGTGGAGCTAATAGTAAAGGCTAATGAGTGATGGTGTCAATTAGTTACATGTCTATGCTAAGAAAAGGACAAAAAGTCTGCTGGGCACTGCATATTATCCTACCATGCACCCAGACTAGACCAGCCCCACAAAACTTCTGCAGAAGCTACAGGGACGAAGAGGAAATTGAATTCATTCGTCACGTGTGATGCTTAAACTAAAACAAATCTTACCTGTGCAAAGTAGAACAAAGATCGACACAAGGGTCATTCGCGCACAGACTCTAATGACCCAAATACACCCCAATGACGAATGATAAACAAACCAATAAAGATCAAAGGTGCTGACGCAGAGCAGAGGGCGATAGCAATAAATCAAAATATGAAAAATGTGAACATAGGTAATAAGTTGAATTAGGGCAATATATTTGTAGCCTGGAGCAGTTGCGAAGAATTGCATCCGAAGGTTTACAACCTCAAACTTCACGATAAGACATTATTGTGCGACTACATGGCTGAATTTTCGAAAGCGAATGAAATCGCGATGAATCTACGCGCCATCTACGAATACAAGTCTCAGTGGCACAAATGATTCAGACACACCAAGCGCCAACAAACGACGAGGCCCTGCGTCTGGAACGGATTAAACCTCCTAGGTTTGAAGGTGACTACCTGAAATGGATCACGTTTTACGAGATGTTCAAGACGTTGGTACATGAGAACAATCAGATGCCAGACATTCAGAAGATGCAATACCTCATAACGTCTACTGGAGGCGAACCACGACGTCTAATAGAGAATCTTGGAGTAACTGGAGTCAATTATGGGAAGGCATGGAAATTGTTGTTTGACAGACACAATAATAATAGGACATTTCCGTCATCACACTTGCAAGTTTTTTTTTTTTTCTTTTTTATAGTTCGCGCAGGTTCAAGAGTTATACTCTTATGATGTCGGGCACACAACCTGAACGGAGTGCAGTGGTTTGGGTCGTTGATGTTCGTTCACTACTCTCAGGGGTGGTTGTCCTAGATAGGACGAGAGCCGACCAAATTCCGCGTTTTGGCTATAGTCTGTAGTAATTCGTTCGAGCACTTTTAATATTGCATACGCAGAGGATGAATTTCTGTTGACCATATACTGTGAGTGTTATGCCTACAGCAGTACGTCTGGTCACTTTCCATTCACAACTGCGTTACACACTTTTTGTCCGTATAGGAATTACTTTTTCTGGGCTATGAAGCGAATTTGAACTATAGACTTTCCGCTCGGCGGTCGATGATGTTAACAACTGCACCACGGTCATCCCTCAGTCTATCACTTTCCAAATACAAATCAGCCAGTAACTACAAGAAACTGTTGGTGTTTCCTTGTGCTCCAGGAAACACCACACCCTACTTCATAAAACCATGAACGGAAGCCAGGCAGGCATGAAAGAAGCACATAACAATACAAAGAGCCTTAACAGTCAAGCCATCAATGCAAAGGGGGACATTTTTTTAGCCACAGCCGTCATCAACGTAAAAAATGGCTATGGACAATATATCACATTACGAGCATTGATAGACCAAAGACCACAAAACTCCTTCATCACTGAGAAATGCGCCTAGTTGCTGGGACTCAAGCGTGGATTTAACAATGTCACAATCAGGGGCATCGGGAATGCCACCAAACGAGGAATAGGGCAGGTCCAGTTCGCCATCAGGCAGATCCAGAATTTCACAATCGACGTGCCATTAGGAGCAGACGTTTATGGCGAAATCTTAACGGACGGAATAAAACAGGGCACTCCAACGGCTCAAAAACAACGGACAACAACCCCGTCAACTAGCATGATGACGACAGCAGAACTGGATCAACATCTCGCCAAATTCTGGGAACAAGAGGAGGTGGGAAGAAAGGTGTTCCGTTTTCAAGAACAAGAAATTGTGGAAAGCCAGTATATGGAAAATGTCACAAGACTTAAGGATGGAAGACACCAAGTCAGGTTGCCGGAAGGAAGAGCCTCGGATATGACTCAGCCCATCAGAGAAGATTGAAATTGCCAAATATATCTCAAATGAAATACGACTACTGAAAAGCCCAGACCTTTTGACGGAATACAACAAGTGCATTGAAAAATACCTACATGTTGGATACATGGAAGAGGTTCCACGCAACGAAATTAACAACCCATGCTACTATATGTCACACCATGCAGTGATAAAGGAAGACAGTATAACGGCCAAAGTGCGAGTGGTCTTTAATGCTTCTAAAAAGAGATACTCCGGAAAACCACTAGATGACCTCCTTTGGCCACGTTGGCCACCTTGCTGCTAAGATGGAGGAGGTATCCCGTCGTTCTCACCACTGACATCGAAAAGATGTGTCGACAGATAACCGTGAAAGGGAAGGACTCATTCTATGGCGCCCAAAGAAAAAAGACGTCATCGATTGAAGACGTTAACTTTTGGAACAGCGAACGCTCCGTTTCAAGCTGTCCGCACATTGCGGGGTATGAAGGCATGGCATGTCCTTCCGCAGCACACAAACTCATAAAGGACTTTTATGCAGACGATCTTCTGACAGGAGTAGATGCGATCAAAGAGGCCAATACGTTATACTTCGAACTCTCACAACTTTCAAATCTTCGTAAATGGAACAGCAACCATAGAAGTTCTAAAAGATACACGGGATGTCATAGAGGATAAGTTCCCACATCCAGCCGAGAAGAAGAAGACGCCACGAAAACACGAAAACGTTAGGACTCCAGTGGCTCCCTCGGGAAGATGAATTCGTTTTCAGTACCACGAAGCTTGGAACTGATGAAGCGAGAATAACATCATTCGTGGAAAGACTTTTCGATCCATTGGGGTGGCTATAACCTATCGTAATTGGTAATAAGGTATTTCTGCAGAAGCTGTGGCTTAGGAAACTCGATTGGGATGAAGAACTTCCCACGGAATTGAGGCGTGAATTGATGGACTGTGCAGCAAATATCCAGGACGTCAACCAAATACGATTACCTAACCTCAAAGGATACTTACGAATTACATGGATCTTGTGATGCATCGCAGCTCTCTATGGCAGCGGTGTATAAATGGTCATACGGACACAAGGACAAGTGAAGTTTCGCGTTAAACACGGAAGTGCATACTCCGACTTGAAATTGGTTTCGGCTGGCGTTCCTCAGGGAAGTGTACTCGGCCCTCTTCTGTGTTTACTTTATACTCGCAATACACCGCAAATGCAAAATTCCATTCTAGCCACGTTTGCCGACGGTGCAGCTATTCTTGCAACGGGTAAATAGGTTGAGAAATCAACTATGAAACTGCAACGTACACTTGATCGTGTAAATGACTGGACAAAGACTTGGTGAATAGCACTTAGCGACCCTAAATCTGTCCATGATCATTTTACATACAGAAAACAGATAGGCTTCCCGTTCAAGAATTCCATTCGCGAATGAGGCTAAATATCTCGGAATGAGTCTCGACGTGAAATTAAAATGGAAGGCTCACGTTAAGAGAAAACATAGGTAGGTAGGTAGATAGGTAGGGTCGTAGCCTTCCCAGAATTGAGAAGAATGCACATAGGCCAGGGAGGCCCGTTGTGCAGCTACGAGGGGGTTTTACCCCCCTATTCGTGGAACCATTTTGTGCTTCTTAAGAAGTTAAGGAGATCAAGTATCCCTACTTTCTGAACATTGGGGGTGGCCGTGGTGCAGTGGTTAACATCATCGATCGCCGAGCGAAAGGTCTATGGTTCAAATTCGCTTCGTAGCCAAGAAAAAGTAAATCCTATACGGACAAAAAGTATGCAACACAGTTGTGAATGGAAAGCGACCAGACGTACTGCTGCAGGCATAACACTCACAGTATATGGTCAACTGGAAATCATCCTCTGCGTATGCAATACTAAAGTGCTCGAACGAATTACTATGAACTTAACAAACGCGGAATTTGGTAGGCTCTCGTCCTATCTAGGTCTAGGACAACCACCCCTGAGAGTAGTGAACGAACATCAACGACCCCAACCACTGCGCTCCGTTCAGGTTGTGTGTGTAAACACATCATAAGAGAATATAAAAACTCTTGAACCTGCGCGAGTCTCTAAAAAAAAAAAAAAATCTGTCAGACCGTTAAGGAAGTAAGAGCCTAGGTAACGTTTCCTGAAATTGCAGAGAGCTGGACAGGCGCAGAGAAGTTGGTGAATGGATTCAACCTTCTCCTCGTCCTGACAGCTTCTGCAGAAATCATTCGGAACTATTCCTAGTTTTTGTGCGTGACTGCCAATGAGGCAGTGTCCTGTGATGACACCGATGACTTTGTAGATGTCAGTTCTTTTTAGGGAGATTATACTCCTTGTGCATTGGCTGTCAAGCCGAGGCCAGATTTGCCTGGTGATGACGAAGGTATGTCCCTGTGTCCATCTCAGGTTCGTCTCGGCCCTGGCGAGATTGGTCAGATTATGTTTAATGGTTGTAAGGGGTACTCCCTCACAAGCCACGATTGATTGTAGCGTAGTTCCTTGTTTGGCGAGTGTGTCTGCTTTTTCATTACCTGTAATGTCGCTGTGTCCCGGTACCCAGATAAGCTGTATCTTGAACTGTTCTGCCATCTCGTTAAGAGATCTGCGACAGTCGTGACTTGATTTTGATGTATACACATAGGACTCCAACAACTTTAAGGCTGCTTGACTGTCTGTGAGAATGCGAATATCCGTGGTGGATATTACGTTCCACTTCAGCCAAGACAAAGCCTCTTTTATTGCCAACAGTTCCGCCTGGAAAACCCTGCAGTGATCTGGAAATTTTAGATCTTTATATAGCTTGAGTTGTTTGCAGAAAACTCCACTGCCCACCCCGTCTTTGGTTTTAGACCCGTCAGTGTAGAAATCCACGCAATCATCGTAAAGTTTTTGTCCAAGACTATGGTGGGTTCTGAGTGGTCCAGGTTTTCTGTCATAGTTATCCTTTTTTGCAGGATGGAGGAGTGGCCAGTGACATAACTCGCCCGTTTCGAGTTGACTTAAATGTAAATATAGTGAAATGTACTGGTTACTAGTTATTGAAAACTAGGTGCTTCTATACAAACAAGTACCAAAACCAATTTGGACTTGTGGTATACAACTCTTGGGTTGCACCAAGGATAGTAATTCTAACTTCATTCAGACGTTTAAAGATGAGCTACTACGAGCTGTCAATATGCACCGCGGGGGCTATCCACCGAGATCTGAGTATCGTAACTGTGGGCAATGAGACAAAACATTTCGCAGGGAAACGTCAACGTCAACTCGAGGAACACGTAAAAAGCCCTGCTTTTCAATTACTCGACGAACAAAATGTATTGCACCGTCTTCAAAGGACAAAATCTCTTGAGCTCACGAATATCGTGGAAATGCGATTACATCGAGAACGGAATATTGCTAGATAAGTGGAATGACTTGGTTTCCAAGGGAGGTATTTTTGGTGAGTAGAAATCTCACACTACTATGAGCACGAGCTTACAACCCTTGTAGTGTCTTTTGAAGATTTTCACCTGCCCTCGTTAAAAAAAAATTACGAGGTTAAGGTGACACAAAGTCCTCGTATGGCAAATTTCGTAGTAGACGTCTCGCATGGTTTTGTCTAAATTGATAAGTTTGAATACCGATGTCTACCTTTAAGGGGTGGATCCCCATCCCCCCGAAGATGACGTAAAGGACGGCTTAAGTCCTAAAATCGAAAAAGTTCATGATGCTATGTTGGGAAATAGGTAAGCGATGGTGAGGGAGATAGTTGATGGGTACAAAACATCTTGCACAAATATTTAGCCATGCAAAAGCTTTTCGCAAGATTGGTGCCCGTTTTGGTGAATGCCGATCAAAAGCAAATGCGCAAATAATTTTCGCTGCAATCTTTGAACCGATTTAATAGGGATTGACATAGATCCACTACTATACGAGGTGTGGCAATTAAGTTCCGGGAATTTAGTCATAACTCGGAAAATGGCAACACTGTGTCGTTCGTCATGACGTATCTAGAAAGGGAAGCCTTTCTTTCAGAGCACATTTTGCTTGTGTTGTGCGCATTTTTAAAGATGTTGACTATCCAGCTTGGCGTGGTACTGGGGCTTATACTAGCCCAGGATACCATGTCGAACATCATGGTCTCCAGGCCAATAACCAAGAGATAGTCAACCCTATTCCAGTGGTGGTGTGAGCTTTTTGAAACCGTGCCCAAGGATGGAAGGTTGGAGGGTTTATTTCCTAAATACCTTACTCCGACGTTCGGCGGCTCTTTCGAGAGGACCTTTATTTCCGGCCGTACTCGTGGGAACAAGATTCCAAATCTCAATAATAGTTCAGTAAAAGGAAACAACAGGGAAGAACTCTCTCTCTCGAGTCAGTGGCAGACGCACTTAATGCCGTGGCCGCTAACAAAGGAGGAGAGTTTAAAATAATAGAATCCAGCGTGTTAGACGGGGACATCTTTAAAGAATTAGAGAAGAAATTACTCGCTGATACTGAAGAGACAGTCCAGAAAGGATGCCAAGGATGCCAAGAAAACCAAAAAGCTATCTCAAGGTATGCTGAGGCTCAAGGAGTACAAGAAAGCTGCACATCTGAAGCGCATATTTGAGGAAAAGGGCATCATCCTGCTCTCCGATTTGGAGAAGGACAATCTCAGATGGGTCGAAGAGGGGATATCCAAAGATGCCCTAACAAGACCAAGAGCAGGCAAAGAGACACATAACAAAGGCACATTGAAAGGCAAGTGTGAGAAAAACCTCAAAAAGACTCCAACGAAGAAAGAGCCACGAGCTGGCCCATTTGGGATCATAACCGATAAGGCGGATTTCGGCTGTACCCGGGCTCAAGGCACAGGTGGAAGGTTGAAGCTCAAAAACACAAAACGGATCGCAGCCTTCAAGGTAGCCAGAAACCATACCCGCTAGTACTTAGAGGAGGGAAGGGTTTCATGGCAAAGTGGTGGGATCCCAGGAAGAAGCCAACAACCCAGCAAAGAGAGTGAGGATCAACACTGCGGTTCAGTTCGGCGGGACTATCCGAAATGCTCTATAGCTAGCTGTAGCAGATCCCGGTAAGCCGAGCGGCCAGTATACCTTCGAGCAAGGGAAGTTGATCGAGAAAGCTTTAGCTAGGGCGATCTTCGACCACATTCGAGGGAATGCGCAGATCGCAACTGAAGCTAAAACGCCACTCAGTACACTCTACAGGGAAATAGAGGCGAAGCCAATAGTGAAGGCCAATAGGCGATGGTATTGATCAGGTACATGCGCAACGGCAAGATCAATTTGGCCCGTCTATGATAAGAAAAGGACAGAAAGTCTGCCAAAGTTCAGCCGTGGTAATATTCGATTGGCAGTCGGTGCCCTTACTGGGCACTACATGTTATTCTACCATGCAGCCAGACTAGGCCAGCCCCACAACGACTGGAAATTGAATCCATTTGTCACCTATTGTGTGAATGCCTAGCACTGGCCCAAAAGGAACATATTCCTTGCAAGTCACTTACTCTCGGGACCGAAAGAGGAAAGTATCATTGGGCTGAGCAGAGATTTTTATCTTCATCTAAGTGGTTCAGCTCAACAGAAAATGTTAAGGTTTCTATGGGTTAAACGTTAATTGGGCACAATGGACTCCCCGTAGTCTACGTGAGCCTTGACCCGAGATTACCCGAACTCTCCAAGAAGGGCTAGATCTAAAACTACAACAATGAGCTGGGCCTCCTCGTTGATTGTGTAAGAATTGTTGGCGAAAAAAAGCATTCCAACGTTGCCACATTCTTTACTTAGGCCCAGACTTGACCTCCCGTGAATTTTTTCGTTCCCAAATATGAGGTCACATCGCAAGGAAACTCATCATCGGGGTGTAGCGAAGTGCAAAAAAGGTGTAACCATGGTTCAGAACGAGCTAACTTCGTTAGATTATCAAGGGTGCAACGTTGAAACCCACAAGAAAGGAGACCCTTCTGATCGCGCCAACTACAGAGGAATAAGTCCCCTTAACAACGCCTACAAAATCTTCTCTGCCGTTTTGTGTGAACGCCTGAAGCCTTTTGAAAATAAGCTGACAGGTCCTTACCAGTGCGGATTCAGGCCAGGGAAGTCCAGCATCGACCAAATCTTCACATTATGGCAGATCCTGGAAAAAACCAATGAATTTCAAGTCGACACTCACCACCTATTTGTTGACGAGTAATATAACGCTATGTTTACCTTTGACATACCTGCTAAACTCGTCAGACTATGCAAAATGACTTTGGAGAATGCTCGCTGCTCCATCCGAATCGGTGAACACCTTACCGATAGTTTTGATGTCAAAAAAGGATTTATGCAGGGCGATGCGCTGTCGCGTGATTACTTTAATATCATATTAGAAATGATTGTGCAAAAATCACTGGCCAATATAAGAGGCACAATCTATTTCAAATCCTCGCAACTCCTTGCATACGACGACGATATTGACATAATAGGTAGATCACAGCGAGATGTCAATGAGGCGTTTGTGAGTATTGAGATGGAGGCGGCGAAAATTGGTTTTGCGGTAAACGAGGACAAAACTTAATATATTCTATCATCAAAAAAGGATGCTCACCACCGACGTTTTGGCCAGAACGTTTGTATTGGCAGATATAAGTTCGAGGCAGTTAAGGACTTCGTCTACCTTGGCTCCGCAGTGACCTGGAACAACGACATCAGTTCCGAAATCAAACGCAGAATCACTCTTGCCAATCGCTGTTTCTTTGGGCTCAGGAGGTAATTGAGTAATAGAGCCCTCTCCCGAACGACAAAGTTGACTCTATATAAGATCCTTATCATCCTGGTCCTGTTGTACGGCGCAGAAGCATAGACACTATCAAAAGCGGATGAGGAGGCCCTTGTTCGGTTCGAGAGAAAGATTTTGCGCGTGATTTTCGGGCCTATAAACGATGACGGGGGATGGAGGAGAAGATTCAACCGCGAACTTTACGGGCTGTACAGCAACATGAGCCTAGTCAGGCGTCTACGGACTCAACGCCTAAGATGGCTGGGCCATGTAGACCAAATGGGCACCACCGCTCCAGCCCGGCGAGTCTTTGAATCCAACTCCGAGGGACGAAGAAGCAGAGGACGGCCGCACATAAGGGAGTGCGGCAATGGAAAAGGCTAGCAAAAGATCGTGCTAGTTGGAGGGGCATTTTGGTTGAGGCCCAGGTTCACCCCGAACTATAGAGCCCGTTAA
Organism: Eumerus sabulonum; assembly: GCA_951905685.1. Classification (NCBI taxonomy): domain Eukaryota; kingdom Metazoa; phylum Arthropoda; class Insecta; order Diptera; family Syrphidae; genus Eumerus; species Eumerus sabulonum. The sequence continues at coordinate 53,614,639 of OX645063.1, forward strand.
GAAGAAGAAGAATGCTGAGACCGTTGTGTAGAGTTAGAGGGGGATTGTTGTGAAGGCCGATAGTAAAAGGTTGCGGCAAACTTAAGTTGCTTCTTTTGTGTTTACAAATTCCAAATTGCCGGAACATAATTGCCACACCTCGTTAATCAAACGATGGACTTAAACCTGTAAATTGTATCGTATAAATGTGGACAGGACCACGTTGCCTATTTTTTTTATTCTTTTTTTTTTTTTTTTATAAGTTCGCGCAGGTTCAAGAGTTTATACTCTTATAGTGTTTATCACACAACCTGAACGGGTGCAGTGATTTGGGTTGTAGATATTCGCTCACTAAGCTCCAGAGGTGGTTGTCCTAGATAGGAGTAGAGGAACCGACCGAATTTTCATGTTGGCTGTAGTTCTTAGCAACTGTTCCATACACTTATGGTGTTATATTAGAATTGCATGCACAGAGTATGAATTTAAAGTAGCTATACTGGCCCCCGCTAGGTAGTGAACCAATGTGTGCAGCGACTCGACCCCTTGTTCCTGGGGAAAGAGGAACCTCGCCCTCCAGGTTGGGGGTTACGCTTAGGGCTAACATCCCTATCGCTTAAAACAAAAATGTTGTTCAGAGACAACCAATAGCCACGGATACGGACGGATTACATGTTGACGACCCCCGCAAACGTCAAAAAGGAAACGAATTTCGGCTCTGCACCTGGAACGTTAGGTCCCTCAACAGACCAGGTGCAGCCGAACAACTGGTCAACTCTTTGGACTGCTATAAGGCAGACATAACCGCGCTCCAAGAAGTGCGATGGGATGGGCCAGGCAAAAAGCGGATGAAAAACTGTGATATATATTACGGGAACTGCTACAGAGAAAATAAACAACGCTTATTCGGATGCGGATTTGTTGTTCGAGGCAGACTCAGGAAAAAAGTCTTAAGCTTCCAGTATGTAAGCGAACGCCTCATAACTATCCGCATCAAGGCCAATCCCGGCAATATAAGCAATATAAGGAGCACGAGAAGCGCGAGATCGAGGAGATGGAGAGATGTTACTGCAGGAACGCCGTTCGAAAAATTTTCCAGAATGTAAAACGAACATGTCAAGGCTATAAAGCCAGAGCAGAAGCCTGCAGGGATGAACACGGACAACTAGTAGTGGAGTGACAGTCGATGCTGAGATTGTGGAAGGACCACTTCTGCAGACTGTATAACGGCGATGATAGTCAAAATGCCGCCGTCAGGCAGAGCGAACCATTCGCAATGGACGAAGACGAAGGAGAATCCCGTCCACCCGACCTAGACGATGTTAAGATAGCGATATCGAAACTTAAGTCTTATAAAGCTGCTGGAGCAGAAACATGCACCAACTCATCTGCAAGATATAGTCGGAAGAACGCATGCCCGATGAATGGAATCTCAGTATCGTTTGCCCGGTCCATAAAAAAGGGAGACCCCTATAACTGCGCCAACTATAGGGGAATAAGTCTCCTTAACATCGCGTACAAGATCCTCTCTGCCGTACTGTGTAAGTACCTGAAACCGTTCGTGGACAATCTGATAGGTTCCTACCAGGGTGGTTTCAGGCCAGGAAAATCCACGATGGACGAAATATTTACACTACGGCAGATTTTGGAGCCGCGTATGTCTCGAACTCTCGAGCTATACAGAGCCATGTCATGTTTTAACATTCCTGCCAAGCTCGTCAGACTGTGCAGGATGACTATGTAGAACTCTCGCTGCTCCATTAAGGCCGGAGGTGAACTAACCGACCCCTTTGATGTTAAAAAAGGTTTTAGACAGGGTGACGCACTGTCATGTGATTTCTTCAACATTATTCTTGAAAAGATCGTGCGGGACTCTGCGGCCAATACAAGAGGTACGATCTACTTCAAGTCCATACAATTGCTTGCCTACGCAGATGACATTGACGTTATTGTACGAACAAAGCGAGACGTCAATGAGGCGTTCACAAGCATTGAAGCAGAAGCGGCGAAAACGGGTCTAAGGGTAAATGGGGACAAAGCCAAATATATGCTGTCATCCAAGAAAGATGCCCAACACCGACGTCTTGGTCAGAACGTCACCTTAGGCAGCTATATTTTTGAAGTAGTCAAGGACTTCGTCTACCTTGGCTCGGTAGTGACAAGCAGCAACGACACCAGCGCTGAGATAAGACTCAGAATAACTCTTTCCAATCGCTGCTTCTTCGGGCTCAAGAGGCAATTGAGTAGTAGAGCCCTCTCTCGAAAAACTAAGGTTTCCCTCTACAAAACCTTAATCATCCCGGTCCTCCTTTACGGCGCTGAGGCTTGGACGTTGTCAAAAACGGATGAACAGGCTCTTGGACGTTTCGCGAGGAAAATTCTGCTTGCAATCTTTGGTCCCGTTTGTGTAAACGGAGAATGGAGGAGGAGATTCAACCAAGAACTGTACGGGCTGTACAGCGACATCGGCCTGGTTAGACGTCTTCGGATCCAACGTCTAAGATGGCTAGGCCATGTAGAGCGAATGGACATCAACGCTCCGGCCCGAAGAGTCTTCGACCCCGAGGGACGACGCAACAGAGGACGACCGCATTTAAGGTGGCGCGCACAGGTGGAAGGGGATCTCAACCAACTGGGCGTGCGGCACTGGTAGTGGCCGGCCGAAGATCGGGCCGGCTGGAGAGGCTTGTTGGTTGAGGCCCTGGTTCACCCCGAACTGTAGCGCCATCAAAGTAAGTAAGTAATATACTGTGAATGTTATGCTTTCATGTATGTTCGATCGCCTCTGTTCACAACAGCTGTGTTGCATAATTTTTTTCCGTATAGGGATTGTTTTTTCAAGGCTATGGAAAAACTTTTAACTGCAGACCTTCCGCTCGACGGTCGGTGATGTTTGCCACTGTACTACGGCCATCCCAAGCTTTGGCCGCTGTAGATAGTTTGGGTTTATATTGAAAATCCGAGCTTTCGATTGATTTCATTAATCAAACGCACAAAAGAGGCGTTCCTTTCTCGTCTAATCACTCCAAAAGCGAATGAAGCGATTCGTCGATCGGACTCGTCAATAAAATTCTAGGTCCCTTCCACCTATGGGAAAATAAAATCACACATCATTGGTATTTGAGAATCCGAGACAGTCGATTTCGCGTCGCTCACAAGAAACCCCGTTTCTCGCAGACCACAGCTGGGCGAGTTTTGCATTCTGTCCTAGGCCTGCATCACCACAAATTTTAACTGACCCAGAACCTGAAGGTAAATAACAATAGACAACGATGTGTGCTCGCTGAATGGTCTCTGGAGCAGTTGGAAACTGACCCTAATTGAAAAATTATCTTCAACGATGAGGCTGTACGTCAATAAACAAAAGTGTGCAGAATTTGGGATGATATCAACGAGATCCACGAGCGTCCAATGCATACCTACCAAAAAAGTCACTGTTTGGTGTTGATTTTGGGTTGGCGGCGTCATTGGCCCTTATTTTTCTTAGAAAGACATTGGACATGCCATCACCGTCGACCGCGAGCGCTATAGGTCGATGATTACCAACTTCTTTTGGCCTGAATCGGATCGAATGGACAACGACATGTGTTTTCAACAGGACGGCACTATATGCCACACAGCTCACGCCACATTGGAAATGCTGCACGAGCGATTCGAGGGCATAGTCATTTCATGTAGAGGTGATGTTAACTGGCCACCGAGATCGTGCGATTTGACGACGTTCGACTTTTTCTTGTGGGGGTTTCTGAAGTCGCAGGTCTATGGGATAAACCACAGCGGCCCTCAAAGCCATCATAATCCATACCATCGGTCAAATTCAGCTTGATCTATGCGCCCCAGTCATTTTGGATGCGTGCAACCCAGAGAAGCTGCGGCGGCTATTTGAACGGTGTCTTATTTCGTACAAAATGGCATCAACACGCTATTCAATTGAATGAAAAATTTCGATGATATATCGCTCCTAGCTATCAGATTCCCTTTTATCAGAGAGCAAATATTTCAAAAATTCAGTTACCCTAAAGCATTGTATTTTAATGTGATCAGCTTGAGGTCAACCAACTCACCTCTTCAATGCCAATGCACGTGCATTCTATCTTACAATACCAAACAGATTAATCATATTGGGAGAGAACAAAGCAATAACCCTCGTCAGGTGATTCCATAAAAGAATGTCGAATCTATTCCGTTGTTCAAAGCCAGCTTAGGTTTCGTCTAGATAAGCACATTCTCGCCCAGTTCATTAGCGATCATCCATAGTCTGGAGCTCCTAATAGAGACTCATTAATTCATTGTTTAGTTTTTGTGTCTAATTTAAAAGGTAATCTGATAATTTTATAAGGTTGCATTGATTATGACCATTCCATGCTCGGACTGTAGATAAAGATCCATGTATATATCGAGGCGAGATGGTTCGTTGTTTATGGTACCTTCCTTTGGTTGTTCAAGGTTGTTCTTTTACCCAACGTACCGCGTCGTTGCAATTGGGATTAGAATGTTATTAATTACTTATAACTCGAAATGAATATAATATTTAATGACACCATAACGACGCATGGACACCGGATCGAATGACGGTGGCGCATGGAACAAAGGCGGTCATTGATGTGAATCCAATGCACGCAAGTGATCGGGGTTAAGCTAAGAAATCTTTTCCTTGCAGAGTGATTTATTGATTTTAATGAGTAAATGTAGGTTTTTTCGTGATTAACGGTAAATGTAAAGGCATATATAAATGGAGAAGTTAACATTGTTGAATATCTATCTTACTGACCTTGACAGTTAATCGATTAATTTCGAAACGGCTGCTGGATTCACGTTTTTCAAAGCGAACCGAAGGTGAGCTTTCTTTGTGCTGACTCGGGCTCAAAATGTTGTTCGCGTTTTTGGACCACTTCCTGACACTTTAGAGAGATGAAACTTTTTACACTATTAGTTCACCATATAGACCGGGTCATGACGAAGCCGGAATTTTGAATTTCGATTTAGTTTAATTGTAAAAAATTAAAAACCAAATTAAATCTAGAAAAAAATTTAAATATTCGAAAAAATACCATTTTTGATGCTTTTCGCCCCCAAGTCACGTAATTTTTCTTAAAGAATTTTGTATGACTATATACGGCCATAGTCATCATCGAAACTGAATATACGGGAAGCAAGACTACTGATAAAAACAGAAAATAACAAAAAACAACAATAAATCTCATATATCAACTGAAGTCTACAAAAAAAACAGTTTGAGACAATATGCCACTTCCTCCTAAACGATCCCGGAACTTAGCACGATCGACCAGAGACGCAGCCAGAATGAGGAACGTTCGCCAAAACATTATCGACGGACGACGACCCTCTTCGAAACTCTAACATAGAAACAACACATTAAGGAGACACTGAAAATACCAGAATATTCACCCAGAATCTGAGAGGACCGTGGCGCAGTGGGTAGTGCGTTGGCCTCTGACGCCGATGACACGGGCTCGAATCCCGACTAAGCCATGTCATCGAACGTGTTTTTCACGGTGTTTCTCCTCAGCGGGGTTCTGACAAAACCCCCTGTAGTAAAATTGTAATGAAAAGCTTCTCGAAATTCGCCGTTCGGAACCGGCAAAAAACTGTAGGTCCCTTTCACCTATGGGAAAATGAAATCACTCACAACATGGGTGATTGAGAGAAGCTCGGCTCAGGTTCTTCATGGACTGTAACGCCAACATACATACATACATACATTCACCCAGAATCTCGACAAGCACGTGTTCAGACTCTGCGACAACTGCTCACGGCTGCAAGTCAGCCACCATGAAATCATCTGCCATTACTGCACTAAAAACCCTGTCAAGTACACTGCTCAAGTACATTGCCTCCCTTCTTCGGGTGCCTTGTCGTGGCGAGAGGCTTAAGACTCGAAGACCCAAAAATGAATGGACAAACCAAAGGAATTGTGTACTCCAGGTGGTACTCGCAGCAGCGGAAATCCACCCGCGACCTCTCTGATCGCGGAAGGGGCAAGGATTCTGGAGGCCTCCACATTCATTTTTATCCCTACGGCCACTCGGAACGACTCCGGCCCCTGCGGCTCACTGTCTGACCACCTGGCCCGACTGAGCATGAGCGGTGTATCCAGCGGAGGCGACACCAACGATGGCGCGGCACGGGAAACCGCAAAGGTAGAACGCGCCCCAGAATTAGGACGTACTGCTGAATGCACTGCTAAGTGCCCAAAAAGTAGAGGTAAGGGGTGTGCCCGAAAATTGTGCAAAGAGGCTGACAAAGCCGAAGGCACAATGGTCGAGGTTAAACCTCTGGGGGAGCCAGTTAAGAGGGTTAGGTCGACGGAGGTATCTCGTACCGAAATCGATCCGACCCTCCTTCCTGAGCTCCACCCCTCTCTCGAAGTTGCGCAGCGCGGAAAACGTCAAGGATTGGGAAATCGATTGATCAAAAGACCGCCAGGTGCCTTTGTGTATATCGAGGTGCGGGGAAGCGCGTACTGGCTAGAAGGAGATTTCGCCCCGTAGCAAGATCAATCAGCCTTTGTCCGTTATCGGATGTGGTGTCGTGTAGGCTATGTTTGCCGATGACCCGTTCAAGGATTCTTTCCTCACCCAGCTTAGCATTGAAGTCTCCTAGTACAATTTTGATGTCATAGCTGGTACATTGGGCATACGTTCTGTCTAGGAGAAAGTAGAACTCATCTTTGGCAGATCAGGCTGATGTTAAAAAATTTAGCCTTGATACGGATTGTTATGAGGCGTTCGCTCACATGCCGAAAGCTTAGGACTTTTTGCCTTAGTCCACTTCGAACAACAAATCCGCATCCGAACAATCGTTGTCCTCTCTCCCTATAGCAGTCACTGTAGTAAATATCGCAGTTTTTCATCCGCTTTATACCCAGTCCATTCCATCGCATTTCCTGGATGACGGTTATGTCCGCTTTATAGCGGTCTAGGGCAACCGCAGGTTTTTCGGCGGTTGCCCTAGACCGCTGTTTACAGACCTAACATTCCATGTACAGAGCCGAAGATCGTTGTCCTTTTTTGCAAGGGTCGTCAACATTAATCCGGTCAGTTTTATCCGAAGCTTGTGGTTGTTTCGGAGTTTGTGTTTTTTTGTACGGTTACGTGTTACTAGGCCGTAGCCCAACCGACTAATACTGTTTTTTTGGCGCAGGAGGCTCGGCTGGAGGAAATCTACAGATGGCACCACGAGGATGTGGGGATGGGACTTACTATCAGTGTCGCAAGATGTTCGGCTGCGTTGGGTCTTCTCGCTTTTTAGCAGGCCAGCATCCGTCGGATAGATTCTACCCCTATGAGACCTTTGTTAGTCCTTTGCGATCCACCAAATTTGTGCTACTGTTTTTAAATAGCCTGACCAGTTCGGGTTCAGGCCAAAAAAATCCAAGATGGACCCGGTTCTCATATTACGATAGGTATCGTAAAAGACTTATAGACGTCAACTCGACACACACCACTTTACAACCAAAGCACTTAAGGTCCCTGTTGCTTCTCATGCTCAAACACTGCATCAATAAAAATAAGATGATGCAGAAGGTATAGAAAATCTAATTTCACAAGCAAGAAACAACTTCAGTCTTGTACCATGTTTCTGTGTTAGGTTATGCTATTCAAGGATCTACTGAACTTGGTTACCAAGTAGGGCATGAAGATCTTCCAGAGAACGTCGTAGCTCAATAGTGTGTCGTGCTTTGACAGCAATTGTTGTCCGGCTGGTTGTACAATATACCGCTGGTTGTATTTTAGTACCCTAATCTACTGACTAATCTATTGTTCACTTGTTTATTCATTTTTCTTAGCATGCCTCTAATTCGTGTGTCAATTTGCACCAATAACTTTATTGTCTTACGATGTACCTTCAAAGCAATTAGACTTTAACATTAACGGTATCCTTGATATCGACTTAAGACAAATTATTTATTACCGAGAGCAACTACGATGACAAGCTTATTAGACAACTCCAGCAAAATACCAAAAGCCGTAACAAAGCTCATAATGCAAAACTCTACATGCATACAAGTAATAGGGCAAAGGCATGAATATTCTCTGGATGATCAAACCGAACTATAAATCTTTAGGGAATATGACATCTCCGCTGGAGGTATATGTAGTGGCTCGAATCGAGTAAAAGAAGAAAACCGACTGAACTCTCGTTCAACTTTATCAACACACCGTACATTGACGACTCAAACTCCCGCTCGCTCACCTTCTACTAACCCGGGCGGCAAAACACTTCGAGGGTTTCTTGGGTGTTAAAGCTAATCATCCACTCTCGCGATGAGCTCCATTCACGCTGTTCGAGTCTTCCTGACACAAACCATAACCATATCTACTTTATTTTCCACTTCCTATTGGAAAGGTTCTAAATCCTAAAAGTGGCTGGTCTAAGTGAGCACTAAAGGCTCACCTTTCTTATGGGTGCTATAACAAACCGCCGCCATGCCGCCGGGTTAGACGGCACGAACCTAGCTTTATATGCTAATAAAATTAGTTACCTACCTGCAGCCCATTTGGGTTGTAGCGACACGATGCATCAAGGGGCGACCAACCTCAGCCAGTCTCGGCCAATAAATCCTGTTGACTTGTTGAATGCACTCCTCAGCACCATTTACAGCACTCAGCAGCACCACGATCGTTTTTTCTTTTTGTTTTTGTTTTCGGTTTTGTTCTCCTTCCTCAGTGCCTAGTTGCTGGCGGAACACTAGCCGCTGCCATCTCTATTTGTGGAATTTATTTGCAGATAAATTTAAATTTCACATCCGTTCGACCGCGTCCCGCTTGCTGGACCGCCAGCCAACTTACATGCGCATGCAGCTTCGCTGGTTGTATTCAAATTTTGCACTTTGGTAATAATTTACAATTGTTCAGAGTCACTTGTCGCCTGTCAGTGACTGGCTTATAATGGTAAATTATGAACAGAGGAGTAAACGGCGTAATTTGGTGGCCGCGGTGACTTCTGTGTTTGGAGCAAGTAGATTTGACGGTATTTCGAGGAATGTCGTCGTACCGTTTTTTAGGGTAATGGGATATTGGACGTTGGAATTGGTCGTTGACGATAGGTGCGGCAAATTGGATACTTTCGGGAATAATGACATATTCACAGTTGCCTGTAGTCTAGGTGCGATTGGGTAGATGTAGATAGGATAAGGGGGTAGGTAGGTAGGTTGGTAGGATCGTAGCATTCTCAGAATTGAGAAGAATACACATGGGCCAGGGAGGCGCGTTGTGCAGCTACGAGGGGGTTTTGCCCTCCTATTCGTGGAACCATTTTGTGCTTCTTAAGAAGTTAAGATCAGATATCCCTACGTTAAGGAAGTAAGAGCCTAATTTGAATTTTCGTGGGGGCAAACACCCCCATTTATTGGGCTTAGTTCAAGCCAACTTAATCTGACTTAATCTAACTTAATCTAACTTAGAAGCTAAGGATGGTGGGGGAGGGGAGGGGGAGGGCGTGATTAAGAAGACGACTTTTTATGCATGGAGTGCTGAGGTTGAAGCCGAAGTAAGGATTTGAGCATTCCCAGCATACGAGAAATGGGTTCATTGGAGCCATAGGCGGTGCGGGGGGTGGTAGAGACAGATTCATAATAGGTCACGCAATCAATGGTACCAGAAAGGAGTCGATGGATGAAGAGAATGTCACATACAGTTCTTCTTTCCTCCAACGTGTTCATGTTGATTAATTTAAGACGGTCTTGATAGGGTGATAGGAGCAAAGGATTATTCCAGGGGAGACCACACCGGAGAAAGCTGGAAAAGGTTTAGAAAAGGCAGATCTGAAGCGAACACTATAATAGCGATTGTTCAAGTAAGAAGATATCTACTTCACGGAAATGGGATCGAAACCAAGGGTAGACAGTTTGAAGAGTATTAGTCTGTGGGAAATTTAATCAAAAGCTTTACTGAAATCGGTAGAAATAACGTCGACTTCATTGCCATCCTCTAAGGCCGAGAGGGTAAAGGACACAAATTCAACAAAATTTGTGTATAGGGGTTATATATGAGGTTTTCCATAACTGGGGGAATCCGCCCAAACATAGGGATAAAGTGAAAATTTTCGAGAGAGGGAAAGAGAGAGTTGAGGAGCATTTTTTTAGGAATATTGCAGGGAGACCGTCAGGTCCAGGAGTGAATTCACCTTTAAGTTGATTTAATTTGTTTTCGATGACATAGGGGTCGACTGTTCGAGGAAGAAAAGGTCCAAGGGAGAAATTCGGTAAATAATCGAAGTAAGCGGGATCCGGAACAAAGGAGTCGTCAGCGAAAGATGGTTTGAATAGGTATCGTTTCCTGATTCTGCAGAATGCTGGACAGGCGCAGAGAAGGTGGTAAATGGATTCGATCTCCTCCCCGTCTTGACAGCCTCTGCAGAAATCATTCGGAACTATTTCTAGTTTTTGTGCGTGACTACCAATGAGGCAGTGTCCTGTGATGACACCGATAACTTTGTAGATGTCAGTTCTTTTTAGGGAGATTATACTCCTTGTCAACCGAAGTGTTCAAAATCTCCTTCATTTCATTCCAGGAAATTATCCTTCCATGTTTTTGGAGCTCACCTTTAGCTTTCCCTACAACTTTATCTTTAATATAGCCCATGAGAATTGCAATCGTATTCCCGTCGAATGCTTCTAGCGTGAGTAATAGTGAATCGACCCTATCCAGGAAATCTATTAAACAATCCCTACTTCCATTAAATTCAGGAATTTTGTATATTAAATCTAAGGTAATTCTAAATCTATCTGCTAAAATTAAAGCTTCCATGATGTTCGATTATTAAAGTACTTACTTTTCTTCTTTTCCTCTCGAATTTTCTCTTTCTCGGCTCGCGTTACTTGCTTGGATTTAACGTTGCTTGGGGAAATAGGGCGACACTTCCATGGATATGTCGTACACTTTTTAAAGATGGTGTCTTCTTTTTTTTTTTTTTCAAGATAGCGTCGCTTACTCGAGCTTGGCCTCTCCAGCCGGCCCGATCTTCGGCCAGCCGCTTCCAGTGCCGCACGCCCAGTTGGTTGAGGTCACCTTCCACCTGTGCGCGCCACCTTAAATGCGGTCGTCCTCTGCTGCGTCTTCCCTCGGGGTTGGAGTCGAAGACTTTTCGGGCCGGAGCGTTGATGTCCATTCGCTCTAAATGGCCTAGCCATCTTAAACGTTGGATCCGAAGACGTCTAACTAGGCCGATGTCGCTGTACAGCCCGTACAGTTCTTGTTTGAATCTCCTCCTCCATTCTCCGTTTACACAAACGGGAAAAAAAATTTCACGCAGAATTTTCCTCTCGAAACGTCCAAGAGCCTCTTCATCCGCTTTTAACAACGTCCAAGCCTCAGCGCCGTAGAGGAGGACCGGGATGATTAAGGTTTTGTAGAGGGATACCTTAGTTTTTCGAGAGAGGGCTCTACTACTCAATTGCCTCTTGAGCCCGAAGAAGCAGCGATTGGCAAAAGTTATTCTGCGTTTTATCTCAGCGCTGGTGTCGTTGCTGCTTGTCACTACCGAGCCAAGGTAGACGAAGTCCTTGACTACTTCAAAAATATAGCTGCCTAAGGTGACGTTCTGACCAAGACGTCGGTGTTGTGCATCTTTCTTGGATGACAGCATATATTTGGCTTTGTCCCCATTTACCCTTAGACCCACTTTCGCCGCTTCTGCTTCAATGCTTGCGAACGCCTCATTGACGTCTCGCTTTGTTCGTTCCAGAACGTCAATGTCATCTGCGTAGGCAAGCAATTGTATGGACTTGAAGTAGACCGTACCTCTTGTATTGGCCGCAGAGTCCCGCACGATATTTTCAAGAACAATGTTGAAGAAATCACATGACAGTGCGTCACCCTGTCTAAAACCTTTTTTAACATCAAAGGGGTCGGTTAGTTCACCTCCGACCTTAATGGAGCAGCGAGAGTTCTCCATAGTCATCCTGCACAGTCTGACGAGTTTGGCAGGAATGTTGAAACATGACATGGCTCTTTATAGCTCGTCTCTATAAACACTGTCATACGTGGCTTCAAAGTCGACGAAAAGATGGTGCGTGTCGACCTGGAATTCATGGGTCTTCTCCAAGATCTACCGTAGTGTAAATATTTGGTCTATCGTGGATTTTCCTGGCCTAAAACCACACTGGTAGGAACCTATCAGATTGTCCATGAACGGCTTCAGGCACTTACACAGTACGGCAGAGAGTATCTTGTACGCGATGTTCAGGAGGCTTATCCCTCTGTAATTGGCGCAGTCAAGTCCTTTCTTATGGACCGGGCAAACGATACTGAGATTCCATTCATCGGGCATGCGTTCTTCCGACCATATCTTGCAGATGAGTTGGTGCATGTTCCTAACCAGCTCATCGCCAGCTGCTTTAAGCAGCTCCGCGGGGAGTCCGTCTGCTCCAGCTGCTTTATAAGACTTAAGTTTTATATCGCTATCTTAACATCGTCTAGGTCGGGTGGAAGGTATTCTCCTTCGCCTTCGTCCATTGTGAATGGTTCGCTCTGCCTGACGGCGGCATTTTGACTATCATCGCCATTATACAGTCTGCAGAAGTCGGCCTTTCACAATCTGACCATCGACTGTGACTCCACTACTAGTTGTCCGTGCTCATCCTTGCAGGCTTCTGCTCTGGCTTTATAGCCTTGGCATGTTCGTTTTACTTTCTGGTAAAATTTTCGAACGTCGTTCCTGTAGTAACATCTCCACATCTCCTCGATCTCGCGCTTCTCGTGCTCCTTCTTTTTCCTTCTCAGAAGCGCATGCTCCTCCCTCCTTTTCTGTTCATAGAGCTCGCGGGCAGCTCTCGTCCGTCGATGCAATGTGGCCATGTATGCATTCTGTTTCTCTACATGGGCCTGTCTGCACTCATCATCAAACCAGGGGTTTCTCGACGGTGGTGGCTCGAAACCGAGTACATCTGAGGCGGCCTCTCTAATGGCGTTTTGACAACGACTCCATTACTGTTCTATGGTTTTTGCAGATTGCATCGGGACTTGAGAGAGCTTGAGGGGGACTTAATTGGCGAAGTTCCTAGCGGTTTCCTGCGATTGCAGCTTTCCGACGTTAAATTTTGGTGTTCTTACTCGACTCCGTTGGTTCCGGGAAATTCGCATCCGTACCTTGGCTGCAACAAGGTAATGATCCGAGTCGATGTTGGCTCCTCGAATGGTTCGGACATCTAGGATGCTGGAGGAGTGTCTGCCGTCGATCGCAATATGATCAATTTGGTTGGTTGCCGATTGATCGATAGACCGCCAGGTCCCCTTATGGATATTGAGGTGTAGGAATCGTGTACTTGCTACTACCAGGTTATGTCCCGCGATAAAGTCCACTAGCCTTAGTCCGTTTTCTGACGTGGTGTTGTGTAGGCTGTGCTTTCCAATGACCCGTTCAAAGATAGCTTCCTTACCCAGCTTCGCATTGAAATCTCCTAGAACGATTTTGGTGTCATAGCTGGGACATTGCGCATACGTTCTGCCTAGGAGATCATAGAAGTCGTCTTTATGTCGGTCATCTTTCTCCTCTGTGGGGGCGTTGACACATAGTAAGCTTATATTGCCGAGATTGGCCTTGCCTTGATGCGGATAGTTATAAGGCGTTCGCTTACATACTGGAAGCTTAAAACATTTTCCTGAGTCTGCCTCGAACAACAAGTCCGCATCCGAATAAGCGTTGTTTAATTTCTCTGTAGCAGTTTCCGTAGTATATATCACAGTTTTCCATCCGTTTTTTGCCTGGCCCATCCCATCGCACTTCTTGGAGCGCGGTAATGTCTGCCTTATAGCAGTCCAAAGAGTTAACCAGTTGTTCGGCTGCACCTGGTATGTTGAGGGACCTAACGTTCCAGGTGCAGAACCGAAATTCGTTCCCTTTTTAACCTTTGCGGGGGTCGTCAACATGTAATCCGTCCGTATCCGTGGTTATTGGTTGTCTCTGAACAACAAACAACCTGGAGGGCCAGGTTCCTTTTTCCCCAGGAACAAGGGGTGGGGTCGCTGCACACATTGGTTCGCTACCTGGCGGGTGCCAGTATAGCTATCCAGGGGAGGCCACGCGGAGGCTGTGTGTCAACTTGGATTGAGCAGGGACAGAGATCGAAGCTGGCGTTTGCCAAGTTAAACACGATCAACTTCTTTGCTCTGGTTGTTCGCTCCCTTCTCCCCTATATTTACGGAAATACCTTCGCTTTATATCGGTGCCGTTCCAAATGCGAATGAACTTAACTGCCAAAGAATAGTCATAAGGCCAGGCGCTAATTGAGACACGTATAGCGCGTGTGAGGTGACATGACACGAGTGCCATGACGCGTACGTGCCAAACGCGTAGCGTGGTGAGACGCAGGTACTCGCAGATCGAACGCATAAGAGTGAATTTTGTCCTCATATAGTTGGGTATCATATAGTTCTTTATGAGCCCTAACTGTCTCTATTCATTTTTCTTTTGCCATTTCTCCAAAACCAAGAACCACATGCGAGAGAATGGCACGTGAAACTCTGTCTCGACTACTGCGCCGCGCGTCGGTCGGCTAGCGCGGGTCGCGGCACGTCACACGTGTTTACGTGTTTATGGCGTCTATTGCATGGCTATGACCTTACTTGGACATGGCGTGGCTTGCTTGAATATGGCGTCTCTTTTGATGTTTTTTTTTTTTTTTGCACACTAACCGATTTATATTTATTTACACTAATATTGTCGTTTTTACCGCTTACGGCTGGGAGTTTTTCTAAACAAGGTGGCTTTATTCTTTTGCAACATACAACAAAAACACTTATCTTAAATTGAAACACGCTTGCTTTAAAGTCCCACTTCACATGGAGTTGAACACCTTTTTGTAACACGGTAAATCTTTATTTCAAGTTCTAGATTTTTATGTTGGTTTTTATCACACTGTTTTATTTTTTATTTTTTCGCCACCAGGGTTTTCCGACTACGCCACTTTTATAATAGTTTGCTTCCGAACGTTTAAATAAAACACAACGTTAACTTTAAGCTTTTTCTTTATTTGACCTAGCACAACGACTGCCGAACTTGGAGTGATGACTCTCCAATCAAGATCTTTATAAGAAGATCAAGGTGGAGAGTAGGTGGAGAGTTGGAGAAAGTTCCATAACACACGCCTTGTTTGGGTACAGACACCAAGTGTGGGAAATGGAACCTTCTATGCAATCCTGCAAACGGGTGGAAACGCATTTGAAAAGGTTTGACAATTGATTGTCATTATATAACAATATTAGCTTTTGAGCGCGGCTTCGCTCGCGTTAAATTCGGGGTGACACGGTTCCCCTTTCCTGATTTAGAACACAGAAGAGAACTCGGAACAGAATGTTATTTAAATACGCTACTGTAGAGGATATTATATGTCTTTCCATTTGGGGTTTTTTATTTTTATTCGGCACACACCACGTCGGCTCCAAGGGTGCGCCACCGTATGAGAGCAAAGGCGGAACAATCACAGAGGAAATGCTCTGCAGTATCATCCTCCTCTTCGCCACATGCAGCACAGGTAGGCGTCTCACTGATGCCGAGCACGTAGAGATGCTTGGCAAAAGTGTAATGGCCCGTGATAGCTCCCACAAGCATTCTGCAGACGATTCTCCTTAAAGACAGGAGGAATGCTGCAGATTTCTTGCAGACATCAGGGCATACGCGCTTAGTCATCCTGCAACCCGGACAATCCCTCCATCTACGGTTGTGTGTGTTAAATACACAATCGTTAATGTAGGAATTTACCGTGGACGCAGGTAGACCTAGAGCGGGTTCAGGTCCTGAGAAGCTCTCCTCTGAACCCATTCTAGCGAGTTCATCAGAGGTCCCATTTCCTGGGATCCCAGAGTGTCCTGGAACCCATACAAGCCTTAATGAATTTAATCTGCCGACTCTGTTCAAGAAGGACTTGAGTTCAAGCACTAATTTGGAGCTAGTTAAAGGGTTACACACAGCCTTTAGTGCAGCTTGGCTGTCACTACGTACGCATATGCTTTCCCCCTTCCACCTGTGCTCCACAACGTAGTGCATGGCCATTAGGATTGCGTATATCTCTGATTGGAAGACAGACGCAGTCGGATGTTTTCGCGCTCAAAGAAAACCCCAGCACCGGACCCCCGCCCAGATCTGGAGCCATCCGTGAAAATGCGAAGACTATCCTTTCCAGGTTCAGTATCCATTTGGGGATAGAATGTAAAGATTCTGGGCATTGGACACATGCGAACATGCTACATACAATTGTCCATGGGAAAAGCACGGCTTTTCTAAGTTCACCCCAGCCACCTTTAATGTTTGACCTTGCGCTTTGTTAATGGTCATAACCATTTAAACTAGAACGGGAGATCTGTGGGAATTATTGAGATTCGTGGGATCACTACATTTTCACCCTTTCCTACGCCGGTTAAGATGGTGGCGCTAATGATATTGCGGCCAAGTTGTGTGACACGAAGTCTCTTCTCGCATAAGCATGACTGGGACGCCTAGTTTTAATTGAAGCTTGTGTGACAGCTCAAGCGAATTTAGAAACTCTACGGGATATGATGTGCTCTGTTCGGTATCCATAACAGTGTCCATTCACAAATACTCTGTTGTATCTCTTGGTACTTTACTCAATACGTCTGCATTTATTGTGATGACAACATCATTTTTAGGTACCAAAATAAGTATTGATTTTCGTGTATATTGTTTTGTAAATCTGGGTAAGCCTTGCAACTAATTCTGAATAACTGTGTACTAATCGACAAAAATCTCCCGTCAGTGTCATACGGCCCTCGGCATCAGTTTCTAACCGACCATTTCCTATGTTCAATAGTGTTTTGGCATAGTTGCCATCATTTGTGTCATCATATAAATGCACTCTCATATTTGTAGTGGAAACCTATCAGCGCCATCTATCCTAATCCATGAGTAACACTTTTTTATATTTCGAATGTTGATTTTTTTCTCAAAAGCTGATTGATTCATGGTTAGATTTAATGTTTTAATATTGTTTTATTTAATTTGTTTTAATTAAATTATTTTATTATTCGTTTGTATCATAGAACCTGTACTAATTTTGCGGAGGGTCTCACACAAATTTCCATCCCGTACTCAATTATTATTTTTTTTTTTTTGCTCCATACGGATTTCCACCACCCCATTTTAGGGAAGTAGGGGGTTAGAACGTAAAAGTACTACAAAAAACCGGCCAAGTGCGACTTTCAACTGTCTAACTATCACGGTTCATGAGATACAGCCTGGTAACAGACGGACGGAAGGACGGACAGCGAAGTCTTAGTAATAGGGTTCCGTTTTACCTTTGTATGTATGTATGTTGGCGTTACAGTCCGTGAAGAACCTGAGCCGAGCTTCTCTCAATCGCCCATGTTGTGTGTGATTTCATTTTCACATAGGTGAAAGGGACCTACAGTTTTATTGCCGGTTCCGAGCGGCGAATTTCGAGAAGCTTTTCATGACAATTTTACTACAGGGGGTTTTTTCAGAACCCCGCTGAGGAGGAACACCGTGAAAAACACGTTGGATGACATGGCTGTGTCGGTATTCGATCCCGAGTCATGGGCGTCAGAGGCCAACACACTACCCACTGCGCCACGGTGCTCTCGTTTTACCTTTGGGTACCCTAAAAAGTACAGAAAGTAGCCTATGTCATTCTCCAACCATTCAACTATCTCCACTTAAAAAATCCCTTCAATTCGTCACTCCGTTTTGCCGTGAAAGACGGACAAACAGACACACACATGGATTAGACCACAACGGTAAAACCGAATCCGGAACCGAATTTGTTTTCGGAAATCGGAAAACCAAACCAAGGCAACAATACCAAATCGTAAAGCTAAACACGAATATGTAGCCAAAAGTCTAAAGCAGTTAAATCAATGTGAATCAATAGTCAATAGTCACGGTATGCACTATATTCGTCGTTTTCATTTGAAGCTTGCAAATTTGTCTACCTTGAATAACTCATGGCACTCCATAGTTATCCACCCAAAAAATACGATATTTCGCTTGAAGCGAAGTTGTGCAAATCGAATCTGAGTAGGCATTTGAAATTGCCATTGAAATTGTTCGTGCACGTAGAAAACTGGTCAAGACTTGGAGGGACATTCTCTAAATAATTTTTTTTAACATATCCCAAAGCTACAAAAAAGTTAGTCACTGAGTCGAGGCGGCATGAACATATAATCAAAAGTCGCGGAAATATTGGAAAAAGAAAATTCAAATATCTACCCGGGTAGATACTGTTCATGTTAAGGTTAATTTGTTTTAATTCAGTTATTTTATTATTCGTTTAATTCGTTTGTCTCACACAAATTTCCATCCCCTACTCAATTTTTTGTTTGCTCCATACAAATATCCCCCCCCCCCCATTTTTGGGAAGTGGGGGTTAGAAAGAGGCAAAAGTAGCCTCTATCACTCTCCATCCCTTCAGCTATCTCCACTTAAAAAATCACGTCAATTCGTAGCTCCGTTTTGCCGTGAAAGACGGACAAACAGACACTATCACATTTATAATATTAGTATAGATGGAAATTATAGCCGAGGAAGGGCGAATGGCGAGTTTCCTTCGCCAAAAAACAGGATTAGTCGGTTGGACTATGGCCTAGTAAGCCGTAACCGTTAAAAAAAAAATACAAGCTCAGAGACAACCACAAGCCTCGGATGTAACGGGCGGACTACATGTTGACGACCCACGCACACGTATAAAGGGACAAGAGTATCGGTTCTGCATCCGGAATGTTAGGTCCCTTAACAGACCGGGTGCGGTCGAACAACTAGAAAACGCCCTAAACTGCTATAAAGCAGACATAATGCACTCCAAGAAGTGCGATGGGATGGACTTGTTAAAAAGAGTATGAAAAACCTTGACATTTACTACGGAAACTGCTACAAGGAGAACAGACAACGCCTATTTGGATGCGAATTTGTTGTTGGAGGTGGATTTAGGCAAAAAGTCCTAAGCTTCCGGCATGTGAGTGAACGCCTCATAACAATCCGCATCAAAGCTATCATCGGGAGCATATCAAGCTGAGATATGCGGTCGCGCCCCCACAGAAGACAAAGACGACAGAGTCAAAGATGAATTCTATGACCCAAGATTATTCTAGGAGGCTTCAACGCGAAGCTAGTTAAGGAGGATATCGTCGTTGGAAAGCACAGCCTACATGACAACACATCCGAAAACGGATTCAGGCTAATAGACTTTGTGATGGGCCGTCATTTTTTAGAAGCTAGCACACATTCCCATATTTCAATATCCATAAGGGGACCTGGCGGTCTCCTGATCAAATATCTGTTAATTAAATCGATCATATTGCGACCGACGCCAGACATTCCTTCAGCATCTTGGATGGCCGAACTTTTCGAGGAGTCAATGTGGACTCGGATCATTACCTTGTTGCAGCCAGGGTACGTATCAAAATTTGACGTCGAGAAGCTGCAATCTCAAGAGACCGCCATGAACTTCGCCGATCGTGTCTCCCTTCAGCACTCTCAAGAGCCGATGCGAATTGCACAAACCATACAACAGCAATGGAGACGTTGTCAAAGCGCCAACAGGGATGCTGCCTCTGATGTATTAAGTGTCCAGCTAGGTGGTGGAAACCCTTGGTTTGATGACGAGTGCAGACAGGTACATACAGAAAAAAAGAATGTATACACGGCCACGCTGCATCGACGAACGTGAGCTCTATGAGCGGATAAGAAGGGAGGAAGAAAGAGCACGAGAAGCGCGCGATCGAAAAGATGGAGAGATGTTATCGCCGGAATGACGTTCGAAAGTTTTACCAAAGAGTAAAACGAACATGCCATAGTTATAAAACCAGAGCGGAAGCCTGCAGGGATGAACACGGGCACTTCGTAGTTGAATCACAGTCGATGCTGAAATGTAGAAAGACTATTTCTGCGAACTGTATAACGGCGAAGGTGGTCAAGATGCCGCTGTCAGACAGAACCCACTATACACACTGGACGAAGATGAGAGAGAGTTTCGTCCACCCGACTTAGACGGGGTTAAGATAGCGGTATCAAAACTGAAGTCTAATAAATATGCTGGCGCAGACGGCCTGCCTGCTGAGTTATTTAAAGCAGCTGGAGGTGATTTAGCTGGGAACATGCACCAGCTCATCTGTAAGTTATGGTCGATGCGCGATAAATGGAATCTCAGCATCGTTTGCCCGGTCCATAAAAAAGGGAGACCCCTATAACTGAGCCAACTATAGGGGAATAAGTCTCCTTAACAGGATCGTATAGGATCTTATAAGATCTTTTCTGCCGTGCTGTGTGAACGCCTGAAACCATTCTTGGACAATTTGATAGGTTTCTATCAGTGTGGCTTCAGGCCAGGAAAATCCACGATCGACCAAATATTCACACTGCGGCAGTTCTTCGAGAAGGCTCATTAATTTCAGGTCGACACACACCACCCTTTCGTCGATTTTAAGGCCACATATGACAGTATCGATAGAAATGAGCTATATAAAGCCATGTTATGTTTTGACATCTCTGACAAGCTCGTCAGGCTGTGCAGAATAACAGTGGCGAATTCCCGCTGCTCCATTAAGGTCGGTAAGGAGTTAACCGACACTTTCGATGTCATAAAAGGAGTCAGATAGGGCGACGCATCGTCCTGTGATTTTTTCAATATTATCCTTGAAAATATCGTGTGGAATTCAATGACCAATAAAAGAGGCACCATATTAGGCCAGCACAATTGCTCGAAGGGGCCAAAGTGGGTTTGATAGTTAGCGGGGGAAAAACCGAATATATGCTGTGGTCAAAGAAAGAAGCACATCACCGACGCCTTCGCCAGAACGTCACTATTGGTAGCTATTACTTTGATGTAGTCAAAGATTTTGTCTACCTTGGCCCACTGGTAACAAGCGGCAACGACACCAGTGCTTATATTAGACGCAGAATTACTCTTGCCAACCGCTGTTTCTTCGGGCTCAAGAGGCAATAGAGTAGTAGGTGACCCTTTTTAAAAACTATCAACCCGGTTCTCCTGTATGGCGCAGAGGCTTGCATGAAGAGACCCTTGGTCGTTTCGTTTGTGTTGACGGAGAGTGGAGGAGAAGATGCCACCACGAACTGTACGAGCTGTACAGCTACATCGGCCTAGTACGACGTCTACGGATCCAACGTCTTAGATGACTAGGCCATGTAGAGTGGATGGACAGCACAGATCCGTCCCGAAGAGTCTTTGACTCCAACCCAGAAGGACGACGTTGCAGAGGACGGCCCCATCTAAGATGGCGCACGCAAGTGGAAAGGGACCTTAACCACCCAGTTGGTTCGACACTGGAGACAGCTAACAAAAGATCTAGCTAGCTCGAGAGGCTTGTTTGTTGAGAACCAGGTTCACCCCGAACTGTAGCGCCACCTAAGTAAGTAAGTAAGTATTATATAAACTCAGTGTCTTAAGCAATACTGCCAACATTTTTAACTCAACCTCGAGTTTTTTGTTAGGCTTTCTTCTTCTTTCTTTTGGTGGCGTTACAGCCCATGAAGGATAAGAGCCAAGCTTCTCTCAATCACCCATGTTGTGTGTAATTTATTTTTTCACACAGTTGAAAGGGACCTACAGTTTAATGCCGATTCCGAACGGCGTGAGTATAGAAGCTTTTTCAAGGCAAGTATACTACGGAGGGTTTTGCCAGTACCCCACCGAGGGGAGACGCCGCTAAGTAAACATCCGATGGCGTGGGTGTGTTGGTGTTATTTGAATCCGAACTCGGTCATCAAGCGTCAGAGTCCAACAAACTAGCCCCTGCGCCACGGCGCCCTCCAAACAAAGGCTAAACTTGGTAAATACTATGGAGACTCTGCATCATCAATTTCAATGGTAAAGAAGTGATTCACTGAATTCCGCTGTGGCCGTACAAGCACGGAAGATGCCGAACGTTCTGGAGGCCCAAATGAGGTCTCTGCACCCAAAACAATTGAAAAAATTCACGATATGGTGTTGGCCGATCGAGAACTGAAAATGAGAGAGATGGAAGCAATAGGCATCTCACATGGCTCAGTGGTTACAATGCTGGATGATCACTTGGGTATGAGAAAGCTTTCCTCATGATGGGTGCCACGATTGTTCACAATCGACTACAAACGCAATCTTGTGATTGAGGATTTGAATTCGAATTCGGCCAGGAAAAAAGCTATTTTCCACCAGGACAATGCAAGGATGCACACATGTGCAGTTTTCGTGGCAAAAATCCTACGAATTGCGCCCTCATCCGCTCTATTATCCGGATTTAGCCAATTTCTTGTTCCAAAAAAACTGAAGAAATGGCTGGGCGGAAAGAGATTTGACTCCAACGATGAAGTCATCTCACAAACAAATACCTATTTTGACCTCGAAAAATCCTATTTATTGGAAGCGATAAAAATATTGGAGAAACGTTGGACAAGGTGTAAAGAGCTCGAAGGTGATTACGTTGAAAGTAAAATACTCTTTTATCCAATAAGTCACGGACCTATTGAACCGCCCTCGTAGTACATGGGCATACGATATACAGCTCAGCTTGAATGATGTTAGGACAGGTTCCTAGTGTTTTCAGCGCCTTGATTCCATGCTTTCTGAATAACATACCTCCTGCACAACGCAGAGTTGTTTTTTTAATATAGTACTACGTACCTCTTAGGCCAGACATGTTCGTTTTCGGCGCTGTATTCTAGTCATAGTGGTTTTTGCTGTGCTTAGGTATCTCTTGCTCCACATAGTTCGATTTAATATATTAAGAACGACGCAAGAAGTGGGCGTGCTCATAATGCTCGTTTGGCCAAAAATATCACTATTGGACTGTTACCGTAATTACTGAGCGATACAGGCGCAATTCAGCAAGATGGATCAAGCGTTTAAGCAACTTTGCCAAGGTTGATGAGCTTTAATAGCCGAATAGTGGTCAATTAATATACTTTTGTCGACCTTACAACGCACCGAATAAGATGTTGATTGTTCTCCCTCTAACCGTAAATTTGCCATTGGCTTCATTTAACGTATTCTCTAGATACCGAACCGAAACCTTAGTAGCAAGTCGCACTCTCTCTCTTATTTACTGATCCAATCAGTTTTAGGCACAGATCCGTCCACTCTACAGTTGAAGTACTAGGAACTTATGAGTTACCATATGATGGTGAAGGAAGTCCGTGCACAGAGGCTTACGCGTCAACAACGTATCACGTATTACGTACCAACAACGGATACATTGGTATAAATAACAAATAGATTTGAATCACAATAAGGATTCGTCATGGTATCGTCTAAAATGCTTAAATGAAGGGGAATCTAAGTATAATTAGAGATTCTTCTTCTCATATTTGACAATGGAAAAAACCTAATTTATTCAAGCTCACCTCGTTAACTTCTCAGAATTGTTATTCGTGTACCAAGGTCTCACGTAACCAATCCGCCCAAAGGTTACCCGAATCCAAAGCTCTCCAGCGGAACAAATAGTTGCATGTTTGCTTGAAATAATCACAGATTAACGCCTAACTCCAACACCCGCTATAATTCCGCTACCACTTACCAACAACTACCAGCTATTTCCAGCGCATTGCCTCAAAGCGGCACGGTTCCCTGCCGACACTCGGTTGTAGACTACAAATCAGTGTTCTCCAAAATTGCAGACAGCACCCTTGTTGACCATATCGCAGCACAATGCCCAGTCGATCTAAACCCAAGCAAACGATGCCGAATGACCGCGTCCGACGAAGGAAAAGCAGAATCAAACCAAAAGTTGTGATCCCCCTGCTTCTTGCAATCAGTGATGCCATCACGACGTCACTGCAACTGCCATTGCCACCATTACCGCCGGCAACCATTGCCAATCCTTTTGTTTTACAAATCAAATTACTGTTACATACGTGGAAAGGGTCACTGAGTAGAGCAGAACTACTCGTTCGTAATCGTATAATAGTTGGAGTACTCGAGGCGCTCGCATAGCTGTAAGAATCTCCATCAAACGGTGCTCCTCTTATGCCTTTGCCTCCATTCAATGGTTAATTTCTGTGGCAGCTAAGTAATACTCGCGCGCGTGTACACACCAGATTCTTATCCATTCTTCCAAAAGAAGAGACAACCAACTGCGCCGGGTTCCTACCTCACCTCATTCCTTCTATCTAGTTAGGTAAATATAGCTATACGAATCGGATAGAAATTCTCTAATGCAATCAAGGCACGTTGCTGCCTTCGCAACCAACTAAGGGGGGTAAACACAGCCCCATTGCTCCTCGTTCGTCCGTCCACACTATGCCAACAATGTCGAAGAGACAAATGCGCTTGAGTTATGCAATCGACAGAAGCAAATCTAAATCACCTTATTCTTGTGTTGTTCCCTAGTGGAAGAGATAGCGTTAAACTAATAACAGCTGACTGGTTCGGATCAGTGAGTGGCATCTCGAAAACAAAGAGCCGCACATTGATGAGTTTGCACCGAGCCTGAACTGGAACCGAAGCTGAAGCTGTGAAGTTGTAGAGCTGGAATGCAATTTAATACCAAGTGTTGGCCATCGCTTTGTTCGGCTTTTGTTATTGCTAACGGGACTGCTATCAAGTGATTTGAGATACATTTTTTTCATTCCCTCGCAAACGAAGTTGGTGGTTGCTAAGAGTCCTCGATGGGAACTTAACCCGATCGGACACACTTTATCGTTCGTATACTGTGGTAACGCTATCACAAACATTTTCAGTATAAGTACTTCGTGGTCCACTTAAGTGTGATGATGAACTTACGGAGACTGCGATGTTGCACACTTGACTTTATGGCCCAACAAGGGATGATGTCACATTGTTTAAGGATTACATTGAGAAGTGGTCGACTATCTATAAACACAGATCAGTGATATGTACCAGCTCGTCTGAATATCGAAAAGCACCAGTGGGTTAATTGGATAAATGAATTCACTGATTGAAGAAAATTCCCGTGGCTATTCATTCGGATCACTCCAAGAAGTGCGATGGGATGTACAAGGCAGAAAACGGATGAAAAACTGTGACTTCTACTACGGGAACTGTTACAAGGAGAACAAACAGCGCCTATTCGGGTGCGGATTCGTTATTCGAGGAAGACTCCGACAAAAAGTCTTAAGCTTCAGAGATAAGCGAACGCCTCATACCAATCCGCATCAAAGCTAAATATGGAAACATTAGCTTAATATGCGCTCACGCCCCAACGAAAGAAAAGCCCGATCGACTCAAAGCAGAATTCTACATACGATCTCCTAGACAGAACATATGCCCAATGTCCCAGCTTACTTACTTACTTTGATGGCGCTACAGTTCGGGGTGAACCAGGGCCTCAACCAACAAGCCCCTCCGGCCCGATCTTCGGCCAGCCGCTTCCAGTGCCGCACGCCCAGTTGGTTGAGGTTCCCTTCCATCTGTGCGCGCTACCTTAAATGCGATCGTCCTCTGCTGCGTCGTCCCTCGGGGTTGGAGTCGAAGACTCTTCGGGCCGGAACGTTGATGTCCATTCGCTCTACATGGCCTAGCCATCTTAGACGTTGGATCCGAAGACGTCTAACCAGGCCGATGTCGCTGTACAGCCCGTACAGTTCTTAGTTGAATCTCCTCCTCCATTCTCCGTTTACACAAACGGGACCAAAGATTGCACGCAGAATTTACCTCTCGAAACGTCCAAGAGCCTCTTCATCCACTTTTGACAACGTCCAAGCCTCAGCGCCGTAGAGAAGGACCGGGATGATTAAGGTTTTGTAGAGGGAAACCTTAGTTTTTCGAGAGAGGGCTCTACTACTCAATTGCCTCTTGAGCCCGAAGAAGCAGCGACTGGCAAAAATTATTCTGCGTTTTATCTCAGCGCTGGTGTCGTTGCTGCTTGTCACTATCGAGCCAAGGTAGACGAAGTCCTTGACTACTTCAAGAATATAGCTGCCGAAGATGATGTTCTGACCAAGACGTCGGTGTTGTGCGCCTTTCTTGGATGACAGCATATATTTGGTCTTGTCCCCATTTACCCTTAGACCCATTTTCGCCGCTTCTGCTTTAATGCTTGTGAACGCCTCTGTATTGGCCGCAGAGTCCCGCACGATCTTTTCAAGAATAATGTTGAAGAAATCACATGATAGTGCGTCAGCCTGTCTAAAACCTTTTTTAACATCAAAGGGGTCGGTTAGTTCACCTCCGACCTTAATGGAGCAGCGAGAGTTCTCCATAGTCATCCTGCACAGTCTGACGAGTTTGGCAGGAATATTAAAACATGACATGGCTCTGTATAGCTCGTCTCTATAAACACTATCATATGCGGCTTTAAAGTCGACAAAAAGATGGTGCGTGCCGACCTGGAATTCATAGGTCTTCTCCAAGATCTGCCGCAGTGTAAATATTTGGTCTATTGTGAATTTTTCTCGCTCGAAACCACACTGGTAGGAACGTATCAGATCGTCCACGAACGGTTTCAGGCGTTTACACAGTACGGCAGAGAGGATCTTGTACGCAATGTTGAGGAGACTTATCCGTCTGTAATTGGCGCAGTCATAGGAGTATCCTTTCTTATGGACCGGGCAAACGATGCTGAGTTTCCATTCATCGGGCATGCATTCTTCCCACCATATTTTGCAGATGAGTTGGTGCATGTTCCTAACCAGCTCATCGCCAGCTGCTTTAAACAGTTCCGCGGGAAATCCGTCTGTTCCAGCAGCTTTATAAGACTTAAGTTTCGATATCGCCATCTTAACATCGTCTAGGTCGGGTGGACGGGATTCTCTTTCGTCTTCGTCCATTGTGAATAGTTCGTTCTGTCTGACGGCGACATTTTGACTATCATCGCCATTATACAGTCTGCAGAAGTGGTCCTTCCATTAACTAAGTATCGACTGTGACTCAACTACTAGTTGTCCGTGCTCATCCTTGCAGGCTTCTGCTCTGGCTTTATAGCCTTGGCATGTTCGTTTTACTTTTTGGTAAAATTTTCGAACGTCGTTCCTTCAATAACATCTCTCCATTTCCTCGATCTCGCTCTACTCGTGCTCCTTCTTTTTTGTTTTCAGAAGCGCATGCTCCTCTCTCCTTTTCTGTTCATAGAGCTCGCGGGCAGCTCTCGTCCGTCAATGCAGTGTAGCCATGTATACATTCTGTTTCTCTACCTGGGTCTGTCTGCATTCGTCATCAAACCAGGGCTTTCTCGAAGGTGCTGGCTTTAAGCCGAGTACATCTGAGGCGGCTTCTCTGATGGTGTTCTGACACCGACTCGATTGCTGTTCTATGGTTTGTATAGATGGCATCGGGACTAGAGAGCTTGAGGGAGACTTGCAGCTTTCCAACGTTAAATTTTTTGTTCTTACTCGACTCCGTTGATTCCAAGAAATTCGCATCCGTACCTTGGCTGATAGTGATAGTGATCCGAGTCTATGTTGGCTCCTCGAAAGGTTCGGACATCTAGAACGCTGCAGGAGTGTCTGCCGTCGACCGCGTTGTGATCAATTTAATTGATTGTCGATTGATCGAAAGACCGCCAGATACCCTTATGGATGTTGAGGTGTGGGAATCGTGTACTTGCTACTACGAAATTATGTCCCGCCATAAAGTCCACTAGCCTTAGTCCGTTTTCTGACGTGGTGTTGTGTGGGCTATGCTATGCTATGACTCGTTCAAAGATAGCTTCATAGCTGGGACGTTGGGCATATGTTCTGCCTAGGAGATCATAAAGGTCGTCTTTACGTCGGTCATCTTTCTCCTCTGTGGGGGCGTGGACACATATTAAGCTTATATTGCCGAGATTGGCCTTGATGCGGATAATTATGAGGCGTTTGCTTATATATTGGAAGCTTAACACTTTTTTCCTGAGCCTTTCTCGAATAAGGAATCCGTATCCGAATAAGAGTTGTTTATTTCTCTGTAGCAGTTTCCGTAATATATACATCACAGTTTTTCATCCGCTTTTTGCCTGGCCCAACCCACCGCACTTCTTGGAGCGCGGTAATGTCTACCTCATAGAAGTCCAAAGAATTGACCACTTGTCCGGCTGCACCTTGTCTGATTTCTTCAAAATATTTCGAGATTACTCGGGTTGGCCGATATAGCAGGCAATTGCTAGTTTCTTTCCATCGGTGGCATTGGGGACGTCCTTATTGCCAATTGGTATGTTCTCAGGACTAGGTATCGGTTCGATGGCAGGTGTTAGGTCAATGTGGGTAGTTGGACTTAGTGGCGGAGGAGGAGGCTCTGGAGCAGGTGCTGGTAGAATGTTTTCTTCTCCCAGTTTCGTTGGCAATTCACTTGGTGGTCGAGAGTTACTGTCAGCCAGACTGTATTGTCTTAACTCGCCTATCGATCTACTCGGACTGATAGCATTTTCCAGACATGCTTCACTTCCTGTTAGTGACCTACTCGTGACGAGCTTCTGCAGCCGTTTGTCATTTTTCTTGAAAGTGATCGTCTCGGCCCGTATTTCCTTCGCCCTATTGTTTAAGCTCTCCAGCTGAGAAGCGGAGTTCGGATTTCCCCTTCTCACGGAACTGTTTCTTGAGCTCTATGATCACCTGATGCTCATCATGTCCGATCGCGTCTATGCGACTATTTTTGCTTGGTGATGATGGTGGCTGTGTTTCAGCATTGGTCGCCACCTCACTTCGCTCTGGCTCATTAAACTGAGACTGTTGCTGTCCACAAGAATCGTCACCACTGCCTCCCACCAGAATGATGTTCAGTTGCTGCTTCTGTAACTGTTCCTATTGATGAAAATAGATTGGACTTCGTCCCATTGGGCTTTCGGTCGCGTGTTTTCCGGAAGTAGCGTAACGGGCTTTACGATATGGGTTTTTTACGACGAATTCTCTCACATGGTTCTACGGTTTGATGACATGTCGCTCTTCTTCCTTTTTAGAAGCTTTTGACCATCGTTTGGTTCCTCAGTTGCGGGCGGTAGGATTGATTTCTTATGATCTATCTGAGCCGTAATTTTGTCCCATGTGATCAGAATGTGCTTGTTGTCATACCTCTTTTTCAGAAGATACCACGCTGCTTGGTAATTTTCCGTATGCAGAATTAAACACGCAGCTTCGACCTTCAAACAAAAACACGGAGACAGATCATTTTTTCTGAGCTTGACATCTGAGCCATGGTTGGGAACACGTCATGAAAATTAACCCATTCTCTTATTCCTCCGAGCGCCGTGGCGCAGTGGGTTGTGTGTTGGCCTCTGACGCCGATGACACGGGATCGAATCCCGACAACAGCCATGTCATCGAATGTGTTTATCACAGTGCTTCTCCTCAGTGGGGTACTGACAGAATCCCCTGTAGTATAATTGTCAAGAAAAGCTTCTCGAATTTCGCCATTCGGATCCGGCAATAAACTGTAGGTCATTTTCACCTATGGAAAACTAAAATCTCAATCATGTGTGATTGAGGGAAACTCGGCTTTGGTCCTTCATGGACTGCAACGCCAACATACATACAAACATTTTATTCCTCCATAGAAAGTTGGGATTTCCATTTCTTCTAATTTAAAATTAGGGTGAAATGCAATTTTTGGCACATTGTAGGCTTCGTCTATTACATTATCGTAATATTTGAAGAGACACTTGTTTTATATACGTGCTTTGTATATTTAAAAATTTCTTCTTCTTCTTCTTAACGGGCGCTACATTTCGGGAACAACCTGGGCTCCAACCAACATGCGCCTCCAACTAGCACAATCTTTTGCTAGCCTTTTCCATTGCCGCACACCCAGTTGGCTTAGGACCCCTTCCACCTGTGTGCGCCACCTTAAGTGCGGCCGTCCTCTGCTTCTTCGTTCCTCGAGGTTAGATTCAAAGCCTCTCCGGGCTGGAACTATGGTGTCCATTCGCTCTACATGGCCCAGCCATCTTAGGCGTTGAATCCGTAGACGCCGGACTAGACTCACGTCGCTGTACAGCCCGTAAAGTTCGTGGTTGAATATTTTCCTATATCCCTCGTCTGCATTTATAGGCCCGAAAATCACGCGCAAAATCTTTCTCTCGAACCGACCAAGGGCCTCCTCATCCGCTTTTGATAGTGTCCATGCTTCTGCGCCATACAACAGGACCGGGGTGGTAAGGGTCTTATATAGATTCAACTTTGTCGTTCGGGAGAGGGCTCTATTACTTAATTCCCTCCTGAACCCAAAGAAACAGCGACTGGCAACAGTGATTCTGCATTTGATTTCCGAACTGATGTCGTTGTTCCAGGTCACTGCGAAACCAAGGTAGACGAAGTCCTTAACTACCTCGAACTTATATCTGCTAATACAAACGTTCTGGCCAAGACTCCTCCATCTCAATACTCGCAAGCGCCTCATTGACATCTCGCTGTGATCTACCTATTATGTCAATTCGTCGGCCCATGCAAGGAATTGCGAGGATTCGAAATAGATTGCACCTCTTGTATTGGCCTTTGTTGACATCAAAACTATCGGCAAGGTGCTCCCCGATTCGTATGGAACAGCGAGCATTCTCCAAAGTCATCCTGCATAGTCTGAGGAGTTTAGCAGGTAAGTCAAAGGTAGACATAGCGTTGTATAGCTCGTCTCTAATAAAGCTGTCGTATGCGGCTTTGAAGTCGACAAAAAGGTGGTGAGTGTCATTGGTGAAATTCATTAGTTTTTTTCCAGGTTCTGTCGATGGTGGACTTCTTTGGCCTGATTCCGCACTGATAAGGACCTATCAGCTTATTTACAAAAGGCTTCAGGCGTTCACACAAAACGGCAGAGAAGATTTTGTAGGCGATGTTAAGGAGGCTTATTCCTCTATCGGGGGGTCTCCTGTCTTGTGGATCGGGCATACGATGCTGAGACTCGATTCCTCGGTCATGCTTTCCTCTGACAATATTTTAGAGATGAGCTGGTGGATGCACCTTACCAGCTCATCTCCAGCCGCCTTAAGAAGCTCAGTAGACAGGCCGTTTGCGCCCGCGGCTTTATTAGACTTAAGTCTAGATATCGCTATTTTGATTTCGTCTAGGTCGGGTGGACGGAATTCTCTTACATCGTCGTCCATTACGAATGGCTCGTTCTGCCTGACAGCGGTATCTTGTCTATCATACAGTCTGCAGAAGTGGTATTTCCGAATCCTCAGGATCGTATGCGACTCTACTACCAGTTCTCCATTTTCATCCCTGCAGGCCGCCGCTCTGGCTTTGTAGCCAGGGCATGTTCGTTTTTCCTTATTGTAAAACTTACGGGCGACATTCCTGCGGAAGCATCTCTCCATTTCCTCGTTTTCAAGCTTTCCGTGCTCTCTCTTCTTTCTTCTGAAAAGCGTGTGTTCCTCTCTTCTCTTCTGCTCATAGATTTCGCGAGCAGCTCTCGTCCGTCGTTGCAGCATGGCTTTATATGCCTCTTGTTTTGCTGCATGGGCTTGTTCGCATTCTTCATCGAACCAGGGGTTTCTAGGTGGTATCGGTTTGAAACCCAGCACCTCTGAGGCGGCGTCTCTGACGGCGCTCTGTCAATGCGCCCATTCCTGCTCTATTGTTTGTGCTGCTGTGGGCGAATTTTGAGAGAGCTTGGAGGAGACACGATCGGCAAAGATTCTGGCAGTCTCTTGCGATTGTAGCTTTCCGACGTCAAACTTACGTAGTCCTACTCGACTCCTAAGCATTCTTGATATCCTCATTCGTACCTTGGCTACAACAAGGTAGTGGTCCGAGTCGATGTTGGCCCCTCGGAAGGTTCGTACGTCGAGAATACAGGAGGAGTGTCTGGCGTCGATCGCAATGTGATCAATCTGGTTGGTGGTCGATTGATCAAAAGACCGCCAGGTACCCTTATGGATGTTGAGATGGGGGAATCGCGTGCTTGCTACAGGGAGGTTACGCCCCGCTAGGAAATCGATTAGCCTAAGTCCGTTGTCGGATGTGGTGTTATGGAGGCTATGCTTTCCTATGATCGACTCAAATATGCCCTCTTTGCCCAGTTTTGTATTAAAATCTCTTACAACTATTTTTGTGTAGTAGCTGGGACATTGGGCAAAGGTTCTGTCTAGGAGATCGTAGAATTCTTCGTCGATCGTCTTTTTCTTCCGTTGGGACGTGAGCGCATATTAAGCTAATGTTTCCAAATTTAGCATTGATGCGGATTGTTATGTGGTGTTCGCTTATATCTCGGAAGCTTAAGATGCTTTGTCGGAGTCTTCCTCTAATGACGAATCCGCACCCGAATAGGCGCTGTTTATTCTCCTTGAAGCAGTTCCCATAGTAGATGTCGCAGTTTTTCATCGATCTTTTGCCTGGTCCATCCCATCGCACTTCTTGGAGTGCGGTTATATCTGCTTCGTAGCAGTTGAGGGTTTGCTCCAATTGACCGCCTGCACCCGGTCTGTTAAGGGACCTCACATTCCAGATGCAGACTCTAAAGTCCGTTAGTCGTTTGCAGGGGTCGTCAGCTTTGTATCCGTTCGTATCCGAGGCTTGTTGTTGTTTTGGAACAAGTAGGCTTTTACGTGATAGGGCTGTTACCCCTAAGCACAACCCCCAACCTGGAGGGCCAGGTTTTTCTTTCTCCAGAAACAAGGGGTTGGGTCGCTGCACACATTGGTTCACTACCTGGCGGGTGCCAGGGTAGCTATCCATTGGGGGGCCCACATGTCAACTTGGATTGAGCATGGACAGGGATCGAAGCTGGCGTTTGCCATGTTAAACGCGATCAACTTCTTTGCTCTGTTTGCTCGCTCCCTCCCCCCTCTCGGCTCAATACACTACCTGCAATTTTCGGTGAATTTCCCGAATTACACTAAGAATTGTTGTCATTTTTACGGCGCTACTCAGTAAGTTTTTTTTTTTTTTTTTTTAATACATACAACACCCAAACAAACCGTGCTGTGCCGACTTCATTCTTGGGTGAAAACATTTGTTGGGAACAAATATAACTAGTCTAGGGAAGTCCGTAGGATTGTGAAAAAAAGATCCAAAAAAGACGACAGCTAACGAGTAAATCATACAAGATCCTCTTACCATTAAGCCCCCTTATACCATTAGGTAACACCTCCATTTCTCCGCTGTACGTCCCAAGAATCCAAGGTGGTGCGTCCCGGTAATAATAGCCTCAGGCAAACCATTACTGTACGGCAATGAATCGGCATATTGAGCAAACATCCAAATTTCTATGCTTGCCCACCTCGACTACGTAAACATTGATTTTCTTACCAGATAAGTGCATTCCTAATCAGAAACGATAAAAGGCATGTCAAACTATTCTTACAGCCAACAGCTATGTACGGCATACAGACATATGTGTGTGCCTGAAGGCTAAATGTAAGTTAGACAGTTCTTTCCTCAACTCATATGGGTCACAGTGATCATCGTTAATATGATGCTTGTGCACATGTACATCATACCGTCGTCTAACTCGCTCTAATGATGATTTATGACCTTCGCTTCGCTGCCACATTGTTTCTCATCATGTCAAAGTGAATTCGCCCACCAGAAAAGAAAAAAAAAAGAACAACCTCTTCACAAGCACAAATGCCAACACATGACTTTGTCCACTCCATCACCATCCTCCCACACTACGGCTCATCACAACTGGCTCAGAGCACAGCACACAGTTATACACTCACGTTTACTGGCATTTCCTTATTTTTCCCACTAGCTGGCTGGCACTAATCATTGACATTTCCGCCAGTCATCGCGAATATTTTCGTCAAAGTGACATCATCACTGTCATGATGACGATTCGCCATGGCCTATGAATCACATTGCTACAGAACTGGCCGTCGAATTATGCACCTATTCCTATTGTGCAAACAATTGCGTTCCTCTAATCATGCAGCAATACAATGCATGATGGTGCACCAGGTGCATCCCCGATTCGGCAGTGATGCAATCCCACCATACCGACCAGGGCAAATGGTTGCTAATGCCATGGAGATTCTTTCTGGATTCCCGATTCAAAGAGACGTTCTCTTACACGGACTGGCCAAGTCTGTTCTCATAGTTGTATGATGCGTTGCATGTAATAAATTGCTAAGACCCCTTGTTTGCGTCCAAGTCTAGGGAACTGGGGATCATTTGGTTTTCCCGGCCTTGTGTCGGAGCAGTAATTTTGTTTATGATAAAACCAGAGAGGAATTATGTGTGCAGTTAGGAGAATCTCTGGTGCTTCTGCAGCGGTGGAATAGAAATCTATCGCTAAACCGAGCTCTGCCGTGATTATGTCCATCGCAAGGTTCAAGTATGGTTTAGTTAGAAGTGTCTTATTCACGCGAAACCTGTGTTGGTGGTTGTGATGATGGTTTCCCATCGTTACCGTATTGACCGTCGTGGTTGTCGTTGTCGTTGAAATCACCATCAAAGTAATAGACTTTCCGCATTTTCGATGACCATAAATGTTGAATGGATTTACAGTTACTTGACGTCCAGAAGGCATTGAGATTTGCAAAACAAATTTGAGAAGATTGTGACGATGGCTGGCAGGATCTATCGATGGTCATATCGATGATGGCACACTTTTTTGAGATGTCAGTTGGAAACGAGGCTGATTAAGGAATCTCATGGTGGCTTTTGGCCTTGTCGAGTGAATGATTGGCTGTGCTTTGATTGGATTTTCAAACTGGATGCTTGTTAGCTTGGTACTAGGGTAATGGCGTGAGATGAAATGTTTGATCTTGCTGCATGGAAGATGTTTTTAATGATGTTTGCGTGTTCTGTAGCGTAGTAAATTCAGCTTAATGGTCATAGGTGATACCTGGCTTGTGTGGTAATACGAGTGCGTTAATGGGAAAATTATGTTTGGAGCAGTAAAGTGGCTTGCACGAATGCATCCAAAGCAGAGGTGATGCATTTTCTACATAAGGCCATAGGGAATAAAAACTGCTTTTTGTGAGTATGCTTAAGGACCAGTTGATCCCTATTTTCCAGTATTAGAAAGCTGCGATTTTACCCAGTATTGATTTAGTCCACAAAATTATCTTCTTCACCCCTTATCCAGTTGTCCATGTGAATAATGTCCATTTTTAATCGGATGCTCCAGCATTCATCCAGAACCTTCTTTTCGTAAGGAGGCATGCGATATTACACAAAATACGTATGTATATGACAAAAATATCTTCATTTAAGCTTCTGCCAACCAGCCTCTACGCCCTGCTTCACGTGGTCATAAACGGGGTATCCGATTAAATATTACAATGGACTAGTCATTGTGGCCGCGTGCTCTAATGTATACGGTGACTCTCCAAACAACAAATTACAACCAATTGCGCTACCATTCTCTGATTCTCATCCGTCTTCCTCTTAAGATGAATGGAAACTACTCTTGCTGCAAGTGAGGACGTGGAGAATATGGGCGAAATATCGAGATATGTTAGTTATAAGCAACGGTTTCAAACGGATTCGGTTTTTCCGATCGGAGCAAACGATTAAACGCTTGACGAGCTTGGAATTTTAGGTTCCTTAGTAAGCCGGGTGTGGCTAAACAATTATAAAAAGGTGTAAGATGGCCAATAACTTTGCTAACTACTACGCTACTACTACTACATTTCAAAAAAGACAGGAATCAATGTCTAATTGATGAGGGATTTGTTATTCGAGGCAGACTTGGGGTGGCCGTGGAGCAGTGGCAAACATCACCGACCTTCGAGCGGAAGGTCTGCAGTTCAAAATCGTTCCATAGCCAAGAAAAACCAATTCCTATACGGAATGGCGGTTGTGCGGCGGGCTAACAATCCGCCCACGTAAAAAAAAAAAAACAAAGTTATGAATGAGCAAAATGCCTCGGATACGCGGACGGATACTCGACGACGACGACAACGAACGAAAAAGGAACACGATTTGCGAGTATGTTCCTGGAATGTCAGAAAAATTGCGACATATATTAGAGCTGTCACAAAAGATTGCACTTACTGGGATGCGGATTTGTCGTGGGAAAGCGGTTAAGGTCGAAGGTCATCGACTTTAAACCTATAAGTGATCGCCAGGCTGTGATCCGCATCAGAGGCAGATTTTTATAACATCAGCCTTATATGTGCACACGTCCCTACCGACGAGGCTGAACACCCTATCAAGGAGAACTTCTATGACCTCCTGGACAACGCCTACGGAGCTTGTCCGGAGTACGATGTAATCGTGCTAGGGGACTTCAACGCCAAAATCGGTAAGGAGAACACCCTTGGCGGAGTGATCGAAAAGCACAGCCTCCACGATACAACAACAGATTAACGGCTTCCGACTCACGGACTTTGCGACAGCTCGTAATGCGGTGATAAGTAGCACAAGATTCCCTCGTAAGCGAATCCACACAGCAACCTGGGGATCTCCGGACGGTCGAACCGCCAACCAAATCGACCATGTGCTCATTGACGCAAGGCACTCGTCAAACATCCTGGATGTGCGAACATTCAGAGGGGCAAATGTTGACTCTTACCATTTCCTCATAGCAGCAAGATTCAGAGTTCGACTGTCAAATGTCAAAAAGCTGCACCAGCTCTTCAGGAGGAGGTTCGACATTGGACGCGCATACCGGAGGTTGCCAGAGTCTACAGGGAGCAGCTGAGCGAAAGACTCTACGGTGTGCCTACGTCGAACACAAATGCCAATAATATGCGTATCCTCTGCGTATTCAATACTTAAGTGCTGGAACGAATTACTACGGACTATCTAGGTCTAGGACAACCACCCCTGAGAGTAGTGAACGAACATCAACGACCCCAACCACTGCAATCCGTTCAGGTTGTGTGTGTCAACACATCATAAGAGAATATAAAAACTCTTGAACCTGCGCGAGTCTCTAAAAAAAAAAAAAAAAAAATGTGGCTGCATGGCCGCTCAGCCATTCAGGAAGTAGCCGAAACCACCTTAGGATACCTACCAACCCCGACAAGAAACCCGTGGTATGATGGCGAGTGTGAGCAGAAAAAGGCAGCAACCGACGAGGCGTACCAAAAGGCACTGCAGAGGAAAACCAGGGCAGCGC
The DNA here is from genome assembly GCA_951905685.1 of Eumerus sabulonum. Lineage (NCBI taxonomy): Eukaryota > Metazoa > Arthropoda > Insecta > Diptera > Syrphidae > Eumerus > Eumerus sabulonum. The sequence continues at coordinate 53,651,471 of OX645063.1, forward strand.
AAGAAGAGTACCGAGCCAGAAGAAGGGAGAAGAAATAACTACTGCTTTTCCATTAAGCCAATGCAACTCCTCGAAGAGCTCACCAGATTTGACTTCCTCTAACTGTTCTCATGTCTCGAATCAATTTTCATGGGGGCGTATTTGAGTTTTCCGGATTTCGATTAGGTAGCTAACGTCTATGGAAAAATAAATCACGCGCAACGTAGGTGATCAAGAGAAGTCAGGCTCCGTGGCTTCATAAATTGTAACGCCAGCGTATCGCCAGCGTTCGTATCAAACGACACAACTTGTCTAATAACCTTGCTATATTCATAATATTGTTACGAAAATTAAAATCCTTCCAGAATAAGGCTCTGTCACTGGGTTGCGATAAACTACAACTGTCTACTCTTTATGGAATACACACACTTTATTTATTATTGCAACCTCAGATCAATCATCTGGACGCTTCACCTTTATTAAAACGTTTGTCTCTACATCTCATCTCGCTAGGTGGCTTGATTACTGACTGATCACTCGTTATCGAATCACAAAAACTGAATACCCCCAAGGCCGAGCGTTCGCACTTATATAGCCTCCGGTTCACTTTCTCGAATGTTCGCCGTCAGACGTTCCCCTTCAGAAGTCTCCAGAATGTTCTGACATTCAGTAGTATGCCGCTGAAAGTTACCATTTTCTATTTCGGCTTCCCCAGAGCATTCCAAACTTTTACAGCGAAATTTGAACATAACCATCGGTTCGTGTCCGTAATAATATTTAACTATTAAGGAAAAAACAGTCTTGTGCGCGCTGATGTCACACTTCAATTGAGAAACCGTAAGTCACCTACATTACAGCTATTAGTTTTTGACCGATTTTCCACCAACAACCACTAATTTGGAGAACCAAGCTCCAATAAGATACACTCAAGACACAGAGGCACACACAGATCACACACGGTTTTTTAAAACACAACCACAAACTGAAGAAGTTCATGCCCAGGAGCAATATTACCACATTGCACTCGCCATAGGCAATTCGTACTCAAATAGGATTTTATAGAAAACCAACCTCTCATCTGACCGAGGAGTTATGACAAACCCGGACAATTTACGACCGTCCGCTGTGCCATTAATATTGGTAACTACAAATTCCACAGCAATAAACAAATAAATGCTTTACGTCACCTCAAAGGGCTCTAGTTTGGTATCCGTAGTCCATTGTGTCGTATGCTCCATGCAACCACACTGTGAGGTAACAAATGATCGGCAAAGTGAACGGACGACACAATACCGTTTTTTATGTCGGCCGTCTGGTCAGGAATATTGCCATCGCCAACGCTATCCACTATCGGCCTACAACCCGAGAGGAGCAGTACATGGCAGAATTACATCCACTACAGTACCAGGAAGTTGTAGAGATATGCGGTACAAGTATGTCCTTTTCATGGGCACTAGACTGAGGCTGCTTATACGAGTACTAACTACAGCTTCGTGGACCATTAGGTGAAATGGTTGTAATTTTTGAAAGAGTCAAGTAGTCGCAACATTGGGAATGTGATGGCCTGTATGTACATGGACTCAGTCGTGATCGGGTCTTGATTAATCAGAACTCAAAGATCAAAAGCCATTGGGTGACAGAGCAATTGGCCGGGTGCTTTATGACTGTCATCCGTCGAGGAAGGTCAAGATCCGAAGTAAAGCTCGATGAAACAGGTTTGCGAGTTGATATGGGAAACTCGCGTCGCTTCAAATTGAATTGAATGCCAAACAAAAACCGATGTTACTGGCGAGTAAGATAGTTCATTTGATTTGCTACGATGCGCGGGTGGCAGTTTGGCATATGTTTCTAACCGAGAATTTATTGCTTTGACGACAAAGATACTATCTAAAGTGGTAAGTTTGACTGTTAAACAATAAGCTGAAATTTGATGTAGAAATAATACGGAGTTCGACAATGTAGCAGGACTCAAGGTCATTGCAGGCTTTGCATGACAAATTGTAGGTTAGTCGAATTTGGCGATATCGAAAAAATCTGCTTATTACGTTTTAGAAATGTTGAATTCGTATCACGAACTGTTTCATCTGCCTGAGAGAATGCAAGTAAAGTTATTTGGAAACACCTGGCTAGAATATTTAAATATTTGCGAGAAAAATTCTTCGACTGCGGTGAAAGTTACTAGCAGTTTATGAGTTAAGTATCCATACCGAAAATTCAATACTCTTTACGAACATTAGTGTTGTCTTCTCCAGAATTCCATCCCACCCTAATGGTATGCACTCAAATAATCTGAATTATATGGTCGAAGGCCATAACGCTTGACTTAATACCCTGGATTCATTTTCAATGAAATAAGATAGTTATTTCCTACCATTACTAATTACCGATGAAAACCGTCTGACGTTGCTGGCAAGTTGCGACCTAAACGAAACCCTTAAATATTGTTATGGACGAATTTCGCAGTCAAAGTTTGGAATGCTCTGTTGCAGCTGAGAAGGAAATGAAGGTAACTGTCATCGGCATACTACTGAGTGTCAGAGCATTCTAGAGACTTCTGAAGGAGAACGTCTGACGGCGAATATTCGAGAAAGTGGAGCGAGGGCTATATAAAAGGTAGCACTCGTCCTCGGGAGCATTTAGTTTTCGGACCTCAATAACGAGTGATCAGTCGGTAATTAGGCCACCTAGCGAGATGTAAAGACAAACGTTGTAATAAAGGTGAAGCGGCCAGGTAATTGATCTGTGGTGGAATAGTAAAGTGTGTGTAGGCAATAAAGTGTAAAGTCTGTAAAAGCTTGTAACAAAGGTGAAGCGCCCAGATAATTGTTCTGTGGTGGAATATTAAAGTGTGTGTAAGCAATAAAGTGTGTAAAAACTTGTAATAAAGGTGAAGCGGCCAGGTAATTGATCTGGTGGTGTGTTGTCACTGTGCTCGATGGTTTTGAATACCCATGATGCGTGGGAGTTAATTGTGCTGAAACGTATGAAAATACTGGTTTAATTGCCTTAAACCTACGTTGAGACCTACATAGATCATATGGCCTCTCCTATTGCCGCTCCATGCTTATGGACTGTCTTTTTTAAAGTTCAGACTACGTTCAATATAATCGATGATCGACGCAAAACAAATGAGCTATCAATTCTTGCTTTGGTGACGTTACAGCCCAGGAAGGGCCAAGGCCAAGATTCTCTCATTTACCCATGTTGTGTGTGATTTAGGCTGTGCTTATTAAAATGCTTTTTATACCTAATTCAACGCCATAAAGAGTTAGCAGATACGAATGCTGAAAGATATTCCATTACATTCCATTTTCCACTCACCTGTTTTTTAAGTAAAACATCTCTCATTTAGTAGGGGACTACTAGTTTACTATCTGTGCAGATAGAGGGTTCTCTCCTTCAGTTTTCATCCAAGACTGAAGTCGACAGCATGTTTTGTTTGTATTGTGCGTATTTTTCGAAAAAAAATTGATTAGTAGCGTTGTAAAAATGAGTGACTCACGTATATACAAGCAACGTGTTGTGATTCAATTTTTAGACAAACTTGGCACAAGTCCCACGGAAATCCTCCAAAAATTGCAGGTCGTGTATGGAGATGACGGTATGATCCGTAGACAAAAATGTTAAAATCGCAACTAGAGAAAATGTTTATGGTTCCGTGCATCACGAATAGGTTCCTGCCGACCAGACAATGGCTGAACAGTTCTATTTTGGCATCCTGAAGAGGTTGCGAGTACAACACGTACGAACCAAAACTCGCCAAGAAGGGCTGGATCTGGCATCCAATCCTCGTTGACTGTGCAAGAACTTGCGGCGAAAATATGCATTCCAACGTTACCACATCCATCCGATAATAACCGTTGCGATTTTATTTTTATATTCCCAAGATGGGGTCACACCTCAAATGAACTCATCATGGCAGTGTAGAGAAGATCGAAGAAGCTATAACTATGGTTCTGAACGAGTTAATTTCGGAGGATTAACAAGGGTGCTTCGAGTCATGGGAGCATCATTGGAATCATTGTTTAAAGTCAGAGGCGTATTATTGTGAAGGTCGATAATAAAAACTGTGACCAATTTAGTTCACTTGTTTTTTTCCGAGTTCCCGGAACTTAATTGCCACACCTCGTAGGACTACCATGTTTAGCAAGAAGGGTTCTGACTTTGTGAAAACATAGCTTTATGTTTCATAATAACTAGAATTCGAATACATAATTTTTGGAGAGAAGTGTGTGTTTATGTGTAGATCCATAATAGCCATACGTACTGTTGCGGACACAAACCGATGGCTACGTTCGAATTTCGGTGTCAAAGTTTGCTATGCTCTGTGACAGCCAAAAAGGAAATGATAGTAAATTTCAGCGGCATACTACTGAATGTAAACGCCAGAGCATTCTAGAGACTTCTGAAGGGGATCGTCTGACGGGGAACATTCGCGAGATTGGACCGAGGGCTATATGAGCGGGAACACTCGCCCTCGGGGTCATTCAGTGTTCAATATCAGCGACTCAGTGATCATTCGGTAATCCAGTGTGAAAGTAATCAAGCCATCTAGTGGACAATTAATCAACAGTTGTAGAGACAAAGTGTGTAAAAAGTTGTGTGTGAGCAATAAAACGTTAAGTGTTATAAAAGGTTGTAATATGTAGAAGTGGAGCGTCCAGATAATTAATCTGAGGTGGAAGCAGCCACCTGATAATTGATCTGAGGTGGAATATTAAAGTGTGTGTATTTAATAAACAAGCAAACAATTGTAGTTTATCGCAAGCCAGTGGTCGAACCCTATTCTGGACAATTAATTTTCGTAACAGTATGCATGTACAAGGTCTTTCAATAAGAGCATCCTATTTTTAAATTTAAGTATAACAAAGGGTGTTCGATATAGTCGATTTTTTTTTTCTTTTTTTTTTTGAAAGGCCTATCGCCATTATGTACACGTGTTATATAACATCGTTCGAATGTTTGCCGCGCCTTCTTTAGGCGGCGCATAAGTCAGGCTTATGTTGGCTTTAAGGGCTACTGTGGTTCGTGATTTTATCGCATATATCTACGACTTTAGAAATCGCATGATCTCGATAGCCAGTTCACATCACCTCCACGTGAGATGACCATGCCCTCGAATCACTCCTGCAGATCCCAATGTGGCGTGAGCTGTGTTGCACGTAGCGCCGTCTTCTTGAAACAACATGTCGTTGATGCCCATGTCGGAGCTAAAGAAGTTGGTAATCATCAACCCATAGCGCTCGCCATTGACGTTTATGGCCTGAACAACATTGTTCTCAAAACACACCAAACAGTGACTTTTTCGGGATGCATTGGACGCTCTTGGGTCTTATGTGGATTGGTATCGTCCCGAAATAAAAAATGTTGTATGTTGATGTACCCAATCTAGAAATGGGCCACAACGCTGCAAATGATTTTTTGATAAAAATTAGGATCAGTTTCCAATTGCTCCAGAGCCCATTCAGCGAACACACGTCATTGTCAAGGTCATTCAGCTTATTTTGAATTTTGTATGGATGCAGGCCCAATAAAGTCAGGACACATAATTCGCCAAGCTCTGGTCTGCGAGAGGCCGAGTTGACCGAGTGAACCAAATTTATCCACCACAATGCAAAAAGTCAAGGTAGAACGACTAGGGCGACCATAAAATGGCCGAAGCGTGCGGGACGTTACCCGAACAGTGCACCCAATTTTATAAAACAGTTTTATCATTTGCGCGAGTTTTTGAACGCTTCGCTGTCCATGGTGATTTGAAAAAGCAGCTTCAACAATATGGCCGCTATCAACTGTCAATTTTCGGAAGTTCCTATTGGAAAACCAATTATACTATATGGGGTTTTGTAAGTATCCCGCTGAGGATACATATTCGATGACATGGCTGTTGTCGGGATACGATACCGTGTCATCGGCGCCAGAGGCCAACACACTACGCACTGCGCCACTGTGCTCTCCCATAAGTGCAATTCTAGAATAGAACCCGGCAAAAGGGTTCCTTGTTGTTTGCATACTAGCAGCAATTATGCTTTAGTATCTTAATATTCATTTTATTTAGTCTAGTATAATGTAATGCAAAAATGTAACCTTTATTTAAAAAATAGGAAATTAAAAACGTTGAAAAAAAGGCAGATGATTCAACACCTTGATACATAACTTTTTCTTGTTTTTTAGAAAGAGCTTACTTTGCCGAAAGGAGTTCTATATTGTTTTAATACTTGCCAATTGCGCCGTTTTTTTTGGTAGCGTCCCACTGACTCAACTAATTTAGCACAGGTTTCGGCAAGGATGAAGTACCATACACCTTGGACATTTGGCCAGAGCTCTTTTTTATTTCCGGGTGTGGCGGTAAACGAAGACAAAACAAAGTATATACTGTCATCAAGAAAATACTTTCAACATCGATGTCCCGGACAGAGTGCCACAATGGGCAGAAAAAAACTTTGAGATTGTAAAGAACTTCATCTACCTCATCTACCAAGTACTGAAATCAAACGCAGAATTACTCTTGCCAATCGCTGTTTCTTTGTGCTTAAGAAGCAACTGAGTAATAGAGCCCTCTATCGAAGGTACAAGTTGGATTTATATAATACTTAAATCATCCCTGTCCTGCTCTATGAAAGCAAATGAGGAAGTTCTTGGTCTTTTTGAGAGAAAAAGTTCTGCCTGCGATTTTTGGTCCTGCTTGTGTTGATGGCATCTGGAGGAGAAGATACGGGTATGGACAACACAGCTCCGATCGAAAGAGTCTTTGAATCTGAACCATGGGGACGATGCAGAGGCCGCCCTCGAATGAGATGGCGCAGACAAGTTAAGAGGGACGTCAACCAACTTGGTGTGCGAAATTGGAGGTAACTCGCAAAGAATCATGCCGGCTGAAGAGGTGTGTTGGTTGAGGCCCAGGTCCATCCTGGACTGTAGCGCCATATAAGAAGAAGATTTTGATGGTCGTGTGACCACTGGATGCGTCAAAACAATAAACAACATTAAAAAGTGCGGGCTTTTAAATCACTCGAATAAACTGTTTCCGTACATGATTAGCCTGCAACAGTGTATGTTCCCCTTGTACATTCAAACTACTCGCCGATTTTACGAGAAAGTCATAAGTAAGATAGTCATAAAGCAAACTTATATGCATCACAATTAACTTAGCTGGGGCCTGCATACCTTCTTCAACGTCAAATAGATTTGCGGTTTGATGACTTTTATAGCTCTTGCCTACAATCAAATTCCATTTGCTAGGAAGAAATAATAAACATGACAAGTTTCATCTCCCCTACTTGCTCTATTGCTTCTACATATAACCCGAAGGTTGAATCCTCTCGACTATTTCGTTACAGCACTTCTTCAAGATAACATAATCGCGAGTACGTATTTACGAGCGTTATTATTGTCATAGCAATCGATCGGAGTTTAAAGATCCATCTCATGTGCCATTGGCTACTTCGCTCATTTCGGCCGAAGACCAAAGTGCATTTGCTTGTCCTGAGTTAGGAACTTAAATGAGTATTCAGTCGGAATATACCTAAGTATCCATTGTGGTTAATTAAAATCGACTCTACAACAGCTCTGCGGACTGACTGGCGGAAAATGGAGCTGTAGTTGTTCCAGTAAACCAATTCCTAATCCGTCAAAAATTAAGTAATTAAGAATGTAGTATCAAACCTCGTTGACAATCACGTCTTTACCGACATATATCCACTTCAATTCCATAAGATTTCCCCCATAGTACCCGACCCAATCGAGAAGAATGATTAAGTGAAAACGGAAAGCAAGAGCAGACAACTTGTTAAACACTCTAAATACGTTTGTAATGGTCCCAATGAACCACATGCAGTTGACGACACCACATGATCCAGCCATCATATTCCTGGCACAAGGCCAATCACCAGCGATTCCTAGACTACATCGCATCAATTACAATTATGGTATCAACAAGCTATTCACCTCGTCCCTTACGTCCAAACTACTGGTCTATTAAGAGGTCCCATTGCCATCACTTTCCCGCTCGACATTAAACAATACGAGGATTCTAAATACGTATTAATTAACAAAACATCTCTTTAAACAAAAAGCACCTAGAAATACGCGGCGGACATACAAACGACAGTAGCCATGTTTGGTACTTCGGCCATACCGCGATCCGTTGCCGGGGCCACCTATCTATCCGCATGCACATAAATCCTATTCGCCATTAATTTCGAATGCCATAAATGGACATCAAATATTTATTTCATTATAGAGCCTGTAAGTACACACTCCAACACGTGGAGGCGGCTCGGTGGAGCCCTGAGCACACCAATCATGAGCTCCTTGACCGATTTGATGTATCTCGATATTGAGAACAAGTCACTTAAAAAGAAAACAAAAATCTGGAGCACATCCGAATGGCTGTCTGATGCAGCGACGCGCCAAGCTCTTAACGACTATTCTTGTTAGTCTGGCTCGCCTGATGGATGATTTTAGTTTTCGGGCACATTAGGCAAAGGTCTACCACCGATGGTCGTTATGCGCGGCTACTGTCGTGTGTCAGGATACAAGACAGTAATCGATTGGCGATTGCTATTTGAATTGCATTTTGTTTTTGATTAATTCACGGACAAGGGAGAGGAATTTTTCAATTACCTAGCACTGAATACATGGACGAATGATGGGCGATGATAGGGATAAATGCGTGTTGTGTCTTAGCTTGCTGAGTAGGAGAATCGAATGAGATGCCCATCGGCTTTGTTGGTTGTTGTGCGAGGTTATTTATCTTTGAAATGAATATGAATAGGTGGACCACCTCCCATTGGCGAATGACTGATTGGAGACATTATTCTCGAAGAGAGCGAATACCGGTTAAGCACCAGTGTGGGTTCTAGACAAGTAAATCGTAGGAAGAATGGAAAGATGCGGTCGGTAGAAAAATAACGACCATTGGCAGCAATAGCTCTTTTAAATTTACTCCGTCAAAGTCCAGCAAGCAGAATAGTAGCACCAAAGTGAAGATAATCTATTTACTTATAACCTTCTAATTTAAAATTGCAGTAAAGCGTCCGATTTTGTATATGAATAATGTTGACGTATCTCCACGTTTTGAGAATCCTAGAGTCGAAATCAAATGTTTCTTAGAGAGATGTATGTGTACTTGGCAGGCATTTGCTCTAGACATCCGTCGAATTTTTGCCAATATAGAAGGGAGCAGCATAGTTCGGTGAGTTGCTTTCGACTTTAATCATGTCATCATCATACAGTCATATTGCGGATTTCATTTTTCAAAAATGTGGTCTAGGTGCGACCCGCAAGGCCCACACGACTTGCTTCCCAGTGGGTAAAATGAAAACACCCCGACCCAAAAAGTTTGAGGTGCACACAGAATCCAGGGCTTGACACGAGAGCTTGGGTTATCTACTCCTACAAGGAGAGTAAGGCTCTCTGAAAAATCAGGGCTCTACTCTGGTTGTGGGGATGGACGAAGCCTCTGTCGGGACTCTGATATCTGCGTACGATTCACGCCCCTACTTCGGCCTTGGTAGGATCTCTTTCCATTTTAATGTCAAGTAGTCGAAGAATGGGACGTGCCCTTGCAGTATGAATCTATGATTTTTACTCAGATCAATCTACAGCATTGCAAGGCTGCTACCGCTCTTTTAAGTAGCAGAATTGCATGCAGTAGTATAAAACCCCTCATCATATCCCTTCAAGAACCATGGGTGTGGAATAAACGCCTATGTGGCCTTGGCGGCATACGTAATGTTACGATTCCTTATGATGAGCGATCCGAAAGGCCCAGGGTCGGCCTCATCATATCGAACTCACTATCGGCAACCAAACTTGGGCACTTTTGTGGACAAGATCTGGTGGATGCTAGAGTAAGCTACAGAACGCACGGAGTTATAAAACACTTCGTCGTTGCGTCTGCCTACTTTCCCTACGATTCGATACTGCCTCCACCACCGAAAATAGTTTCTGAACTCGTAGAGTACTATGAAGCCAAAAGGATTGGTCTCATCTTGTGTTGCGATGCTAATGCCCAAAACACTGCTTGGGGCAGCAGCAAGTGTAATACAAGGGGGGGACCGTCTTTTAGACTTCATTCTCTCGTCTGACCTTACCATCAACAATGTTGGCTCTCAACCAACATTTGTTACGACAAGACGGTAGGAGGTGATTGACGGCCCTATCCAACAGATATGTGAAGGACATCACTAACTGGCGAGTCTTGCCTGATGCTACACTGTCGGACCATAAATATATCGAATTCCGATTAGGTTGTGAGATCTCTTCCTTGCAACCTAGACGGAATCCGAGAAGGACGGACTAGATTAGGTTTAGAGAGGAGCTTGAGAAATCCACTCAGGCCCTACCTAAACTTAGAACGAAACAATTGGTAGAGAACGCTGTTCATAACCTGAATAGTGTCGTCACCAGTTGTTTTGAACTCACATGTCCTGTCAGCAAACCTCCCTGCAGGAAATTGGTCCCCTGGTGGAATGCCGAGCTCCAAAGTCTTCGCAGGGAAGCCAGAAGTCTTCTGAATAGATCGCTCAAATCGAATTCGGAAGATGACTGGAACAAGTATCGGTCGAAGCAGAAAGATTTTAAGAAACTTATTCGTAAATCGAAGAACGATTCTTATAGGACCTTTGCGAAGAGATCAAGTCTCTGAGTGCGACTAGCAAGTTGGTTAAAGTCCTCGAGGACGTCTGACGTCTGAAGCCATTGAATTTGCTGTGGCATCCTTCGATGGCTTCAAATCGTCGGGCACCGTTGGAATATATCCTGTTATGCTGAAAAAAGGTATAAGGCAGCTGCTCCCTACTTCGAAAAGAATTTTCACTGCTAGCCTAGCACTTGCTCACATACCCATTCCTTGGCGCACAGTGAAAGTGGTCATCATTCCCAAAATAGGAAAAGAGGACTACTCACTTGCCAAAAGCTTCAGACCAATTAGTCTAACATCCTTCCTGCTGAAAAGCACGGAGAGACTGGTAGAGTTGTACGTGCGAAAAGTTGCCCTTCGAATGGACTCTCAAGTCCTTCTTGAACAGAGTCGGCAGACTAAATTCATTAAGGCTTGTATGGGTTTCAGGCCACTCTGGGATCCCAAAAAAATGAGATCTCTGATGAACTCGCTAGAATGGGTTCAGAGGAGAGCTTCTCAGGACCTGAACCCGCTCTAGGTCTACCTGCGTCCATGATAAATTCCTACATTAACGATTGTGTAATTAATACACACAACCGTAGATGGAGGGACTGTCCAGGTTGCAGGATGACTAAGCGCGTATGCCCTGATGTCTGCACAAAATCTGCAGCATTCCTCCTGTCTTTAAGGAGAATCGACTGCAGAAGGCTTAAGGGAGTTATCACGGGCCATTACACTTTTGCCAAGCATCTCTATGTGCTTGGCATTAGTGAGACGACTACCTGTGCTGCATGTGGCGGGGAGGACGATGACACTGCAGAGCATTTCCTCTGTGATTGTCCCGTCTTTGCTCGCGCACGGTGGCGCACCCTTGGAGCCGACGTGATGTGTGCCGAATCCCTTAGCTCTACATCACTGAAGCTCCTTTAAATTTTTCTCCGGAAAAGGGGGAAAATACATTAATGCAAGGTGTCTGTCTGGAGTACAATGGATCAGTGATTGCGTTTGAGTGCTCCAGCGGATAGCAGAAACCTTCAACAACAAAAAAAAAAAAAAAAAAAAGTTCGAAGTGTCTGTGTGTCTGTCTGTGGCCCCATAGCTCCTGAACGAATGGCTTTTTTTTGAAAGCCAACGTAATCGAGAAAGTTCTAAGATACAATTTGTAAAGATCTGTTCAGGTGTTTCAAGGTCATTAGCTTTTTTGTTAGCTGCGGTAGGATTCTTAGACGAATAGTGGGTAATGTATCGGTTCTCGTCCGATCACCGCAATCAACCAGCGTCGGGCGCGGTTAGTACTTAGATGGGGGACCGTTTGGGAACACCGCGTGTTGTTCCTTTTTTTGCCTACTTTTTAGTTATTTAATTTCTGACAAAGGGCGCCGTGGCGCAGTGGTTAGTGTTGTGGACTCGGACGCACGATGAGCGAGTTCGGATCCCGATAACACCAACGCCATCGAATGTTTATTTCGCGACGTTTCTCCTCGGCGGGGTACTGGCAAAACCCCCCGTAGTGAACTTGCCATGAAAAAGCTTCTCGACTCACGCCGTTCGGAATCGGCATTAAACTGTAGGTCCCTTTCACCTGTGTGAAAAATAAATCACACACAACATGAGTGATTGAGAGAAGCTTGGCTCTGGTCCTTCATGGGCTGTAACGCCACCAAGGAAGAAGAAGATCTTGGAGAATTCTAGGTCGACAGGCATCATCTTTTTATCGACTTTAAGGCCCATTTTATGACAGTGTTTATAGAGACGAGTTATACAGAGCCATGTCATTTTTTAACATTCCTGCCAAACTCTCCGAACGGAGGCCTGTAAGGATGAGAACGGACACCTAGTAGTAGAATCGCAGTCGATGCTGAGAATTTGGAAAAACCACTTCTGCAGACCGTATAACGGCGATGACAACCAACATACCGCCGTCAGGCAGAATGATCCATTTTTTAATAGGTAGATCGCAGCGAGATGACAATGAGGCGTTTGCGAGTATTGAGATGGAGGCGGCAAAAATTGGTTTGGCAGTTAATGAGGGCAAGACTAAATATCTGCTGTCATCGAAAAAGGACATTTACCACCGACGTCTTGGACAGAACGTGCATATTGGCAGATATAAGTTCGAGGTAGTAAAGGACTTCATATACCTCGACTCCGCGGTGACTTGGAACAACGACACCAGTTTCGAAATCAAGCGCAGAATTACTCTTGCCAACCGCTGCTTCTTTGGGCTCAAGAGGCAACTGAGAAGTAGAGCCCTCTCTCGTACGACCAAGTTGACCTTATATAAGACCTTAATTATCCCGGTCCTGTTATACGGCGCAGAAACATGGACTTTATCTAAAGCGGATGAGGAAATCCTTGGTCGTTTCGAGAGAAAGATTCTGCGTTCGATTTTCGGTCCCATAAACACAGAGGAGGGTTGGAGGAGAAGATTCAATCACGAACTGTACGGGTTGTACAGCGACATGAGTCTGGTCAGCCGTCTACGGATCCAACGCCTAAGATGGCTAGGCCATGTAGAGCGAATGGACACCACAGCTCCAGCCCGCAGAGTCTTTGAATCCAACCCCGAGGGACGAAGAAATAGAGGACGGCCGCACCTAAGGTGGCGCGCACAGGTGGAAGGGGACCTCAACCAACTGGGCGTGCGGCATTGGAAAAGACTAGCGAAAGATCGTGCTAGGTGGAGAGGCATGTTGGTTGAGGCCCAGGTTCACCCCGAACTGTAGCGCCCGTTAAGTAAGTAAGTAAGCCAAACTCTCCAAGATCTGCCGAAGCATAAATATTTGGTCTATCGTGGATTTTCCTGGCCTGAAACCACACTGGTAGGAACCGACCAGTTTGTCCACGAACGGACACGTACGGCAGAAAGGCTCTTGTGCGCAATGTTCAGGATACTTATCCCTCTGTAATTGGCGCAGTCATAGGGGTCCCCTTTATTATGGACCGGGCAAACGATACTAAGATTCCATTCATCGGGCATGCATTCTTCCGACCATATCTTGCAGATGAGTTGGTGCATGTTCCTGACCAGCTCATCGCCATCTGCTTTAGATAGTTCAGCTGAAAGTCGGTCTGCTCCAGCAGCTTTGTAAGACTTAAGTTTCGATATCGCTATCTTAACATCGTCTAGGTCGGGTGGACGGGATTCTCTTTTGTCTTCGTCCATTGTGAATGGTTCGTTTTGCCTGACGGCGGCATTTTGACTATCATCACCGCTATACAGTCGGCAGAAATTGTCCTTCCACAATCTTAGCATCGACTGTGATTCCACAATTAGTTGTCTGTGCTCATACCTGCAGGCTTCCGCTCTGACTTTATAGCATTGGCATGTTTGGTTTAATTTTTGGTAGAACTTTCGAACGGCGGTCCTGCAATAGCATCTCTCCATGTCCTCGATCTCGCGCTTCTCGTGCTTCTTCTTTTTTCTTCTCAGAAGCGCTTGCTCCTCCCTCCTTTTCTGTTCATAGAGCTCGCGGGCAGCTCTCGTCCGTCGATGCAGTGTAGGCATGTATGCATTCTATTTCTTAGCATGAGCCTGTCTGCATTCGTCATCAAACCAGGGGTTTCTCGAAGGTGGTGGCTTGAAACCGAGTACATCTGAAGCGGCCTCTCTGATCGCGTTGATTCCGGGAAATGCGCAACAAGGTAATGATCCGAGTCGATGTTGGTTCCTCGAAATGTTCGGACATCTAGGACATCGGACATCATGCTGGAGGAGTGTCTGCTGTCGATCGCATTGTGATCAATTTGATTGGTTTGATTGGCAAGCGCGAAAAGCTTGCTCCAAAAAGCTATACATATGAAATTACATAAGGAGTTATAGTCCTTGCAGGGCCATGTTCCAGCTTCTCTCAATTACCTGTTTAAACAAGCTATTGAATTCTGTAAGCATGTCAGACAGGTAAAGAATATTGTGCTTTGTTGTCATCATTTGTAAATCAGTTCCTGCTCCATGCACCCCAGGTTAGAAGTTGAACAAGATGATAATAATAGGTTCTGATGCAGATGATAAGTTCATTGACAATTTCGGCTTTGCAAGTGAATCATTCAATTTCTAAACAGACGGTCTGTAACCAAGCTTTAAAATTTCACGTATATGAGCAAAGACTTGATAAGGATCTGTGTCTAAATACTTACTTACTTATTTACTTTGTTGACTCTAGAGTCCATTATGAACCTGGGCCTTAACCAACAAGCTACTCCAGCTGGTCGGAGCTGTGTTATCCATTTGTTCTACATGGCCTGGCTATACAGCCTGTACAGAGCGTCGTTGTCCTCTCCTCCAATATTCGTTTAAACAAACGAGACCATAGATTGAACGCAGAATTTTCGTCTCGAAACGACCAAGGGCCTCCTCACCCGCTTTTGTCAAAGCCCAGCCCTCTGGGCCATAGAAGAGGACCGGGATAATTAGGGTTTTGTATAGGGCAATGTTTTTCTTTCGAGAGAGAGCTCGATTTCTCAATTGCTTCTTGAGCCTTAAAAAGCAGCTGTTGGCAAGAGTAATTCTGCGTTTGATCACCGCGCTGGTGTTGTTGTCGCTGGACACTGGTGAGCCAAGGTAGACAAAGTCCTTGACCACTTCGAAATTGTAGCTGCAAATTGTGACATTCTGGCCAAGACTTTGGTGTTGTACGTCTTTCTTGGATGACAGCATATATGTATTTGGTGATATGCCGCCTTGAAATCGATGAAAACGTGATGGGTGTCGTTTTGGTAAGCAAAACTAGGGAGGTCGCTAGACACGGTTTGAACAGAGATGTTAAAACTATCATGGAAGCGGTTGTAGATTTTTCTCAAAGATGTTGGGTCAAAAGGCAGAGCTTCTTGTTTGATAGAAACCGTAACTTTGGTCTTTATTTTGCCGTCAAATACAGACCGTATCACGCTTTTCATGAAGGTAAGCAAGGTAGGGGCGTATGTTTTCATATAGGCGGTGGTCATACAGTCTGGATATTACATAACGGCAATCAAGATCATTAGGCGGCGGGGTCTTCTCAACTAGTTTGGAAGTTAGTTTAACGGAAGGAGGAAGAAATGGATTCAAAATCGGTGGGTGTTTATTTACAGGAGAAGTGGTCGATGGGGCTGAGTTGACAGGGATGGAAAGGTTAAAGGAGTTAGTAGAAGGTTCACAGGAATAGGACTGAATAAAATTAGAGTATTTGACAGTAGGAGAAGGGTGGTTCGTTGAAGTATATACCCCGGAAGAAAGCTTAAAGGAGATTGTGGTTTCTTGTTGGCTATGATGGGGGTATGAGAAGTATGTTTAGGGGCAGTATTTTGAGTAGAAGAGAGGGTGAAATGCAATTTTAAAGAGAAAACGTGAAAGTGAACATACAACTAGGACTTAATTTAAATGTCTTAACTTTAGGCTTAGGATTAGGCTTAGGTATACATATAATCATATTACGACTAACACAATTTTTTTCCAATGGCTTTGTAAATAGCCACTCGTATTTAGAGGGCAATGATAGTCAAAAGCATCCGGATCCGGTTTTTTGGCAGTCAAGCAAGGTGATGGAGTATTGCTTGAAGAAGGAATTGGTCCCCCATGAGGCATCAACTTTTTGTAGAGCGCCTTGAAGTATAAGAACTGATGAAAACATTGGAGAATTGGATTCCAGAAGCTTCTTGAGACGTGGGTTCCATTCAGTTTTAATCCAAGTTGTGCCAAAGCGATGGATAGTTGAGGCATCGGAAACGGATCGAAGTATGACCGCAGTGGTATGACAGGATGATGTTTGTACTTGCACTGATGCTGTGGATAAAGGAAAAGTAGAACAAACTATTGGCCATACTGTGAGTAGAGAAAGAGAATTCAGGTCAGCTACGGTGTTGAGGCATTGAATCTCATCCATAGTGACGAGTGGATTCCAGTTTAAAATACTGGATCTGTTGACAAACGCATAGAGCCAGTTACTAGAATCCCAAAAACAAAGTATGTCTTTTTGTAACTCATAGGTACTTCTATCCGGCGGTACAAGCTCCGCTGATAAAATTTCATTATAATTCTCTTCCAAAATACCAGTAAATAAGTGCGACGATGATGCGTAACCCATAGGCATTGACTATTCGTTTTTATATTTTATAGCACAAACTTCCGGAGCTCTCCACTCGATCCGATATACACTTGCCTTAATTATCGCTAATGACTGATTCCATACAGCCTATTTCGTCTCGTTATCCTCTTGTACACCCGAAGAATCGGGAGTGAGGTCGACATGAAGGCTCCCTTAATGAAGCCATTAAATCGCGTGTTCTACTAATTAGCTATTCTGGACTGAATCAAAAGGCTTCATTGTAGAGCCGTCATTATCCTTTATTTCGTCCAGTGATGCGCCTTAATTACATGAACTCGGTTTGAACTTGGCGAATTGGCAAACATGTGTCCATGGCTTTGAGCTATGTAGACAGGTTAAATGCTATCATCATGACGCCTCGATCAGCGGTTGAAATTAATTGCAAATACAATCGGATGTGTATCTAACATTTTCCAGCTACTGAAATGGTACATGAAATACAATTATCGCGGAAAAACAACCAAAGACATCACGTAAAAAAAACCGCGGCGCGCTCGAAGCTCGGGACATGACTGTTGAGCTAACGGGGACACCAACAGCAAGACTCTTTTGACGTGCTCGTACAACATCTCCTACGGCGACGTCCTATGATCATCCGTACGAGATTTGCAGGATTGGTGGTCACGGTATGGCAGAATGCGAACCAGGGAGAGTGACTGACGACCAACGCCTTTGGGTCCGTTTTGCAGGTGATGCGCATTGGCGATAATCTTCTCAGAGTAAATAATAAGTATCTCGTGCGTTTTTCCTTTTACGATAGCTTTTCCTTCACTCGAGGTGCATGGGGCAAGGTCAATGTTGCTAGGTAGTTGGCAGTTGCCAGTTACCAGTTACGAGTTGCTAGTTGACTCGAATCTGGTGATCGGATGCCGGAGGTTGTGCGTGGTGCTAAACAGCTACAAACTTCTAAAATCCGGTTTCCTTCGATACTTCTGTTGGTTTTTTTTTTTTTTTTGCTTTTGTTCGTCCTCTTTTCGTGCTACGTACGATCTGGGTATTTTCGGTCGTGGTTGCTTACCGTACGCATCCGAATGGGATGAGGACAATTCTTTTCTTTTTTATTCTCGACGACGCAGATACACATTAAGATGTAGATTTGGATTTTTATGGAGCAAATATTTTTAGACTGTATTGTCCTACATACGTGGGCATCTGTAGGGCAGAGAAGCACGCTGAATACGTGGATTTCAAGTTGGCGTGGTTGAGGTGGAAGGATGTCACTTGGTAGGTTGTTGTTATGCGTGTAACGTGCTGTTGATGCAGGGCCACTGGCCGGTTGGCCGGTATTTATGGGCTTGGAACTGTGGAATTCCTGTTCGAGGGCGCGCTTTAGGCTTAAGACTATGGCTGGGTGACTTGTTTTCGAGTCTGTACCCGTTTCACTGACATGTTAATGAGTTCATATAAAATTGACACGTTCTATGATTAGGGTGTTAATGTACCTAGATTATGAGGCAATAAAAATGCACTGTAATAAAAGGTTAAGTACGCCACATACCGCGTCTGGTAATATACTGATTGGTCGTAAAAAAAAAAAAAAAAACTGATGATATAAACTTAAACGCCTACAAGAACCAAAGGCTGAATCGTGTACAATTATATGTATAAGGGGGCATTCATGATCTGACGATTAAGAACACTTTCTTCTTACTTAATGCCTGGATACTGCTGCCAATACACTATGATTCGTATCTTTTGACGGCTTTTGATGCAAAAGTAAGATATCGGTAGATTGATCGCTTGAGTTTATACCTTATAGTCTTTCAATCAGCTTTAATTATGCCTTTCTCATTCTGATGATGACCTCTTAGATATCGCACAATACAGACAATCATTTTAGATCTCAGCTGAACTATAACTTGCAAAAGTGGGTTTAGTATACATTGTTGTTCCGGATTTTCATTTACTTCTTAACCGGCCTATGGATTTTTCTTGGGACAACATCTTCTTGTGGTGTCAATTGTGTTAAACCGAATGACTTACCCAGCTGCTGTCCCAAAAATACACCAGATATGTATATCATCGAACGTGTTTTTCACGGTGCTTCCTCGAAATTCCCTGTGGTGTACACCTTTCCAGAAAAGCTTCTCGAAATTCGGAACCGGCAGTAAAATGTAGGTTTCACACAACACCCCCATTGAGAGGAGCAACGAGAAGGCTTAGGTTCTCCATGAGCTGTAACGTCACATACATACATACATACAAGTAATGGTAAAAAAAAAAAAGAAAACGAATGACCACGTACAGCCGAACAACTACCACAGATCCCATATCGCCATAAAAAAAATATCACCGTCACTCACAAAATACGATGATTTCACCCAGGAAAAAGCAGATGAAAAACTGCGATACTTACTATGGGGACTGCTCCAAGGAGAAATGACAAAGCTTATTTACTGCTTGGGGCGCGCTCTGGTAAAAAGTCATTGCCTTTATACAAATGATCGAGCGGATCTTAAACAAAACAACCTAATCAGTTACATTTCGTACATATAACTCTCTAACGATTTTAGGCGCAAAACCTAATATAAAATTGTTGGGATTGTGAGAAAGAACTTGAGCAAAGGGTCTAGTATTCTCGAGTTTCCGTATGAAATGTAAGTAGTACATACATTAATACATTTTCAGTGGCCCGCATGTTCCACTCAAAGAATCGCAGGAGTAATGCGCGCACGAGGGATCTCCATGCCACTCGATCCTCCGTCATCGACTCATCAGGAGCTATGTCCAAGCGCACACAGGCGAGTTTTTGGACTTGGTCCAACCACCTCGTCCTGGATCTGCCAAGTGGTCGCCTGCCTGCTGGTATAGCATCCAAAGCACGCTTCGGAAGTCGTGATTATGGCAACATTCATCTCACGTGACCCAACGATCGAAACATAGCCCTTTCCGTTCGGAGAAGCAGCTGCTCAACATTGAGCTTCCCGCGCACTGCCGTATTTCTCACCCTATCCCGGCGAGTAACTCCCACAACAGTACGAAGAAATCTAATTTCGGCAGCTTGTATTCGCGATCTTATTCTTTCGGTGAATACCCAAATTTCATGACCATAGGTGAGAGTTGAAACAAATACTGAGTTAAAAACCGCTAACTTGGCTTTAATACCAAGCACGGTCTTCCTGATTACAGATCTTTCAAGCTGTTTCAAAATTGACCCAGCTTGGCCAATCCTGCAGTAAAGCTCAGTATTACTCCTCCCATCACTCGTGAAGAAGATCCCGAGATACTTAAACTTCTCCATCTTCTTCAATGGGACTCCACTAAACATGTAGAGTGCATTGGACAGGTGTACTGGAAATAATCATAACCTCGGATTTGTCCACGTTAACCTTCATTCCAGCATCAGCACATACCACAAATCTATCTAGCGCGCGCTGAAGTTCCATCTGGGAGGATGTGAGCACAACTAAGTCATCTGCAAAAAGCAGATGGCTTATCCTCAACTCTCCCAATGTAAAACACTCTTCGCCTCGTTTGCGCTGCAACATCCAGTCCATATATATATCGAAAGGGAGAGGTGATAAGAAGCACCCTTTTCGAAATCCAACGCCCACGGTGAAAGGTGTTGATTTACTACCGTTAACCCGGACGCAGCTGCTACAGTTTGTGTATAGTGACTGAATGGCCCTCAACAGAGGACCATCAATCCCATACTCCTGCAGAACACTCCAGAGTTTACCTCGAGGAACTCGGTCATACGCCTTTTCCAAATCTAAAGAGCAGCTGTAGATTGGTTTGGCGTACTCCCAAGCCTTCTCGAGTACCATTCTTAGATTGAAAAGCTGGTCGGTTGTACTTCTGCCGTGACGAAACCCGCACTGCTCATCCCCTATCCTGGATTCGACCATAGCTCTAGAATGCGCCTCCAACAATCACCCCAGTTTGCCAATCGCTAGGTGTCTCACCGCATTCCCAGGCCACTTTAATTACACGAGAGAGCCATAATACTCCCTCTTTACCCATTGCCTTAAGCATTTCTGGCCGAACTTCATCCACATCAGCGGATTTGCCAACTTTTAGCGATTCAATCGCTAAAATGACTTCCTCCATCGTTGGACTATTCTCCTCCACACTCAAGACTATAGGTCTGTTCCCCTCAGTGCCCTGTTCGGGACTGAGCAGCTCCGAAAAGTGCTTGCTCCATCTGCGTAAGATGACCATCTCATTGACTTGGAAATCGCACTAAACTATCTAATTTAATATAATACGTATTACTTGTGAGATACATTGTGTTTTCATGTGATGGCCAGGTCAATCTATTAATTAAAAACATAAAAGATTTTTAATATTGATATGGTCACTATAAGATGTTGTTAGGTTAGCTAATTACGTAATAACTTAAGACAGAAGGTCTCTTTAAGTAGGGACTGAATAAATTAACCGACTTGGTATTACATGGATCTCATAACTTTTTACGGTAGAAGAACTGAGTTGCGAGACACAACACCAGGTGATGATCAGTTGACAGTTCAGCCCAGACAGTACACACGATGGTACCACAAAGAAATCTATCAACGATTTCTGTTGAAGACTCCGACGATACCACGTATATTTATGAATGTCTTTGTGCGGAAAGAAAGTGTTCATAATGGACATGCCATTTGCACAGCAAAATTCCAACAACCTCTCTCCGTTCGCGTTTTGATGAGGATCACCGTTCCTCCCAATCACACTCCCCCGTGTCCTTACATCCACACCCACGTGGGCGTGGAAGTCACCCATCAGGATATAGGAATCCAACTCAACCACCCTATCAAGGGCCGCATCAATTTCATTCAGGAAAGTCGCATACTCAGACTCTAGATTTGGTACATACACCTGCACCAGATCCACAGTTGATATTTCAAACATGAGTTATAAGATCGCAACTCTCCCTCCTAATGGTATCCACTCCAACACCCTGTCTGCCAGCCTGGGACTTATGAGTATCCCTACTCCCGCCTGTACAGACATTTGAGGTGCAACTCCACTTTGCTTTGTCGAAGAGATACCTACGATATCTAACCGACATCTGGCAGCTTCCTCAACCAGCTCGTGATACTTCCCTGTGAGCGATGCGACGTTCCACGTGCCCATCCTAAGTCGATGCCGTTGTCTGTTGCCCTTTACTCCCCACACACACTGGGTAGTGGATGGCGTGATAACCCCCCCCACCTCCGTAATGGCTCACGAGGCCCCTGCCGGGCTGCACGTGGCTTCTTCGGGTTAAGCCCGACCGGCTGCCGAGCGGGACAGACCGGCCACTAGACGCTCGCATACTGGACTGGGACTGATTAAGGTCTTATGTATATAGTGTCACCTTGGTTTTCCGAGAGAGGGCTTTACTTCTCAATTGCCTCTTGAGCCCAAAGAAACAGCGGTTTGGCAAAAGTGATTCTGCGTTTTATCTCAGCGCTGGTGTTGTTGTCGATGGTCATCAGTGAGCCAGGGTAGACGAATTCCTTGACCACTTCAAAGTTATATCCGCCGTCGGTGTTGTCCGTCTCTTTTAAATGAAAGCAGATATTTGGTTTTACCCTCATTAACCTTGAGACCCATCTTAGCCGCTTCTACATCAATGCTTACAAAGACCTCATTGACGTCTCGCTGTGTCCGTCCAATCACGTCAATGTAGACGTACGCAAGCAATTGCGTAGACTTGAAATAAATCGTACCTCTTGTGTTGGCCAGTGACTCTTGCACGATGTTGAAAAAGTTGCATGACAGCGCGTCACCTTGCCCAAATCCTTTTTTACCATCAAATGGAGCAGCGAGAATTCTCCATTGTCATCCTGCACAGTTGGGCGAGTTTGGCAGGGATGCTAAAACTAGACATGGCTTTGTATAGCTCATCTCTATACACGCTATCATATGCAGCCTTGAAATCGACGAAGAGGTGGTGAGTGTCTTCTCCAAGATCTGCCGTAGCGTAAATATTTGGTCTATTGTGGATTTACCTGGCCTGAAACCACACTGATAAGAGCCGATCAGGTTATCCACAAACGGTTTCACGCATTCATACAATACGGCAGAGAAGATCTTATATGCGATGTTAAAGAGACTTATTCCCCTATAGTTGGCGCAGTTATAGGGGTCTCCCTTTTTTATGGACCGGGCAAACGATGCTGAGATTCCATTCGTCGGGCATGCTTTCCTCCGACCATACCTTGCAAATGAGATGGTGCATGCACCTTACCAGCTCATCGCCAGCCGACTTAAGAAGCTCAGCAGACAGGTCTGCGCGCGCGGCTTTATTAGACTTAAGTCTTGATATCGCTATTTTGACTTCGTCTAGGTCGGGTGGACTGAATTTTGTTACATTGTCGTCCATTACGAATGGCTCGTTCTGCCTGACAGCGGTATCTTGTCTATCATCGCCGCTATACAGTCTGCAGAAGTGGTCTTTCCAAATCCTCAGCATCGACTGCGACTCTACTACCAGTTCTCCATTTTCATCCCTGCAGGCCACCACTCGGGCTTTATAGCCATGGCCTGTTCGTTTTACCTTATTAAAAAACTTACGGACGCCATTCCTGCGGAAGCGTCTCTCCATCTCCTCGATCTCACGCTTTCCGTGCTCTCTCTTCCTTCTTCTGAAAAGCGTGTGTTCCTCTCTTCTCTTCTGCTCATAGATTTTGAGAGCAGCTCTCGTCCGTCGTTGCAGCATGGCTTTATATGCCTCTTGTTTTGCTGCATGAGCTTGTTCGCATTGTTCATCGAACCACGGGTTTCTAGGTGGTGGCAGTTTGAAACCCAGCACCTCTGAGGCAGCGTCTCTGACGGTGCTCTGGCAATGCGCGCATTCCTGCTCTATTGTTTGTGCTGCTGTGGGCGAATTTTGAGAGAGCTTCGAGGAGACACGATCGGCAAAGATTCTGGCAGTCTCTTGCGATTGTAGCTTTCCGACATCAAACTTACGTAGTCCTACTCGACTCCTAAGCATTCTTGATATCATCATTCGTACCTTGGCTACAACAAGGTAGTGGTCCGAGTCGATGTTGACCCCTCGGAAGGTTCGTAGGTCGAGAATACAGGAGGACTGTATGGCGTCGATTGCAATGTGATTAATCTGGTTGGTGGTCGATTGATCAAAAGACCGCCGGTTACCCTTGTGGATGTTGAGATGGGGGAATCGCGTGCTTGCTACAAGGAGGTTACGCCCCCCTAGGAAATTGATTAGCCGTTGTCGGATGTGGTGTTATAGAGACTATGCTTTCCTATGATCGACTCAAATATGTCCTCTTTGCCCAGTTTTGCATTAAAATCTCTTACAACTATTTTTGTGTAGTAGCTGGGACATTGGGCATAGGTTCTGTCTAGGAGATCGTAGAATTCTTCTTTGAGTCGATCGTCTTTTTCTTCTGTTGGGGCGTGAGCGCATATTAAGCTAATGTTTCCATATTTAGCTTTGACGCGGATTGGTATGAGGCGTTCGCTTATCTCTGAAGCTTAAGACTTTTTGTCGGAGTCTTCCTCGAATAACGAATCCGCACCTGAAAAGGCGCTGTTTGTTTTCCTTGTAGCAATTCCCGTAGTAGATGTCGCATCCGTTTTTTGTCTGGTCCATCCCATCGCACTTCTTGGAGTGCGATTATATCTGCTTTATAGCAGTTGAGGGTTTGCTCTAATTGATCGCCTGCTCCCGGTCTGTTAAGGGACCTCACATTCCAGCTTTGTATCCGTCCGTATCCGAGGCTTGTTGTTGGCTTGTTGTTGGGGTTGGGTCGCTGCACACATTGGTTCACTACCTGGCGGGTGCCAGGGTAGCTATCCAGGGGGGCCCACGCGGAGGCTGTGTGTCAACTTGAATTGAGGAGGGACAGAGATCGAAGCTGCCATGTTAAAGACGATCAACTTCTTTGCTGAACGCACCGCTAAGTGCCAAAAAAGTAGAGTAGAAAATTGTGCAAAGAGACTGACAAAGCCGAAGGCATAATAGTCGAGGCTAAACCTCTGGGGCAACTAGCTTAGAGGGTTTGACCGGAGGAGGTATCTCCTACCGAAACTGATCGCACCCTACTTTCTGCCTTTCTCTGAGGTGCGCAGCACCGAAAGCGTCGGCGGTTGGGATAGGCTGCTGCAGGAGGCACAGCCTGCCAGCCCTATCGGCATGCGCCTCTAACTTTCTTCCTCTTACTGGAAGGTTCAACCACCCAGTAAGAGTGTGATCAGTCCCCAAAATGACTGGCCGATTCTGCCATGGCCGCCGAAAAGATGACGAGGCTGACAGGCAGACTCTGAACGCAGAAGGCAAGGCCGTTACGGACCCTAGCGGCTCTCGAATTGGCAGGGCTGTCTCAGAGCGGCGTCCGAAGGAAGCAGGAGCTCAAACCTGAAAAAAGGTAAAAGTGCCCTCCCAGAAGGCGAAGATAGCCAAAAAATGCTTCTCGGAAGCGGGCACATCACATAACAAAACCCCTTCCACCAAGAAGGAGATCCAAATGACCGTAAGAAGTCGAGAAAAATAGCTTTCTTATAGAGAGGCGGTCATCTCCTCTGGTAAGGTCAGGATAAGGAAAGTTGGCAGTGATAGTAGAATGACCGACGCAGACTGGAAACACTGCGAGGATCGTCTACTGGAACTAGCTTCGGCAGCAGGTTTCTGTATTCAGACAGAGAAGTCTGCTTTGATGAATGGCACCTTCGTGGTGAGCTGTTGCTCACAGCAAACATCGGCCTGGATCAGGAACCGAAACTTGCTCCTCTGGCAACTGCTACCTACCAGGTAGTTGGTCTCCCGAAATTAACGCGCGTCATCTAGCGTATTCCGGGAAAATCTGAAAATAAGGTGGATATACTGACGCGTTTCCGCACACAGAATTCAGGACTTGGATTATCTATTCCTACAGGGAGAGTAAGTTCTACTCCGGTTGTAGGGATGGATAAAGTCTCCGTTTCGACTCTGAAATCTGCGTACGGTTCACGCCCCTATCTCGACCTTGGTAGGACCTTATTCCATTTTAATGTCAAATAGTCGAGGGATGAAACGTGCCCTGCAGTATGAATCTATGAGTTTTACTCAGATTAATCTCCAGCATTGCAAAGCTGCAGCGCCGTGGCACAGTGGGTAGTGTGTTGGCCCCTGACGCCGATGACACGGGATCGAATCCCAACAACGGCCTCGTCATCGAAGATGTTTTCACGGTGCTTCACTTCAGCGGGGCTCTGACAAAACCCCCTGTAGTACAATTGTCAAGAAAAGCTTCTCGAAATTCGCCGTTCGGGTCCGGCAATAAACTGTATGTCCCTTTCACCTATGGAAAAATAAGAATCACACAGACGGCTTTGGTCCTTCATGTACTGTAACGCCAACATACATACATACATACATACATTGCAAGGCTGCTACCGCTCTTTTAAGTAACAGAATTGCAAGCAGTAGTACAAATCATCATGTTGTATCCATTTAGGAACCGTCGGTGTGGAATAAACGCATGTGTGGTCTTAGTATACATGATGTTACGATTCTTTATGATGAGCGATCCGAAAGGCCTAAGGCTTGCCTCATCATATCGAACTCAATTTCGGCAACCAAACTTGGACACTTTTATGGACAAGATCTGGTGGCTGCTAGAGTAAGCTGCAAATTGTACGGAGTAATAGAACACTTCGTCGTTACGTCTGCCTACTTTCCCTACGACTCGGTGCTGTCTCCATTACCAAAGGCAGGTT
Source organism: Eumerus sabulonum (assembly GCA_951905685.1). Taxonomy (NCBI): domain Eukaryota; kingdom Metazoa; phylum Arthropoda; class Insecta; order Diptera; family Syrphidae; genus Eumerus; species Eumerus sabulonum. The sequence continues at coordinate 53,677,808 of OX645063.1, forward strand.
CTGAACTCGTAGAGTAGTGTGAAGCCAGAAAGATTGGTCTCATCTCGTGTTGCGATGCTAATGACCACAACACTGCTTGATACAGCAGCAAATACATGTGGGGGAGCGTCTTTTAGACTTCACTCCTTTGGCTGACCATACCATAAACAATATTGGTTCTAAACCAATGTTTGTTACACCGAGACGACAGGTGGTGATTGACCTGACCCTATTCAACAGATAAATGAAGGATATCACTAACTTCCTTGCAACCCAGACGGAATCCGAGAAAGACATTCTGGGTACGGTTTAGAGAAGACTTTGAGAAATCCAATCAGCCTCTACCTAAAATTAGAACGGAACAATGGGTAGAGAACGCCGTTCATAACCTGAATAGCGTCATCACCAATTGTTTTGAGCTCGCATGTCCTGTCAACAAACCTCCCTGCAGTAAATTGGTTCCCTGGTGGAATGTCGAGCTCCAAAGTCTTTGCAGGGAAGTCAGAACTCTTCTGAGAAGATCGCTCAAATCGAACTCGGAAGATGACAAGTATCGGTCGATGCAGAGATAATATAAGAAACTTATTGGTAAATCGAAAAACGTTTCTTATAAGACCTTCTGCGAAGAGTTCAAGTCTCTGAGTGCAACTAGCAAGTTGGTTTAAGTCCTCAAACGGGGAACACCGACAAAGCTGGATACACTCAGGAAACCTGATGGTAAATCAGATCGCCACCGGCTCGTTGCACACTCCTTCAACTGAAGCCATTTAATTTGCTGTGGCATCCTTGGATGGCTTCAACCAGGCATCGACGAGATATATCCTGTTATGCTGCAAAAAGGTATAAGGCAGCTGGTTCCTACTTTGAAAAGAATTTTCATTGCTGGTGTAGCACTTGCCTAAATACCGACTCCTTGGCACACGGTGAAAGTAGTCTTAATTCTCACTTGCCAAGAGTTCTAGACCAATTAGTCGAACACCCTTCCTGCTGAAAAGTATGAAGAGACTGGTAGAGATACACGTGCGCAAAGTTGTCCTTCGAATGCATCCTCTTTCCGTGCTTATCAGCACGGAAAATCCTGCGAGACTGCGCTTTAAAACCTAGTCGGAAGAATTGAATGCCCGCTCGAATGGAAAAAGTACTCGTTGGGAATCGAGGGATTTTTTTGATAACGCAACTTGCGACAGCATATGTCGCGCTGCCAGACGGCATGTCGTAGATGAAGAACTGGTCTTGTGGATCAAAGCAATGCTTGTGCACAAGACAGGTGGCGCCCTGTCTCCGCTTTTATGGAGCATGGTGGTAGACTCTCTGCTTGATGCTCTCAGTACCTCTGGAATCTATGCCCAGGCCTATGCGGGTGATGCCGCCGTCCGGCTCACGCTTAGCGACTGTCCGTCTAAAAGCACAGGCGCGCTAAATGTGATCGATGATCGGTGTACCAAATATGGGCTGTCAGTCCATCCGCTTAAGACCGATGCCATTCTCTTCACGAGAAAAATCTTCACGACCGATGCCATTCTCTTCACGCGCTAGATGACGCGCGTTAATTTCTTTGCTTTGGTCAATGCATGTTGAGACAAAAACCGCCAAATCGCTATCAGCTTTCTGGCAATACGAACGAGCTTTTGGCAAAACATGGGGTTTATCGCCGAGAAAGGTCCTCTGGATCTACATGGCAATGATAAGACCTATAACCTCATATGCATCTGGTGGAATATACTAACACGCCAAAACGTCGAAGCCTCTTTCACCAAACTCCAAGGAACGGTTTGTCTCAGCTGTACGGGGGCTTTTCCCAGCACGCCGGATGTAGCTCTCGATGCTATGATGAACCTTCCATCTCTTGATATATTTATCAGAGGGTGTGCTCTGAAAGCCATGTCTCATCTGAATGTCTTTTGGTACTACTCGCATAGGAACAACAGTGTGCTTGCGCAAGAATTGTCCTGCCACCCCTGTCTCATGGATACGCCTTCTAACTCATTGGCACCCGATATTCTACTGCGCTGTACTTTCACAGTCGAGTTCCCATGGCATCCGGATTGGCTCTGGCTGGATACCGAACTTGGAAAGGATAGTCTTGGCATTTTTATGGAAAGCTCCTGGTCCAGGTGGGAGTCCGGTGCTGGGGTATTATTTGGGGGAAACATCCGAATGTACTTCTTGTTAGGTAAAAAATATGTGTCTGTCTTCCAGTCAGAGATATACGCAATCCTAATGGCCATGCACTATGTTGTAAGGCACAGGTGGAGGGGAAAAAGCATATACGTCTGCAGTGACAGCAAAGCTGCACTCAAAATTGTGTCCGACCCCCTAACTAGCTCCAAATTAGTGCATGAGCTCAAGTTCTTCTTGAACAGAGTCGATAGACTAAATTCATTAAGGCCTGTATGGGCTCCAGATCACTCTGGGATCCCAGGAAATGAGATCTCTGATAAACTCGCCAGAATGGGTTCCGAGGAGACCTGAACCCGCTCTAGGTCTACCTGACGCCCACGGTAAATGCCTACATTGACGACTGGGTGTTTAATACACACCACCGTAGATGGAGGGATTATCTAGGTTGCAGGATGACTAAGCGCATATGCCTTGATATCCGCAAGAAATCCGCAGCATTCCTCCTATCTTTAAGAAGAATCGAGTGCAGAAGACCTGTGGGAGTCATTACGGGCCATTACACTTTTGCTAAGCATCTCTGCATGCTTGACATCAGTGCGACACCTACCTGTACTGCATGTTGCGAGGAGGACGACATTGCAGAACATTTTCATTGTGACTGACTCGCCTTTGCTCACGCAATGTGGCGCACCCATGGGGCTGACGTGGTGTATTCCGATTCTATTGGTTCTACATCAGTAATGTAAGGTGTCTGTCTGGAGTGCAATGGACCAGTATTTGCTTCTGAGTGCTCCAACAGATAGCAAAAGCCTTCGACAAAAAAAAAAAAAAAAAAAAGAAGAAGCAGACATTAGTATGTACCATACAGCTTCATCAAAAACTCTGATTGGCATTCAGAGTGGGTCTGACGGCTAGATCCGACAACCGATTCATTTAATTTCTGGGACCCCAATAAGAAACAGAACGGAGGGCACTTTTTTCAATGTATTCTATAAGGCTATTTGGACGACCTTTGAGCTATCTCCTTGATTTCACAGAGCATGAATGGAACTATCCGATCGTGAGGTATATTTTAGCTAACTATTCCTATGAGTTGGCACTGAAGTATAGAAGTCTAAATGAAGGCAAGATTACTCTTCTAATATACTTAAGAGATAATTGCGGATTAAACTACAGACATCATCCAGAAGAAATTGGTAAATAAATGCATGTACGAGTATTTCAACACTTTTCCAAGGAACCAATAAAATGAACTCACCATGGTAGTGGAACTACAATATAACAACTAGAGTACGAGGACCCCGAACAAAGTACTTATTATACGTCATTTATCGCTATCCCAACACTGCCCCTAAAAAAATTAAAAACAAATCGATACTTAATCTTATTGCGAGGTACTCATCATCAATCATTTAATAAAGCAACCAACCAACTTCTGAGTACCGCCCATTGAGTTCATTTCAGTTTCGTTACATCTCCTCTATCATAACTTACATATCGCAACGATGTAAGAAAAGAACGAAAGTGACAGCCGACCATGGAACTTCTAGCAACCCTTTTTCGGTCCTTTGTGATTAGGCTTTTAGCACATTCCACTGATTACATCATTCATTTCACTACTCAACCCTTCGAGCAACTAGTTCTGTATTTTATACCCTTTAACGATCCACTCCCGTAATACCACAGACAATAAAACAATCTAACATTATAGTCGACGGCGAGCATCGAGCTAGAGCACCATGTCACTTCGTTATGGATCTATAACTCGCGCCTAACCTACGAGTATTCGAATACCATCGTTATCCCTCTTACCACTTAAAGCGTTTAGGTGTTAAATAATACCTAGACTCGCCGCAAGGTACGGCTTGCCACATGCTTCATTCCTCCTCGGAAGCAACGCGAATCCGTGAAGAATAATAAAATTATTCATTCTAAGCCCATACGAGTATAAGCTCTTGCTCATACCAAGGTACCTACTTACTTCGACTTGGTGTGTATATTTATATTTATTGCTATACTTTTATAAAAAAAAGTGCTATGACCAGTACTGCATACCGTCGAATATATGTACGTACCGACGTTCGACTAAGGTGCTAATGTAAGTCGTACCCGCGCGTAGCCACCTCAAGCCCTAAGCCATCATTTAGAGGTTTGCTTCGAATAATCCCAAACACATTTGCAATATTAAAATGCACCAACGGACCAATGGAGCGACGACGTTGGACGAAGGGCTTGGATGGACGAACAGTGCATTCCAGAATGTCGTTACATTGCTGGAAAGCCGCACTGTGACTAGTAACAATTGCTGCTCACTCGGGTTGAATTAAATCTATTTTTATGCTACCGAGCGCGCACAACAGTTCTTTGCCACAAATTTTTGCATTTTGCGCATATTTCGCCGGCCGTTCAAGGCCGTAATTACAGCGGCTGACTGGCACGGATGCCAGCCGACGTTGGGTTGCGTTGAACGCCGATGAGCTACAGATGGTGTAGGGATTATCAGAAATTAGCGGGTGGCTGGATGACATTATGTATAAGTATGTATCTATTTACTCGTATGTACACAGTTACAACGATGGCATTGTGTGTAGATAGATTCGCCTTGCGATTAAGTAATTTTCCAGTCATGCTTTCTATCATACGACCGGCTACAGTTGCCCACGTAATTATGCAATTTATCAATTTAGCATCATCCCATACGGCTGGAGTTGAGTGCGAGAGACCATTAGAGTATTCTGGAACGTAGCGCTAAAGTGCGGTTTACGACCGTGTCGCCGTTTTCCCTTAACCACCTAGCTTCTGACTGCTGCTTAAATTCATTTTCAACCTCTAAAGTACACCATCATCGATGGACAAAGTTAATGTACAGACGTCCCATAAACAGAATCACTCCGAGAAGGACTTAGCTTAAGAGCAAATCTAAATGAGCCCGACGGCGAGTGAACATTCCATATGAGAATGTACTATATACCTTCGTCCATGATAGAGTGAGCAATTTTTGTTCAGATCCAGCTCTGTATACTAAGACTATATTCGCACTAGTCTAGTGTGGTGCATTAATGGAGCATCATTATCCCTCCAAAGTAATTGAAGACAACGGCGTTTATCCTTCAGGCTGTTAGTCATTCTTGTTTTTTGCTTTTCCTCTTTTAGGTTGTTTCTTCTATTCATGGATAGTGTGAGATAGAAATTGAGGAGTTTGATTGGCTTTTTATCCTTTGCAGAATAGGCCTGGACCAGAAGTTGAAGATCCATTGGAATTTTTAATTTCAATGGACGTGCAACGTCAGGACAGATGGATGAACGAGAGTGAGAAGTGGAAATTGAGTTCAAGGCTGACTGGATTTGTTGTCATTAACTCATCTTGGTTGGCATGTAATCATATACGAAATAGCGGGGGGCAGACGGGCAGCTAAATAAATACGGAGCACTTTTAAAGAGATGAAAAAAGAATGGGATAAGTACGTCAGGAGAATTCTTGGAATTCAAACAGGTGGACGATAATGAATTCCTAATTCAGTATTCTTAGTCGGAGGTAAAATGGTCACCGGGGAGCTCACACAGAGTCACAACGTGGAGTATATTTATTCTGAATAACAATTGAGTACCTCATTACCCAGAGGGGGATTTGAATAATGCACGTAGTTCCAGAATCATTTCCAACATGATGGCAGTCTAAAAACGTTTTAAACTTTTTTAATTTTTACATATTTACCCCACACCCCATCCACATCTACAACCATTCTTTATTTAAGTTTGAATACATCAAAGAAAATTTCGCCACCGTCTGAAAACCATTGTGACGCAGGCCCTTATTGCTCTGTAGACTATAGATACAGATATAAGTATATAAAAAGTTCCCAAGTTACCAAGTCCTTTACAAATGACCCTAACTCTATTTTGAGCCATAAGGCTAGACCGTGTTTCCTATTACTTACTTACTTACTTTTCAGGCCGACAATCCACGGAGGATCTGATTGTGAGCTATAGCTGCCTTCCATCGATGACGGTCCCGGGCACGCTGCTTCCCGTTATCAAGACCAAATTGTCTTTCATCCGCGAATACTTGGTATTTATACCGGAGGTTCAGTCTTACTCTTCTTCTCGAATCAGGAGGCTCGGAGTCGAAGACCCTCTTAGCTGGAGCGCTGGTGTTCATCCACTCGATGCGGCCGAGCCAATGTAGTCGACGGATCTTTGCCTTCCGGACTGTATCTACATCCTTGTACAGCTCGTTGAGTTCGCGGTTATGTCTTCTCCTCCATTCACCTTCCTCACGGATAGGACCAAATATCCGGCGCAGAACTTTTCTTTCGAAAGAACCCAAAATCAGCTCCGCCGTCCTGCTTATCTTCCAGCTTTCGGCTCCGTAAAGAAATACTGGCAGTATAAGCGTTTTGTAAAGCATGACTTTCGTTCTTGGAGTGAGGAGTTTTGACACAAGTTGTTTGGACAAACCGAAGTAGCAGCGGTTGCCAAGGGCGATTCTATGCCGAATCTCCACTGTGGTGTCGTTTGTGGAGTTAACGTTTGCCCCGAGATAGACAAATTCCTTAACCACCTCGAAATGATAGCTGTCAATCGTTATATATTGTCCAAGGTGGTGAGCGACGGATCGGTTTTTGCTTGACAGCAATTCAGTTTCATTGACAGTTTCATCCTCGTTGACTTTAAGACCAATCGCCTGTTCCTCAATCGCCGGAAAAAGCTTCTACAACGTCACGCCGAGACCGCGCAATGATGTCAATATTATCCGCGTATCCTAGCAGCTGGACAGACTTATAGAAAATAGTGCCTTCCCTGTTGAAGTCTGCCCGTCGCACTATCTGCTCCAGCACGAAATTGAAGAAGTCGCATGACAGCGCATCTCCTTGCCGAAATCCGGTGCATGTTTCAAACGGTTCAGATGACCAAGAACCGAATTGCACGGTATGTCGCGTATTTTTTAGCATGGCGCTGTACAGCCAGATCAGTTTTCCCGGGATCCCGAATTCGGCCACCGCATCAAACAATTCTTTGCGATGAATGCTGCCGTGTGCGGCTTTAAAATCGATAAAGAGATGGTGTGTATCGATTCGAAATCGATGGTCTTTTCCAGGATTTGTCGAAGTGTGAATATTTGGTCTATAGTCAATTTGCTGGGTCGGAAGCCACACTGGTAGCTGCCGATTAGTGCGTCGCAAAAAGGCTTTAGACATTCACACAGTACGCTGGACAGGATCTTTTATGTGACATTGAGCAGGGATATAGCTCTATAGTTCTTGCAGGAGGTAGGATCGCCTTTTTTGTGGATGGGGCAAATAGAGCTGATATTCCAGTCGTCCGGCATGCTTTCATCTTCCCAAATTCTACAGATGATCTGTTGCATGCTCCCTATCAGAACATCGCCACCAGCCTTGAAAAGCTCTGATGGCAAGCCATCTGAACCCGCCGCCGCCTTGTTGTTCTTCAGTTTTTGAATAGCTGTGCCGACTTCTTTGATGCCGGGTGAGAGGACTACTTCTACTCTCTCTTGGTCATGCTCGTTAAGCAGCTGCTCGGAATGCCTAAACACATCCACTATTCCCTGCGGGTCGGTGACAAGATTGTCTTCGCAATTTCGAAGAGCCTGGGTGCCTTTCTTAAAGCCTCCTGCAAGGCCTTCAGCTTTCTTATAAAAGGCCCATATTTTATGTTTGTCGATAGACTCCTCGATATCCTTGAGCTGGAAGGCTGCGAAGATTCTTTTCTTTAGTTGCAGCAGTTTTTCTCCTTCCTTCTTTTGGCTCGGTACTCCTCTCGCGCTGCCCTGGTTTTTCGTTGCAGCGCCTTTTGGTACGCCTCGTCGGTTGCTGCCTTTTCCTGCTCACATTCGCCATCATACCACGGGTTTCTCGTCGAGGGTGGTAGGTAACTAAGATGTTCTCGGCTACTTCCTGAATGGCTCGGCGGCAATGCAGCCACATACTGTTGACACTTGTGCTCGACGTAGGCATACCGGAGAGCCTTTCGCTTAGTTGCTTCTTGTAGACTCTGGTAATCTCCGGTGTGCTCAGTCGTCCGATGTCGAACCTCCTCATGGTGGACTGGTGCAGCTTTCTGACATTGGACAGTCGAGCTATGGATCTTGCTGCTACGAGGAAACGGTCAGAGTCGACGTTTCCCCCTGAATGTTCGCTCATCCAGGATGTTTGACGAGTGGTTCGACCATCCGGAGATCGCCAGGTTGCTGTGTGGATTCGCTTGCGGGGAAATCTTGTGCTACTTATCACCGCATTACGAGCTGTCGCCAAGTCCGTAAGTCGGAAGAGGTTATCTGTTGTTGTATCGTGGAGGCTGTGCCTTCCGACCACTCCGCCATAGGTGTTCCCCTTACCGATTTTGGAATTGATGTCACCGAGTACAATTTTGACATCGTACTCCGGACAGGCTCCGTAGGCGTTGTCCAAGAGATCATAGAAGTCCTCTTTGATGAGGTACTCAGTCTCTGGGGCGTGAGCACATACATATGAGGCTGATGTTGTAAAATTTGCCTTTGATGCGGATCATAGCCAGGCGATCTCTCATAGATTTACGGTCGATGACCTTCAACCTTAACCGCTTTCCCACGACAAATCCGCACACCAACATGTGCAACAGGAGCATACTCGCAAATCGTGTTCTTTTTTTCGAGCCATGTCGTCTTTGAGAAACCGTCCGTTTATCCATAACTTGTTATTTCTTACGGTTCTTATAGAGGCTATCCAGAGGGCGCCGCGAGGAGGCTGTATGTCAACTTTATCCGGGCATTGAAACAGGGATCGTTGCTGGCGTCTCGCCAGGTTGAGAGCAATCAACAACTTTACCCTGTATGTCCGAACCAATGCCCTCTCCATGTTTCCTATTATCAGGACTAATCCCAAATGCAGGGGAGGTGGATTTTGATTTTTTTTAATATGAGGATAAAGTGAACATTTATCGACCTGACAATAAAAGACTAGGATTTTCAGTTATGAAGGAAGAGGAGAATACGAATACGATGAAGCAGAAGCGGCTAAAATGGATCTTTCAGTTAACGAGGATAAAACGAAATATATGCTGTCAACCAAAAAAGGCGCGCAACGCGACGTCTCGGCCGGAACGTCACAATTGGCAGCTACAGATTCGAAGTTGTCAAGGACTTCGTCTACCTAGGCTCACTAGTGCCCAGCGCCAATAACACCAGCACTGAGATCAAACGCAGGATTACTCTTGCCAACCGCTGCTTCTTTGGGCTCAAGAGGCAATTGAGAAGTAGAGCCCTCTCTCGAAAGACCAAAGTTGCGCTATACAAAACCTTAATCATCCCAATCCTTCTCTATGGCGCAGAGGCCTGGAATTTAACTGCTTTAAGTGCTACATTGGGTTTTGAATTCTGAAACGAACACAAAAATGCGAATGGTTTTATGTTTTGGTTTTGTGATCTTCCTTTGAGGTAAGTGGGGAGAGTACGATTTCCATGATGCCGCGATCTGACGACGGATTTAGCTAAATCGACCTAAATTAAATCGAAAATTAAATTGCCACCTTCTAAACGGGGCGAGACAGACCCACGTCCCATAGTAAAAATGGATCAGAAAAATCAAGTAAAGCCAGCGGCATACAACGTCGCAATGCTACAATCCCAAGAGACCGCAGCAATTCACAACGGACGATGATAGCACAGAATTCCGTCCCCCTGACCTGGACGACTTTGGGAATGCGTTTTCTAATCTTAAGTCCAACAAAGCTGCTAAAGTAAGTGTACTACCTCCCGAGCTCTTTATAGCGACATGAAAGTAGCATAGCGTCTGCGGATCCAACGCCTAAGAAGGCTAGGCCGTGTAGAGCGCATGGAAATCACAGCTCTCGTGCGGAAGGTCTTTGAATCCAACCCTGAGGGGCGACGCGGTCGAGGACGGCCAAATTTAAGGTAGCGCACGCAAGTGGAAGAGGACCTCAACCAACTAGGCCTGCGGCACTGGAGACCTACTGGAGAAAAACCGTGCCAGTTGGAGAGGTTTTTTAAAGGAGGCACAGGTTCGCCATAAACTGTAACGCCGAAGAAGAGGAAGAAGAAGAAGAGGACTTCAAGAAGCCCTCTTACCATCCAATAGTGCCAGAAAAACTATCAAAGCGGAGCTTACTCACAAATTCTCGTGCTTTTACTTTAATCATTGGGCGGAGTATCGGAATGTTTTTAATATTTACTTAATATTTACGATTTGTCGAGATCCAAGAAATCTACTTGTTGACATGCTCGCGAACATAGTGAACATTTCAAATCTCCAGCACCCTCTTCGAAAAACCAAGGTTAAAGAGAATCACCATGTTAGAGAGACGATCACGTACAATCCATGATTGCAGTGAGCAAACATCGAAAGGAGTTGAAGAGTATGCTCTATTGTTGGGAGTGGGAGTAAATAGAAGAGTATGTGTAGTGCATACATAGTCTTATATAACAATTAGCTCTCTGATAGTCAAGCGGCATTCAAGCCATTGAGCTCGTAGATCACGAATTTGAAGTCCGTTAAGGAACGCCATGATGCCCTACGGGACCTAGGTCAAACTCTGGTGCGTGCCTGGGCACAAGGGCATCAAGGACAAGAAAGTCGCTAGGAAAGGTTCCAGTGAAATGTACATAGGAGCCGAACCTTTCTGCGGCATTTTCAATTCTAAGATTAACTTATTCTTTCGGAACAGCGTTCAACAGCCATGAACAAACACTCTGTTAACTTAATGGAATAGATGTCAGAAGACTGGTCGCCTACTTTACGGGACAAATAAAATTACCCTCTCGTCTGAAACTGAGTGTCGACTCCGTCTTGAAAACGAAGAAACTGCAGGGCACATACTATGTGAGTGTGCTGCCGAAAAAACTAAGAAATCAAATCGCAGTTTGAAAGGTTTGAACATTCCCAGTTGCAGAGATCTTTCAAAGCAAAAGTATCATAACCTCATTGTAATTACCAATAACAGGGGTTTCTCACATACGCAAGGATACATGCATATATACATGTGTATGTATTTACTCTTATATATGTATATAAAGGTAATTATGACTCGTATGGCATATGAGACAGAGGCAACAGAGATCATTTTCTATTTTTATTTATGTCTCGATCTCCTGTCGAATTTAGCATCACGTCTGTATTGAATATTTTGGTTTCTTATACGTCTAAATAGGTAACCAGAGCTCCATCTTCTTACCACTTAGAAAGTAGTAATTCTTTGTCGTTATTCTACACCCCATCAACATCAAATTGAATACCCTGTCCTCCCAACTCCACTCAGTCGAAACATAATGTTAAATTATCACATGATTGATGGACGATGAAGAAAAAGCACTTCATCCTGGATTACTTACTCAGCCCGAGGGCGGTATTCACTATTATTTAACCGCCAAGCGCCCTCACCAATCACATTTGTAAACTAACATCGAACACCAGGAGGGGTACTCGAAAAGGTAAGAAGAAACCGCTATCGAAAAGAGAAAATTACTGACACCATCATTAGGGTCTTCTTAATGCTGATGTCCAAATCGCCTGTAGGAATATGAAATCCAGCAGCTGGACAGCACGCAATGAAAGGAAATTGAATTGTAAATCAATTACAAGTCGAAGTAGCATGATTCGTAGCAATTAGCACAATTGTTCGGGACCCTAAAAAGATTCTGAAAGTAATTCCATCAGCGAGAAAGGGGAGGAGACGATGTTGACAGGATAGCCTTGTGACTTGAGAAATAAAATACTTGGTATTGAGACTTGGCTTCCAATCAGTCAATGGTTCGATTTTAGATCTGGTGCTTGTACCTTGCATATTACAGTAGAACCTCGATAATCCGAACCCTCAATTATCCGAACCATGACTTAGTTGATCTGAATGCTTAATTTTTTTTTTTTTTTAGAGTCACACGCGCACTCAAGGCTAAGGCCTTATAACGTATTGAACGTTGTGCGAGCGAAGATAACAGGGATAGGGAAAGTTTCGCACAGCTTGATGTTTTGACACACAACCTGAATGGAGTGCAGTGGTTTTTGGGTCGTAGATGTTCGTTGACTACTCTCAGGGGTGGTTTGTCCTACATAGAACGAGAGCCGACCGAATTTCACGTTGGTTATAATTCTCAGTAATTCGTTCATGCACATTTGGTGTTAGTATTGCATACGCAGAGGATGAATTTCAATTGACCACATACTGTGAGTGTTATGCCTGCAGCAGTACGTTTGGTCACTCTTTCCCATTCACAATTGTGTTGCATCCTTTTTTCCGTATGGGAATTACTTCTTCTTGGCTATGAAACGAATTTGAACTATAGACCTTCCGCTCGACGGCCGATGATGCTAACCACTGCACCACGGCCACCCCGTGGCGAACGTTGGCGCGAATTTGTTGTTCTCCTTCTCAAACGGCTGCGAGATTTAGCCGCTCGATAACAGATTACAGCCGTTCGTCAATTAAAAATATACGATTTCAGGTAATTTATATTTCACAGTTAATATGTATATATGTATGTCGAGTTTTAATAGACTGTACTGTTCTTGTGCAAAAAGTTGTTGTTTTTGTTTGATCTTGTCCCAAAAAAACCCAATTCGATTACCCGTACTTTTGATTATCCGAACTAGTCTCGGTCCCAATTAGTTCGGATATTCGAGGTTCTACTGTATTACTCTACAGAATCCTAGTGAAGAAATTAAGCAATACAGACCCCTACAACGTATAAAGCAATGGAAAGTAGAACACCAATAACTTGAGTATCTTCTTCTGAAATACCCTACGCCAAAAGACCGACGATGTTATTTTTTGTTTGCTGTGGGGTTAATCTTTGCCACACTAGGCACTATAAATTATATTTGAAAAAATGGCCATAGTGAAGAATGGATATACAGGCGCCTAAGGTGTCTAACGAAAGTTACACATTCCCTTTATTTGAGTTTTTTTTTTTTTTTTTGTTTTTTGTTGAAGGCTTCTGCTCTCTGTTGAAGCACTCGGACGCAAATACTCCAGACAGACACCTTCTTCTTCTTCTTAATGGACGCTACAGTTCGGGGTGAACCTGGGCCTCAACCAACATGCCCCTCCAACTAGCACGATCTTTTGCTAGCCTTTTCCATTGCCGCACACCCAGTTGGCTGTGATCCCCTTCCACCTGTGTGCGCCATCTTAAGTGCCTCCGTCCTCTGCTTCTTCGTCCCTCGGGGTTGGATTCAAAGACTCTCCGGGCTGGAGCTGTGGTGTCCATTCGCTCTACATGGCCCAGCCATCTTAGGCGTTGGATCCGTAGACGCCTGACTAGACTCATGTCGCTGTACAGCCCGTAAAGTTCGTGGCTGAATCTTTTCCTTCATCCCCCGTCTGCGTTTATAGGCCCGAAAATCAAGCGCAAAATCTTTCTCTCGAACCGACCAAGGGCCTCCTCATCCGCTTTTGATAGTGTCCATGTTTCTTCGCCGCACAACAGAACCGGGATGATAAGAGTCTTATATAGAGTCAACTTTGTCGTTCGGGAGAGGGCTCTATTACTCAGTTGCCTACAGAGCCCAAAGAATCAGCGATTGGCAATAGTGATTCTGCGTTTGATTTCGGAACTGATGTCGTTGTTCCAGGTCACTGCGGAGCCAAGGTAGACGAAGTCCTTAACTACCTCGAACTTATATCTGCCGATACAAACGTTCTGGCCAAGACGTCGGTGGTGAGCGTGCTTTTTTTATGACAGCATATATTTAGATTTGCCCTCGTTTACCGCCAAACCAATTTCGCCGCCTCCATCTCAATACTCGCAAACGCCTCATTGATATCTCGCTGTGATCTACCTATTATGTCAATATCGTCGGCGTATGCAAGGAGTTGCGAGGATTTCAAATAGATTGTGCCTCTTGTATTGGCCAGTGATTTTTGCACAATCATTTCCAATGTTGAAGAAATCACACGACAGCGCATCGCCCTGCCTAAATCCTTTTTTGACATCAAAACTATCGGTAAGGTGTCCACCGATTCAGATGGAGCAGCGAGCATTCTCCAAAGTCATCCTGCATAGTCTGACGAGTTTAGCAGGTATGTCAAAGATAGACATAGCGTTGTATAGCTCGTCTCTAATTACGCTGTCGTATGCGGCTTTGAAGTCGACAAATAGGTGATGAGTGTCGACTTGAAATTCATTGGTTTTTTCCAGGATCTGCCGTAGTGTGAAGATTTGCTCGATGGTGGACTTCCCTGGCCTGAATCCGCACTGATAAGTACCTATCAGCTTATTTACAAAAGGCTTCAGGCGTTCATACAAAATGGCAGAGAAGATTTTTTAGGCGATGTTAAGGAGACTTATCCCTCTATAGCTGGCGCAATCAGAGGGGTCTCCTTTCTTGTGGATCGGGCATACGATGCTGAGACTCCATTCCTCGGGCATGCTTTCCTCTGACCATATCTTACAGATGAGCTGGTACATGCTCCTAACCAGGTCATCCCCAGCTGCCTTAAAAAACTTAGCAGACAGTCCGTCTGCACCAGCAGCTTTATTCGACTTGAGCTTCGATTTCGCAATCTTAACTTCGTCGAGGTCAGGGGGACAGAATTCTCTGCGATCTTCGTCAATTAGAAATGGATCATTCTGCCTGACAGCGGTATATTGACTAAAATCGCCGTTATACAGTCTGCAGAAGTGGTTTTTCCGTATTCTCAGCATCGACTGTGATTCTACTACTAGGTGTCCGTTCTCATCCCTGCAGGCTTCCATTCTGGCTTTATAAGCTTGGCATGGGGGTGGCCGTGGTGCAGTGGTTAACATCATCGACCGCCGAGCGGAAGGTCTATGGTTCAAATTCGCTTCATAGCCAAGAAAAAGTAATTCCCATACGGAAAAAAGTATGCAACACACAGTTGTGAATGGGAAAGAGTGACCAAACGTACTGCTGCAGGCATAACACTCACAGTATGTGGTCAATTGAAATTCATCCTCTGCGTATGCAATACTAAAAAGTGCTCGAACGAATTACTATGGACTATAACCAACGCGGAATTTGGTCGGCTCTCGTCCTATCTAGGTCTAGGACAACCACCCCTGAGAGTAGTAAACGAACATCAACGACCCCAACTACTGCACCCCGTTCAGGTTGTGTGTGTCAACACATCATAGGAGAATATAAAAAAAAAAAAAAAAACTCTTGAACCTGCGCGAGTCTCTAAAAAAAAAAAAAAAAAAAAATTCGCTTTATCTGTTGATAAAACTTTCGAACGTCACGCCTGCAGTAACACCTCTCCAAATTCTCAATCGCGCGCTTCTCGTGCTCTTTCTTCTTTCTTCTAAGAAACTTATGCCCCTCACTTCTTTTTAACTCGTAGAGCTCGCGAGCAGCTCTTGTTCTTTTATGCAGCGAGGCCTTATATGCATCCTGCTTCGCTGTGTGAATCCTCCTGCACTCGTCATCGAACCAGGTGTTTCTTCGTGGTGGAGTCTTGAAACCCTTGAAGCAGTAAACTAAGAGTTTCCGCTCTAGACTCAGTAAAGGTACCATCCGATTTTCTGAGTGTATCCAGCTGTGTCGGTTTTTCCCGTTTGAGGACTTTAACTAACTTGCTAGTCGCACTCAGAGACTTGAACTCCTCACAGAAGGTCTTATAAGAAACGTTTTTCGATTTACCAATAAGTTTCTTATATTATCTCTGCTTTGACCGATACTTGTCATCTTCCGAGTTCGATTTGAGCGATCTACTCAGAAGAGTTCTGACTTCCCTGCAAAGACTTTGGAGCTCGGCATTCCACCAGGGAACCAATTTCACTCTACCAATCGTTCCGTTCTAAGTTTAGGTAGGGGCCGATTGGATTTCTCAAAGTCTTCTCTAAACCGTACCCAGTCCGTCTTTCTCGGATTCCATCTGGATTGCAAGGAAGTTAGTGATGTCCTTCACATATCTGTTGGATTTCAATCACCACCTGTCCTCTCGCTGTAACTAACATTGGCATAGAACCAATATTGTTTATGGTAAGGTCAGCCGAAAAGGTGAAGTCTAAAAGACGGTCCCCTCTTGTATTTTTGCTGCTGCACCCAGCAGTGTTGTGGGCTTAGCATCGCAACACAAGATGAGACCAACCTTTCTGGCCTTACACTACTCTACGAGCTCAGAAACTGCCTTTGGTAATGGAGACAGCACCGAGTCGTAGGGAAAGTAGGCAGACGTAACGACGAAGTGTTCTATTACTCCGTGCACTTTGCAGCTTACTCTAGCAGCCCCCAGATCTTGTCCACAAAAGTCTCCAAGTTTGGCTGCCGATAATGAGTTCGATATGATGACGCCGGTCCTAGGCCTTTCGGATTGCTCATCATAAAGAATCGGTTCATCACGTATACCACAAAGATCACATAGGCGTTTATTCCACACCCACGGTTCTTGAATGGATACAACATGATGATTTGTACGACTGCATGTAATTCTACTACTTAAAAGAGGACTAGCAGCCTTGCAATGCTGTAGATTGATCAGGATAAAAACTACCCTGACTTTTTCAGAGGAGATGGCCGCCTGTTTATAAGAGGGCTGCTTCTCTCACCTCCTTACGGTCATTTGGATCTCCTTCTCGGATGAAGGGGTTTTGTTTTGTGATCTGCCCGCCTCCGAGGATTGGTTTTTGGCTATCTTCGCCTTCTGACCTATGCTTTTATCCTTTTGGGTTGCCACTTCTGCCCTTGGACTCCGAATTCCCTGCCTGTCGGCCCCGCTACCATATTCGGCGGCAGCGCGGGCCATGTTAGAAACCTAAAATCTTCGGGCTCCGTCATTACAGGAACTGATCACGCTCTTACCGGGTGGTTGAACCTACCCAGTAAGAGGAAAAGAGTTGGAGGCCCATGCCGAAAGTGCAGTCATGCTTATGCCTCCTTCAGCAACCTTTCCCAACTGCCGACGCTTATCAAATGAATATTTCCGGAAATGAGAAGGCCGACGGGCTAGCTAGACTAGGATCAGACGCAAACTCCACGCAGATTAAAACTGAGCCTAAAACGCCGTTCAGTACATTTTTCAGAAAAATAGAGGCGGAGCGAGCAAACAGAGCAAAGACGTTGATCGCGTTTAACATGGCAAAAGCCAGCTTCGATCTCTGTCCCTGACCAATCCAAGTTGACGCGGAGGCTGTGTCCGCGTGGCCCGCCCTGGATAGCTACTCTGGCACCCGCCAGGTAGTGAACCAATGTGTGCAGCGACCCAACCCCTTGTTCCTGGGGAAAGAGGAACCTGGCCCTCCAGGTTGGGGGTTGTGCTTACGGTAACATCCCTATCACGTAAAAACCTACTTGTTCCGAAACGACAACAAGCCTCGGATACGGATGGATACAAAGCTGACAACCCCTGCAAACGACTAACGGACTTGAGAGTCTGCACCTGGAATGTGGGGTCCCTTAACAAACCGGGTGCAGGCGATCAATTGGAGCAAACCATCAACTGCTATAAAGCAGATATAACCGCACTCCAAGAAGTGCGATGGGATGGACCAGGCAAAAGACGGATGAAAAACTGCGACATCTCATACGGGAACTGCTACAAGGAGAACAAACAGCGCCTATTCGGGTGCGAATTCGTTATTAGAGGAAGACTCCGACAAAAAGTATTAAGCTTCCGAGATATAAGCGAACGCCTCATAACAATCCGCATCGAAGCTAAATTTGGAAACATTAGCTTAATATGCGCTCAGGCCCCAACAGAAGAAAAGGATGATCGACTCAAAGAAGAATTCTACTATTTGCTAGACAGAACCTATGCCCAATGTCCCAGCTACTACACAAAAATAGTTGTTAGAGATTTTAATGCAAAACTGGGCAAAGAGGACATATTTGAGTCGATCATAGGAAAACATAGCCTCCATAACACCACATCCGACAACGGCTAATCAATTTCCTAGGGGGGCGTAACCTCCTTGTAGCAAGCACGCGATTCCCCCATCTCAACATCCACAAGGGTACCCGGCGGTCTTTTGATCAATCGACCACCAACCAGATTGATCACATTGCGATCGAAATTGAATTGAATTCTCGACCTACGAACCTTCCGAGGGGTCAACATCGATTCGGACCACTACCTTGTTGTAGCCAAGGTACGAATGAAGATATCAAGAATGCTTAGGAGTCGAGTAGGACTACGTAAGTCTGATGTCGGAAAGCTACAATCGCAAGAGACTGCCAGAATCTTTGCCGATCGTGTCTCCTCGAAGCTCTCTCAAAATCCGCCCACAGCAGCACAAACAATAGAGCAGGAATGGGCGCATTGCCAGACGTGCTGGGTTTCAAACCGCCACCACCTAGAAACCCGTGGTTCGATGAACAATGCGAACAGGCTCATGCAGCAAAACAAGAGGCATATAAAGCCATGCTGCAACGACGGACGAGAGCTGCTCTCAAAATCTATGAGCAGAAGAGAAGAGAGGAACACACGCTTTTCAGAAGAAGGAAGAGAGAGCACGGAAAGCGTGAGATCGAGGAGATGGAGAGACGCTTCCGCAGGAATGGCGTCCGTAAGTTTTTTAATAAGGTAAAACGAACAGGCCATGGCTATAAAGCCCGAGTGGTGGCCTGCAGGGATGAAAATGGAGAACTGGTAGTAGAGTCGCAGTCGATGCTGAGGATTTGGAAAGACCACTTCTGCAGACTGTATAACGGCGATGATAGACAAGATACCGCTGTCAGGCAGAACGAGCCATTCGTAATGGACGACAATGTAACAGAATTCAGTCCACCCGACCTAGACGAAGTCAAAATAGCGATATCAAGACTTAAGTCTAATAAAGCCGCGCGCGCAAACGGCCTGTCTGCTGAGCTTCTTAAGTCGGCTGGCGATGGACTGGTAAGGTGCATGCATCATCTCATTTGCAAGGTATGGTCGGAGGAAAGCATGCCCGACGAATGGAATCTCAGCATCGTTTGCCCGGTCCATAAGAAAGGAGACCCCTATAACTGCGCCAACTATAGGGGAATAAGTCTCCTTAGCATCGCATATAAGATCTTCTCTGCCGGATTGTGTGAACGCCTGAACCGTTTGTGGATAGCCTGATCGGCTCTTATCCGTGTGGTTTCAGGTCAGGTAAGTCCACAATAGACCAAATATTTACGCTACGGCAGATCTTGGAGAAGACACACTCACACCACTTCGTCGATTTCAAGGCTGCATATGACAGCGTGTATAGAGATGAGCTATACAAAGCCATGTCTAGTTTTAACATCCCTGCCAAACTCGTCAGACTGTGCAGGATGACAATGGGGAATTCTCGCTGCTCCATCCGAATCGGTGAACACCTTACCGATAGGGCAATGCGCTGTAATGTGATTTCTTCAACATCATATTGGAAATGATTGTGCAAAAACCACTGGCCAACACAAGAGGCACAATTTTTTTCAAATTCTCACAACTCCTCGCATACGCGAATAGCATAGACATAATCGGAAGAACACAGCGAGATGTCAATGAGGCGTTTACGAGTATTGAGATGGAGGCGGCGAAGATTGGTTTGGCAGTAAACGAGGGAAAAACTAAATATATACTATCATCAAAAAGGGACGCTCACCACCGACGCCTTGGCCAGAACATTTGTATTGGCAGATATAAGTTTGAGGTAGTTACGGACTTCGTCTACCGTGGCTCTGCAGTGATCTGGAACAACGACATCAGTTCCGAAATTAAACGCAGAATCACTCTTGCCAATCGCTGTTTCTTTGGGCTCAGGAGGCAACTGAGTAATATAGTCCTCTCCCGAACGACAAAGTTGACTCTATAGAAGCATGGACACTCTAGTAGAAGCATGGACACTATCAAAAGCAGATGAGGAGGTCGTTGATCGGCTCGAGAGAAAGATTTTGCGCGTGATTTTCGGGCCCATAAACGCAAACGGGTACAGCATCATGAGGCTTGTCAGGCGTTCAACGGATTCAACGCCTAAGATGGCTAGGCCATGTAGAGAGAATGGACACCACAGTTTCAACCCGGAGAGTCTTTGAATCCAAACCCGAGGGAAGAAGAAACAGAGGATGGCCGCACTGAAGATGGCGCACACAGGTGGTAGTGGACCTCAGCCAACTGGGTATGCGGCAATGGAATAGACTAGCAAAATATCGTGCCAGTTGGAGTGGCATGTCGGTTGAGGCGCAGGTTCACCTCGAACTGTAGCGCCCGTTAAATAGAAGAGAAAGTATGCTTAACAAGAATCGACTATGATGTTTTGAGCTTATGGACTTTTGCCTAAGAACTCAACTGTTGTAGAGTAAATGACATAGCAGAATGTTTCCTTTACGTTCAAGTGTTCTAAGGTCTCTGACAACAAGAAAACACCTAGGTTATACTGAAGCTCCTCTTTAAAGGAAGGATATACCTCTACTTACAGGAGCATACTTAAAACGCATGCTAACATCTTTGGTTTCTTTGGTTTAGTAGATTATCATAAGCATTAGAGATGCACGTATAGACAGAATAGGGCATTATGCTCACACATTACCTTACTCAAGTATGGGCCGTATGACTTGATTAACCTTAATTTAAAATATGTGCTTATATAATAGCTTTAAGAATGCATCAATCAAAACAGTCCACTGCACATCTGTACTTGACCTCCTTTCATGCAGTGTTTGAAATAAACAAAAACAACAAAAGCGGTTTGTTATGCAATCAATCAACGAGCGGAAACGTTTAATTTGATTTAAATCCACATGTAATGCAAATGACTAATGCACTAGAAGTGCACTGAAATCAGAAATCGCTCCACAGCTGAAAATCAGATAAACACCAACCCATAAACCACAGCATTCAACTCTGGATGGCAACAACTCAAGTGTAAAGTTGTGTTTGCCGACAGCTGACTTTCGCGTAATCCTCCTTCATCTGCATGTCATGCATTGTTGAATGTAATTATGCGCCAGTGCGACGTGAAAACAACAGTAGTAATGAGGAAGTTCCAATGCAAGTGTCATTCTCGTCTCACAACTTTTAGTTCCCACTGTCACTCGTCTAGGCCAGTTCACCTGTACTCGATTCCCAATATCACCTAATAAATAGCACGTGTTTCGTTCAGTCGGATTGTAAACAAACCAAAGACTCAAACCCAAACAAGCCGAAACTCACCACCACACCACACAATCGGTCAGACTCAACGAAGCCCACTGCCAACACTTGACAATCCGCGCCATGCCAACCGACAGTTCTCTGTTTCTCTTTATCGCCTCATTCGTTTTTGTTATGGAAACGTCAAAACAAGTGCTGAAATTTTCACACCTGCCATAAACAGGCAAAACCACAAAGAAAAATCGAAAGAAAAACACGGAAAAGTCGTGCAAGTTTTCCTGAATCGTCCGCTAGATCGGTCGATGGTCATGCATCTCTGTGATTGTCCAGTCAATTATCGTTTTCAAGTCGTGTGAGCTCCGACAGAAGAGTAGGACCTCGAGCCAAAAATCTCATTCAATTCGGTTCGGTTTGGTTCTTTTCCTTTTCCTTTTGGTTTTTCCTGTGAGAGTTTACGAGCGACCCGCGACAAGACAGTGAAAAGTGTGTTGTTATTTGTTTTTTTTATTCTTTTTTGTTTTTCATTTGCCTCGTTAGTTTGTCGTTCTTATTTGCTGTTGCAGCAACAAGGGTTGTGAAGTAGTAGTTTGTTTAGTCGTTGTGTTGCCTAGTGTGGGTTGTAGCTATGAAGGTGCATTTCCGAGAGCAATATGGAACTAAGGGGGAGGAAATCCTCTACGTGACACCAGCAGGTAAGTGGTTGAGTGTATGGAAAATGGTTATAGCAGTGGGAAGTGGGGGGGAGTAATTATGCTGGCAAGGGACAGGCTGCCAGGAACCACGATTGATGTGAAACGGTTAGAGTGGGACATCCTCATTAGCAAATGGAATTTCCTCCCAGTGCCCCTGGGAGTTGAATGGAGTTCAATGTGGAGAATGATGTGAACTGATCAGGATGACGTGTAGCAAGCGGGTTCGTATGAACTTGCTGATGCTTATCTATCGGGTATATGACCTACACTTGTCGTAGAGCAACAACTGATTAGGGGCTGTCGAACTGATTGTCACCTGAATTGAGATTGCATGGCGCTTAGACATGTTCTGGGGCGTCAATTAAAGTCTTATCGCAGTAGTATGTACCTACTCATGATCGCTGTAATATCAGCATTTTTAACGTGTAGTGTTTACAAAGTGCTTAGGCATGTGGGAACTCGTGATTTGGCTGACCTACAAAGTACATACATATGTATGTACAGTGATGTTCAGATAAATAGCACACCCGGAAGTTCTCATACATTATGTTGGCCCAAAAGTCTAAAAAGTTTTTTTTGTTTTATAACCGATGTGCGTTTATATGTGCTTTATTAAAAAAACACATCTTCTTCTTCTTAGTGGGCGCTACAGTTTGGGGTGAACCTGGGCCTCAACCAACATGCCCCTCCATCTAGCACGATCTTTCGCTAGCCTTTTCCATTGCCGCACACCCAGTTGGCTGAGGTCCCCTTCCACCTGTGTGCGCCATCTTAAGGGCGGCCGTCCTCTGCTTCTTCGTCCCTCCGGGTTGGATTCAAAGACTCTCCGGGCTGGAGCTGTGGTGTCCATTCGCTCTACATGGCCCAGCCATCTTAGGCGTTGAATCCGTAGACGCCTGACTAGGCTCATGTCGCTGTACAGCCCGTAAAGTTCGTGGTTGAATCTTCTCCTCCATCCCCCGTCTGCGTTTATAGGCCCAAAAATCACGCGCAAAATCTTTCTCTCGAACCGACCAAGGGCCTCCTCATCCGCTTTTGATAGTGTCCATGCTTCTGCGCCGTACAACAGGACCGGGATGATAAGGGTTTTATATAGAGTCAACTTTGTCGTTCGGGAGAGGGCTCTATTACTCAGTTGCCTCCTGAGCCCAAAGAAACAGCGATTGGCAAGAGTGATTCTGCGTTTGATTTCGGAACTGATGTCGTTGTTCCAGGTCACTGCGGAGCCAAGGTAGACGAAGTCCTTAACTACCTCGAACTTATATCTGCCTACACAAACGTTCTGGCCGAGGCGTCGGTGTTGAGCGTCCTTTTTTGATGACAGCATATATTAAGTTTTGCCCTCGTTTACCGCCAAACCAATTTTCGCCGCCTCCATCTCAATACTCGCAAACGCCTCATTGACATCTCGCTGTGATCTACCTATTATGTCAATATCGTCGGCGTATGCAAGGAGTTGCGAGGATTTGAAATAGATTGTGCCTCTTCTACTGGCCAGCGCTTTTTGCACAATCATTTCCAATATGATGTTGAAGAAATCACACGATAGCGCATCGCCCTGCCTAAATCCTTTTTTGACATCAAAACTATCGGTAAGGTGTTCACCGATTCGGATGGAGCAGCGAGCGTTCTCCAAAGTCATCCTGCATAGTCTGACGAGTTTAGCAGGTATGTCAAAGGTAGACATAGCGTTGTATAGCTCGTCTCTAATTACGCTGTCGTATGCGGCTTTAAAGTCGACATATAGGTGATGAGTGTCGACTTGAAATTCATTGGTTTTCTCCAGTATCTGCCGTAGTGTGAAGATCTGGTCGATGGTGGACTTCCCTGGCCTGAATCCGCACTGATAAGGACCTATCAGCTTATTTACAAAAGGCTCCAGGCGTTCACACAAAACGGTAGAGAAGATTTTGTAGGCGATGATAAGGAGACTTATTCCTCTATAGTTGGCGCAATCACGTAAGGGCCACACGACTGACTTCCCAGTGGAAAAACTGAAAAGACCTAGATTTAAATTTTTCATTTTTATAAGTCTTATGTTTATGTCGGGGATCTCCGAAATACTGTTTTCAAATAATCAAGATCTTTACACATACGGAAATGTTTAATGAAGCTCAATCCCGAACATCAATCGCCTACATATAAACACTTGCTTATACAATTAATACAATATTTGATGAGTAGTGAAATTTACTTCTTCAAGTTGTCAAGAAACCATCAATTTGGAGGTATTTCATCAATACCATTTATCAACTAAGGATGCTGAATTAACATTTCCTTACTTGCAAGTTACTAAACAACAATGTTGATAACAGACTACACTTTAATTAGGTAATTTCTAACAAAAAACGGCTGGACCGTTTGCTGGGAACCTAATCAGTTCTACGTTACGTAATTACGCGTCGAATGAAACCAATCCCATGTCAATATCATCTCTGGTTCTCGAGATAATCGAATGGAAAAATTCCGAACGCACATACATACATACGTACACACATACACCCAAATTCTCTATAAAAATGTTGGATTTGGATTCTGGTAACCTTGAGATATGTTAAAACTTGGAATTCCCAAAATCGGCCCCAAATACAATAACTTCCCACTGGGAAGTTGCGGTCCAAAACATCCTTTAAAATGGTATTGACTGATCCAAAATCATTACCAAGATCTTCAATTGTTAGTCGACGGTCGGCAAATACAAAATTTCTGATTTTCTTGGGCATGAGCTTCGTCGGTTAAGGTTGACAGCCTTCCGGAACGCAGTTCATCTTCCACACGTCCTCGGTCTCCTTATAACCATTTTTTTCCAACAAAGCCTCCTCACCGAAGGCTTTTGGCACCATCCTCAATAAATCAGCGAATTCCTTCCTCAACAAATTCAAGTACACTATAAAATCGAAAAATTTACTTTAAGCAGCTAACAAAACGAAGCGTACCTCAGTCACTAATGGGCACAGTAGTAAATAACTGTGTAAATTTATTCTGTTATCACATGCGTCTAGAACTTCGGAGGTAAGTCACAATGATGATGGTAAGCTTACTTAAATTGTCAAGGAGCAATGTAACTTGTTGCAGGATGGGGGAGCCGTAGTGCAGTGGTAAACATTACCGACTGTCGAAAAAAAATTATGCAATACAGCTGCATTGAATGAGAAGTTTTCAAAAGTATTGATGAAGGCATAACACTCACAGTATAAGATCAATTCAAATTCATACTCTTTGTGTGCAGTTATAATATAACACCATCATGGCATGGAACATTTGTTGGGACCTACAACAAACGTGAAAATTCAGTCGAGTTCCTCTCGAATCACATCTAGGACAACCACCCCTGGAGAGTAGTGAACGAACATCTAGGAACCAAACCATCTGCACTCCGTCCAGGTTGTGTGACAAACATAATAAGGGTATGACTCTTGAACCTAGGCGAACTATAAAAAAAATACAATGGGGACAAGGAAAATGCATGAACAAAAGAACTGGAGGCCTAGTTCTCCTTCCATTCATTTTCAGCACAAGTCGTCATCAGAGATTCCACATATGTATTTATGCATGCCTACTAAGCTTACACTGACTTGTGATGATGCATACGATGAGTCTTTAAACTCTACTTGTGGTACTTATAAACTTGTTAGCCAGCTTGACTGAGACTATGTGAATATTGAGGGGAAAACACAAAATGTCCAAACCAAACCTGGCGAGCATGTCACTAAGAAGAAAGAAAAACAGTGGAAAATCGTGCAAGTTTTCCTGAATGGTCTATGGAGCGGTCAGGAGTCATATCCTGCAATATCGACATAAGAGCTTTTTATCTACATTTCTATAAACAGTTGACATAAAGTTTTTTTCCCAGATTTGTATATTGCATTGATCTTAATCTATGCTAGGACCTCCTTGATCTTCTTCCATTAGGCACTTGCCTGGGTCCAACCGCCTTAGTAGAGACGTATGGAATTCGCCGAAATTTCCTTCCCCTTGACTTAGTTCAACCCTAAGGGGAAATAGTTCGCGGCCAGAAAAATTGAATCCGCGGTTAAATATCCGCGGGCTTGTTACGATATGGTGCTGATACCTTCTTATATATTGGGTAGCACCAACTAGTTTCTGTCAAACGAACGTGGTGACATTTCATGTATATTCTTTGCGTGCGCAGTTTTGCAATTCGTCAACTACGTAAAAAGTATTAACGTAAAAAGGAAAAAACCCTGCAAAAAAATGCCGGAAAATTTGTAGAGTGTACAGTGAGAATGCAGTGAGTGACCGCCGGATCCAGAAGTGATTTGCTCGTTTCCGCTCCGGAACGTTCAACATTGTTTCAAGAGTCGCCGTTGGTTTGAATTTCATCGATTCAATCACCGCCAGACAACCTGCCTTATGAACCCGTTAAGATGGCATTTCTTCTCAAGTGCCTTCCCATCCTATCGAACCATAGACAGGAATAGATCTTACCACCGCAGTACACAACCAATACAACACTTTGGGTTTAAAGCCCCATGTCTTTCCAAAAGCTACTCTACACGAATACAGTGCCACGTATTTTTTTCGGTCCTTTCCTTCCAGCTAAGCCTAGAACCTAAAAGTATGCCAAGATATGTATTTGGCAGATTTTTTGGGGATCAGATCAATACCATTCATACGGGAGTAAGTGAGTCTGTATATACCGAGAACTATCTCGGTTTTCACCGGCGTTACTTCCAGACCTCGTCCCCTAACCCAGTTATTAACTAATAGCAGTGCATAACTTAGTCTTTCGCTGAGGACCTGAGGAAACTTCTTAGGCATGAATGGCAATGTCGTCAACATAGGCCGTGACGTTGAAACCATCTGTCTCTAGAAGTTTCGTTGACCACAAGGATCCATAGGAAAGGTGAACACCACCTTGTGGTGTACCCTATTTGACCTTCACCCTTCCGTTTACTCCTATGTATGTAATGTTAGCGTGACAGTCCATGAAGGACCAAAGCTGAGCTTCTCTCAATCACCCATGTTGTGTGTGATTTTATTTTCCCATAGGTGAAAGGGACCTACAGTTTATTGCCGGTTTCGAACGGCGAAATTCGAGAAGCTTTTTTGACAATTATACTACAGGGGGTTTTGTCAATTTGTCAATACGCCGCTGAGGAGAAGCACCGTGAAAAACGCGTTCGATGACATGGCTGTTGTGGGGATTCGATCCCCTGTCATCGGCGTCAGAGGCCAACACACTAGCCACTGCGCCGCGGCGCTCTCTTCCTCCTATGGCCGATTTTATTATACGAGTACTCAGAATTTATTCAATCCACCCGTATATTCCCGAGTTTATTTGAGCCCTATGAAGGCTGGACACTATTGCCTCAGTACTGACGTTATCAAAGGCAGCCTCAATGTCTAAAAAGGAAGGAGCAAATTCCTTGGCATTGAGTCCATTTTCTATCATATAGACTACCCTGTGAAGACCAGTATCTACCGATTTACCCTTCATATACGCGTTGTGTGATTGTGACAGATAGCTGTCACCAATCTCATCTCTCATGTACGTGTCGATTAATCGTTCCAGCGTTTTCATAAGGAAGGAGGATATACCAATAGGTCTATTGCAGTGGCATAATTGACCTTTCCCGACTTGGGTATGAAAACCATACTAACTTCTCTTCATGTTTGCGGAACAAAAACCTTCCTGAGGCACCAGGAGTAAATGCGCTTCAGCCGTGGAATAATAGCTTCACCTGGTTCCTGCAGCATTATTGGATACATAAGTATATACCGTCAACTCATGGCGCCCTATAGAGGTCAAACGAATTGACTGCCCATAGGATATTTTTCTTGGTAACAATCTTATCAATTGTTTCAGGTTTATTGCATTCCCTTGGCAATGTATTTGCCAAATTGAAAGTTCCTGCAGTTTCACAGCCAGGGAAATGACATTTTAATAAGGCATCGAGCACGCTCCCATCAGATCTCCTAATAGAGGACATCTGTAAGGGAGCTTTGACAAGGATCTTTCTCAGACGAGCCGCATCCTTACATTATTCAATAGAACCATAGTAGCTTCTCCAGGAGTTCTTCTCGGCGAATCTGATTTCTTTTTTGAGCCGCTTAACATTATCTCTGTAAGTTGACCTTACGATAACACCCTCTTTTGCGAGGTTCCAGCTATGTCTAGAGATACGTAGTCGCTCGGCAATTTTTGCATTCCACCATGGTGGGTGGTTTCTCTTACTCTCGAAGGACCGGTTTAGTTTATTGGTGAAGTTTAATATCATCTTTTCGATGTTTTCTATGGAGCTGGAATTCCCTTCCGGAAGTCGATTAATGGTCTTATACAGCTCCGCATTAAACTTCTGCCAATTCGCCTTCCGCGGGTTCCGAAAGACATTCCTGTCCGGCGTGCAGAAATTAAAATCAAAGAGGATCCAGCAGTGATCAAAAAGTGATGCTTTGTCAGATACTCTCCCAATTTGTGACTTTTGCAGTACCGTTTCCAGTTATGACTGGAACCTTCCTTCTATCATTAGTAATGGAAGTTGGAGAATAGCCACGATTACATATAAGTAGACTAGTACAAAGCCTTGAGGGCGTCGTGGCGCAGTGGTTAGTGTGTTGGACTCTGGCGCACGATGAGCGAGTTCGGATCCCGATAACACCAAAGCCATCAAATGTTTGTTTCGCGACGTCCCTCCTCGGCGGGGTACTGGCAAAACCCCCCATAGTATACTTGCCAAGAAAAAGCTTCTCGACTCAAGCCGTTCGGAATCGGCATTAAACTGTAGGTCCCTTTCACCTGTGTAAAAAATAAATCACACACAACATGGGTGATTGAGAGAAGCTTGGCTCTGGCCCTTCATGGGCTGTAACGCCACCAAAGCAAGCAAGCAAGTACAAAGCCTCACCTCTACTGTTAGTATTGGAGCTACCCCAAATGGTGTAATAGGTGTTAACATCAAAGCCTAAGACCAAGTTCTTCTTACCTTGTTCGGCCAAAAAAAAAAACAATAACATTCGATGTCATTTGCATAAACTATGAAGCGTTCACATTATGAAGTCACTTTTGTCCGGCTTTGTGGCTAAGGATGGTGATGCGCTTCTCGCATAGATAAAGCCATTGAATAGTCAATTAGATGCTCACAGAACCACAAGTGGTAACATGTTTACTAAAAATGTTCAGAGATGGAAGATTAAGTCCCAAGTTCGCAAATGGCACTTTGTGCAGCGCAACCTGCATGAATTACACATTTACTTACTTACTTAGGTGGCGCTACAGTCCGTGGTGAACCTGGGCCTCAACCAACAAGCGCCTCCAGTTGGCACGGTCTTTGGCCAGCTGTTTCCAGCGCCGCACGCCCAGTTGGTTAAGGTCCCCTTCCACCTGCGTGCGCCACCGATGATGCGGCCGTCCTCTGCCGCGCCTTCCTTCCAGTGTGGATTCGAAGACTCCTCGGGTCGGAGCTGTATTTTCCATGCGCTCTACATGGCCTAGCCACCTTAGACGCTGTATCCGCAGACGTCGTACCAGACCGATGTCGCTCTGCAACCCGTACAGTTCTTCGTTATATCTTCTCCTTCATATACCGTTTGATCAAACGGGACCGTAGATAGTGCGCAGAATTTTTCTCTCAAAACGACCAAGGGCATTTTCATCCGCTTTTGTTATTGTCCAAGCCTCTGCGCCGTAAAGAAGGACTGGGATGATTAAGATCTTACATAGTGTCACCTTGGTTTTCCGAGAGAGGGCTCTACTTCTCAATTGCCTCTTGAGCTGGTCATCAGTGAGCCACGGTAGACGAGTTCCTTGACCACTTCAAAGTTATATCCGCCCATGGTGACGTTCTGGCCAATACGTCTGTGTTGTCCGTCTCTTTTAGATAAAAGTAGATATTCGCCAGCCGCCTTAAGAAGCTCAGCAAACAGGCCGTCTGCGCCCGCGGCTTTGTTAGACTTAAGTCTTGATATCGCTATTTTGACTTCGTCTAGGTCGGGCGGACCTGTGGATTCTGTTACATCGTCGTCCATTACGAATGGCTCGTTCTGTCTGACAGTGGTATCTTGTCCATCATCGCTGTTATACAGTCTGCAGAAGTGGTCTTTCCAAATCCTCAGCATCGACTGCGACTCTACTACCAGTTCTCCATTCTCATCCCTGCAGGCCGCCGCTCTGGCTGTGTAGCCATGGCATGTTCGTTTTACCTCATTATAAAACTTACCGGCGTCATTCCTGCGGAAGCATCTCTCCATCTCCTCGATCTCACGCTTTCCGTGCTCTCTCTTCTTTCTTCTGAAAAGCGTGTGATCCTCTCTTCTCTTCTGCTCATAGATTTCGCGAGCAGCTCTCGTCCGTCGTTGCAGTATGGCTTTATATGTCTCTTGTTTTGCTGCATGGGCTTGTTCGCATTGTTCATCGAACCAGGGGTTTCTAGGCAATGGCGGTTTGAAACCCAGCACCTCTGAGGCAGCGTCTCTGACGGCGCTCTGGCAATGCGCCCATTCCTGTTCTATTGTTTGTGCTAGTGTGGGCAGATTTTGAGAGAGCTTGGAGAGACACGATCGGCAAAGATTCTGGCAGTCTCTTGTATTGTAGCTTTCCGACGTCAAACTTACGTTGTCCTACTCGACTCCTAAGCATTCTTGATATCCTCATTCGTACCTTGGCTACAACAAGGTAGTGGTCCGAGTCGATGTTGGCCCCTCGGAAGGTTCGTACATCGAGAATACAGGAGGAGTGTCTGGCGTCGATCGCAATGTGATCAATCTGGTTGGTAGTCGATTGATCAAAAGACCGCCAGGTACCCTTGTGGATGTTGTGATGGGGGAATCGCGTGCTTGCTACAAGGAGATTTCCCGCTAGGAAATCGATTAGCCTAAGTCCGTTGTCGGATGTGGTGTTATGGCGGCTATGCTTTCCTATGATCGACTCAATTATATCCTCTTTGCCCAGTTTTGCGTTGCTCCTAGGACTATTTTTGTGTGGTAGCTGGGGCATTGGGCATATGTTCTGTCTAGGAGATCGTAGAATTCTTCCTTGAGTCGTTCGTTCTTTTCTTCCGTTGGGGTGTGAGCGCATATTGAGCTAATGTTTTCAAATTTAGCTTTGCACATGTGGATGTTGTGCAGCTACGAGGGAGGGCTTATCCCCCTATACATGGAACCGTTTTGTGCTTCTTAAGAAGCTAAGAAGGACAGATATCCACTTGCTGAACATCTGTCAGGTCGTTAAGGAAGTAAGATCCTAGGTATCTTTTCCTGATTGTGCAGAGTGTCGGACGGGCGCACAGAAGGTGATGAATGAATTCGACCTCCTCCTCGTCTAGACAGCTTCTGCAGAAATCATTCGGAACTATTCCTAGTTTTTGCGCGTGACTGCCAATAAGGCAGTGTCCTGTGATGACACCAACGATTTCATAAATGTCAGTTCTTTTTAGGGAGATTATACTCTTAGTCCGTTGACTGTCGAGCCGGGGCCAGATTTGCCTGGTGATGAGGCAGGTACATCCCTGGGTCCATCGAAGATTCGTTTCAGCGAAATTTGCAAGATTATGTTTGATGGTTGCAAGGGGTATTCCCTCACATGCCACGATTGATTGTAGCGTAGTTCCTTGTCCGGCGAGTGTGCGGGCTCTCTCATTTCATGGGATGTCGCTATGTCCTGTTCGGCCATCTCGTTAAGGGAAAGGCGACAGTCAAGACTAGTTTTTGATGTGTACACATATGTAGAACTCCTGCGACTTTAAGGCTGCCTGACTATCCGTGAGAACACGGATATCCGTGGTGGGATATCACGTTCCACTTCAGCCAAGACAAAGCCTCCTTTATTGCAAACAGTTCCGCCTGGAAGACACTGCAGTGATCTGGCAATTTTAGAGCTTTATTCAGCTTTAGTTGCTTGCAGAATACTCCACTACCCACCCCGTGTTTGGTTTTTGACACTGACGGGTCCTAGCTAACAGAGCTGCAAGATGTTCGGCTGCAGAGGCTCTGACTCGCTTTGTTTTAGCGGACAGGCACCCGTCGGTAGATGCTACTCCTATGGGGCATTTGTTAGTCTTTTACCATCCAATTGGATATCCATGGGTAGTAATCAATTTCAAGTTCAGGAAACGCGATTGTACCACTGAAAAAGTTGCTGCTTTCGTGGTTGGTACTACATGGATTCGAATTAACGATTAGGGCTCTAAGGAAAAGTTCACTAAGTTCACTAAGTTAATTGTTCGGTTACACGCATTTCACATATGTTTACGTGAGCTATCATTAGTAAATCCCTCTCTACCCAAAAACAGTTTTAATGATTCACCAGTTACCCGAACGACACAAGTCCCAACCTCTCGGCAAAATGCATTTTGTTGGCAAAAATGTTGCCATAAATCTCTTCATTGCGAGATGCCGAAAGAGTGCTCCAGCTCCAATCACACTCTGACTGAGAAAAGTTTGAATAATTTGCTCCTTAGAACCCACCACCATAATCCTATTGATAAAAGAACCAATATTCATAATGCGACCACTAATAAAGCGATTTTCATAGCGTTAGGATCATATTCACCCAAACCACATGCTCGGCAATCGATATTGTTATTCTAACAGATTGAATTCCCTCGGCAAGTGCTCTTCCTACTTCGCCCCATTAAGAATCAATCTCATAATCTAGTGTTACCCATCATTACAGTATCCAATATGTATATAGGCATTTGCCTACCCATTGACTCCATGTTGGAAAATATTAATAACCACACTTCGTTCCACGAGTTTGCACAATACATTACCGCCCCATCAATCTCCCAGCCCGATAATAGATGGAAATTAAAGTGTTTCCGTCAATTTCCCTCAACTGTTTATCCGACCTGACCAAGCAACATAACCCACAGAGCACCGGAAAGAAGAGGAGAAGGAAGAAAACAAAAAAACAAAAACGGAGACGATAAAAATACACTCTTTCCCAAATGGCGATTCGAATTGAATGAAAACAATGATTTTTATCTTTAATTACTCTCCGGCGCACTTCGCCCATCCGGGCACACCACAATGCCACCCCGCCCATTACATTGTAATTGTAGTCCTGACCGTCCTCTAATTTCTGTTGTGTTTCTCTCTTTTTACAGATCAGACGAGCATAGTGCGAGTGCCACTGAAAGGCGACCGGCTGGTAATACGAGAAAAGTTTTTCCTCTTCCGACTCCTGCAGAAAATATTCCTCCCCAAAGGATATCCGGATAGCGTGAGTGACGACTATGCCGCCTATCAAGTATGGGACACAGTGCAGGCATTCTGCAGCACTATTTGTGGTAAGAGTTAATGAGTTTAGTCTTGACATTCAACAGCAGACATAGATACGAACGAGTGGTCATTGGTAATGGGTCATTCTTTTTGACATTCCACAGGGACACTGTGTACACATGCAATACTGAAAGGTATTGGCGTGGGCAGCGACACAGTGAGTCCATTCTCGGCGACTGTCACGTGGATATTTAAAGAGGGCAGCGGACATATCGGACGGATATTGTTCTCGTGGTGGAAGGGTTCACAGCTTGATGTGGACTCGAAAAAATGGAGACTGAGAGCGGATTTCCTTAACGATGTGGCAATGGGTGTTGAAATCTATATTCTTCCAAAGTATCCGCATTATTCAACGTATATATTGTGTTCGACGACTGTGCTGAAGGCAATCGTAGGTGTGGCGGGTGGAGCGACACGTGCCGCATTGACGCAACATCACGCGTTGCGTGGGAATCTGGCCGATGTGGCATCGAAGGATAGTTCCCAAGAGACTTGTGTGAATCTAATTGCTTCCTTTATCGGACTGTACTTATTGACTGTTATTAAAAACCAAACGTAAGTTCAACCATTATTCATAATATATGTACATACATATGTATGTAAGTGCAATGGTAACGTATATACATAAGGTATCCTATTGTTGCACAGGTAGTTGGAAAGAGGGGACCCTGTTGGCTAAGCATGCGATCCGGCCAATTTAAGAGGTGCTCGCTGCCAACATTTGTTGTTCTTGTTCTTTGTTGTAAGTTGGAAATGAATGACATGAGATATGGCATGCGGATTTGGCGTATGTGTAGGGGGAAGTTATATTACGTTGATGGGAGTAATGATTACACAATAGTTTCCGAATATACAAGTTATTTGTGTTCTGAAATGTATTCTATTTTTGTGCTTAGTCAATTTATGAGTCCAAGGATGGCAAAGTGTTTCTTTTATAATATGATATGACGTGGTCCTAGTTCAGGTTGCTATCTGCCTTGACACCGTCTACAAATCTTCTGTGTCGTAAATTAATTTGTTCATTGTTATCCTTGTCTGATTGGATACTGAGTATGCCACTCAAAGTTCATATTTATATCTATACTAGGCGGGAATAAATTCCCCAAAACAAAGCGAACCACTAACTTCACGAACTAAAATGGTGTGACAACTTTTGGCGCTAAAGTATGAAAATTGTGCAATTGTTTTTTCATAGATTTTATTACTTACTTACTTACTTATCAGGCCAGCGATCCATGGAGGATCTGAGCCTGAGCTATAGCTGCCTTCCATCCTTGACGGTCCCGGGCACGCTGCTTCCAGTTGTCAAGACCAAGATGTCTTACATCCGCGATTACTTGGTCTATATACCGGAGGTTCGGTCTTCCTCTTCTTCTCGAACCAGGAGGCTCGGAGTCGAAGACCCTCTTAGCTGGAGCATTGATGTCCATGCGCTCGATGTGGCCGAGCCAATGTAGTCGACGGATCCTTGCCTTCCGGACTACATCCACATCTTGGTACAGCTCGTAGAGTTCGCGGTTGTGTCTTCTTCTCCATTCACCATCCTCACAGACAGGACCAAATATCCGGCGCAGAATTTTTCTTTCGAAAGAACCCAAAACCAGCTCCGCTGTCCTGCTTATCGTTCAGCTTTCGGTTGCCAAGGGCGATTCTATGCCGGATCTCCACTGTGGTGTCATTTGTGGAATTTACGTTTGCCCCGAGGTAGACAAACTCCTTAACTACCTCGAAATTGTAGCTGTCAATTGTTATATTTTGTCCCAGGTGGTGAGCGACGGATTGGTTTTTGCTTGACAGCATGTATTTCGTTTTGTCCTCATTGATCTTAAGACTCGTTTCGCCTGTTCTTCAATCGCCGAGAATGCTTCCACAATGCCACGGCGAGAACACGCGATGATGTCTATATCATCCGCGTATCCTACCAGCTGGATGGACTTGTAAAAGATAGTGCCTGCCCTGTTGACGCCTGCCCGTCGCACTATCTGCTCCAGCACCAGGTTGAAGAAGTCACATGACAGCGCATCTCCTTGCCGAAATCCGGTGCATGTTTCGAATGGTTCCGAGGTCCTAGAACCGAGTTGCACGGTGCAGCGCGTGTTTTTTAGCGTGGCGCGAAACTACTGGATCAGTTTTACCGGAATCCCGAATTCGGCCATCGCCCCAAACAGTTCTTCACGATGAATGCTGTCCTATGCGGCTTTGAAATCGATGAAAAGATGGTGTGTATCGATTCGAAACTCGTTGGTCTTTTTCAGGATTTGTCGAAGTGTGAAAATTTGGTCTATAGTTGATTTTCCGGGCCGGAAGCCGCACTGGTAGCTGCCGATTAGTGCGGTGCAAAATGGTTTTAGACGTTCACACAATACGCTGGACAGGATCTTGTATGCGACATTGAGCAAGGATATACCTCGATAGTTCTTGCAAGAGGTAGGATCGCCTTTTTTGTGGATGGGGCATATAGAGCAGGTATTCCAGTCGTCGGGCATGCTTTCATCTTCCCAAATTCTGCAGATGATCTGGTGCATGCTCCCTACCAGAACATCGCCGCCAGCCTTGAAGAGCTCTGATGACAAGCCATCTGAGCCTGCGGCCTTGTTGTTCTTTAGCTTTTGAATAGCTGTGCCGACTTCTTCGATGCTGGGTGGGAGGACTACTTCAGCGGCTGGAGTTGGGATTTCCTCGGTCCCTACCACTCTCTCTTGGTCATGCTCGTTAAGCAGCTGCTGGAAGTGCTGCTTAAATACATCCACTATTCCCTGCGGGTCGGTGACAAGATTACCCTCGCAGTTTCGAGGGCTTTGGCTTTCTTGTAAAAGGCTCGTATTTTATGTTTATCCCTAGATTCCTAGATATCCTTGAGCTGGAAGGCTGCGAAGATTATTTTCTTTTGTCGCAGTAGTTTTTTCTCCTCCCTTCTTCTGGCTCGGTACTCTTCTTGCGCTGCCCTGGTTTTCCTCTGCAGCGCCTTTTGGTACGCCTCGTTGGTTGCTGCCTTTTTCTGCTCACACTCGCCATCATACCATGGTATCCTAAGGTGGTTTCGGCTACTTCCTGAATGGCTGAGCGGCAATGCAGCCACATATTATTGGTATTTGTGTTCGACGTAGGCATACCGTAGAGTCTTTAGCTCAGCTGCTCCCTGTAGACTCTGGCAACCTCCGATGTGCTCAGGCGTCCAATATCGAACCTCCTCCTGATGGGCTGGTGCAGCTTTCTGACATTGGACAGTCGAGCTCTGAATCTTGCTACTACGAGGAAGTGGTCAGAGTCGACATTTGCCCCTCTGAATGTTCGCAAATCCAGGATGTCTGACGAGTGCCTTGCGTCAATGAGCACATGATCGATTTGGTTGGTCGTTCGACCGTTCGGAGATCGCCAGGTTGCTGTATGGATTCGCTTACTAGGGTATCCTGTGCTACTTATCACCGCATTACGAGCTGTCGCGAAGTCCGTGAGTCGGAAGCCGTTATCTGTTGTTGTATCGTGGAGGCCGTGCTTTCCGATCACTCCGCCAAGGGTGTTTTCCTTACCGATTTTGGTGTTGAAGTCCCCGAGCACGATTTTTACATGGTACTCCGGACAAGCTCCGTAGGCGTTGTCCAGGAGGTCATAGAAGTCCTCCTTGATAGGGTCTTCAGCCTCGTCGGTAGGGGCGTGTGCACATATAAGGCTGATGTTATAAAATCTACCTCTGATGCGGATCACAGCCAGGCGATCACTTATAGGTTTAAAGTCGATGACCTTCGACCTTAACCGCTTTCCCACGACAAATCCGCATCCCAGTAAGTGCAACCTTTTGTGACAGCTGTAATAAATGTCGCAATTTTTCTTCCTAATCATACCGTTTCCTATCCAGCGTATTTCCTGGACCGCAGTAATATCCGCCTTTTACTGCGTGACAAGCTTAAGTTAAGTTTAAGTTTAAGTTTTTTTTACGTGGGCGGATTGTTAGCCCGCCGCACAACCGCCATTCTGGTCGGGGTTTTTTTCGCTGCATACGTTTGTTCACCTCCCAACGGTTGTTGAAGAGGCTATCCAGAGGGCGCCGCGAGGAGGCCGTATGTCAACTTGACCCGGGCATTTAAACAGGGATCGTTGCTGGCATCTCGCCAGGTTGAGAGCAATCGACAACTTTACCCTGTATGTCCGAGCCCATGCCCTCCCATAGATTTTATTGCTGCGGTAAAATAGAATGTATCACTTTTATATTTGTGGAAAATCACTTTATTTGAATTGTTTTTTTTTTTCACACACATCTATTGCATACTATTCAGTTTTTCGAGTTCAGCCCACTTTAGTAAGAACGCTGGTTTGGAGTTGATTCCCAACATCCATTCGGATGGAATTTTCAATTTTCTTGACCCTCGAACACGCAACGTAGGCCAACGCGGCACTAAATTCACTTATCCCTAAGTCCACAACTGCTTTGTCCAATGTAATTCCTTGCGACCTGTGAATACTAATGCCGTAAGACAGCGATAACGGAAATTGCTTCCTCGTGCCATTGACTGCTCCTTTTTTGAATGACTTTACGACATGCTTTATAGGAATAGCGCCTGAAGCGAAAGTCGATCCCGTGTAAGTTTCAAACTTGACCATGATGCAGATAGGAGCTTCGCTTGGTATGGAGTTCCCGACTCTGTTTTCGGTCGGACCGTAAATAATATCAATGACTGCGCCCATCGAGCCATTGCACAGTCCGCAAGAGGTCCACAGGTTCTGGCGTAACATCAGTTTAGCGCCAACGAAGAGTAACAGTTCTGCGCTCAGTCGTTGAGCTTCGTCATCTGGCGCTTGAGCGGCTGTTGCATTATTGTTTGAGGCATTTATTCGAGTCACTGGACATCCAAGCGTCTCCCGTGTCTGCAAATAAGCTGCTTTGCCTCGCAGGGAAAACTCATCCGGCTTGTTGCTCGATGTTCAATGTAAAGCAGCTTGCTGCCGCCTCAACTTCTGGTAGTTCGTAGGAAGCCATTGCCGCATCAATGAACTTGAGCTCGTTTTCTACCCCACCCCTGGATATTTGCTGAAAGACAAAATACCAGTCATGCTGCCGATCGACTTCTCGGAATCCAAGTTCGATGTCTGCAGGTGTTTGATTCGGAAGCGCTGCGACAGCAGCCATCCAATCATGTGGCTCATATATGGGGGTTTCTGGCTCGTCATTCTCTTTGACAACGTCCGACATATCTATGTGCCATGTGCCTTTTATGACTCTTCCCATGTTGTGTGCGTCAGCAAAGTTGTCATATCGACCCTCCAGTTGTTGTTTGTAGTAGATTTCGTCGGTTTCACAGGATTTACCTTTCACGACTTTTGGAATTATTTGAACAATTCTTTCTTTTCTAGCAAGATGCGTCTTGTAAACAGAAACTGTCATCACTGGGCGTGCAGCGGCCCTCGACGTAGAAGGCGGGTTCACCGATTGAAAACTTGGTTTTCCAGCAGCAACAGTGTATTTTCGTGCAAAGTCCTTGATGTCAAGCCGTTCAAATGTGCTGCTCTGTACGCATATACTTGAATTACCCGCGGAGCATTAGAACTACCCTTTTCATCATCTTTAATGCCTCGTCTCTTTATCAAAACACTTTCCTGCATGTAGATGTACAGCTTCACAAACTAACGAGTGACTTTCATCAAAGGTTCTGCAAATAGAAGCCTGGACACTTCACACCCAGATATATCTCTGCTGCCAATAACCTTCATGAGAAACTTCGTCACAGTTCTTTGTCTTGACAGGGTTTTTAGTGCAGTAATGGCAGATGACTTCATGGTGGCTGAGTTGAAGCCTTGAGCAGCTGTCGCAGAGTCTGAACACGTGCTTGTCGAGATTCTGGGTGAATGTTCTGATAAATTCAGTGTCTCCAACTGTGTTGTTTCTATGTTTGAGTTTCGAAGAGGCTCGTCAATAATGTTTTGGCGAACGTTCCTCATTCTGGCTGCGCCTCTGGTCGATCGTGCTAAGTTCCGGGATCGTTTAGGAGGAAGTGGCCTATTGTCTCAAACTGTTTTTTTTGCAGACTTCAGTTGATATATGAGATTTATTGTTGTTTTTAGGGTTCCGTACCCAAAGGTAAAACGGAACCCTATTACTAAGATTTCGCTGTCCGTCCGTCCGTCCGTCTGTCACCAGGCTGTATCTCATAAACCGTGATAGTTAGACAGTTGAAATTTTCACAGATGATATATTTCTGTTGCCGCTACCATGACAAATACTAAAAACAGAACAAAATGAATATTTAAGGGGGGCTCCCATACAACAGACATGATTTTCATCCAAAAAATCCCCTTGGTCACATACTGAACTAAGGTTAGTCGACAATATCTCACAACCATAAGCAAACTTCCCAGTTTTGATCTCTTTTGTGTCTTTGATGAATTAATCCTAGCTGCAAACCTTTTTCCCATATTTCCCATTATTGTTACTCACCTTTTCACATCGTTGCTGTCAAGTAAGATAATTGATTTGAATTCAATGGACACTTTGATGATCAACTATATCTCATCATGAAAATTTTTGATTATCAAAGTAATATGCCTATAACCTGCCTGCAACCAAGATCTGTCATCATATGAAAAATGTGATTTAATGTGATGACTGATGAGGTAACATACAACGTCTCTTTCATATTTATATATACAGATGGTACGGAACCCTTCGTGCGCGAGTCCGACTCGCACTTGGCCGGTTTTTTTTTTTTTTTTTTTCTTAGGTCAATTGAATTATCTAGCAGTTTTCCATTCTCGAGGTAATCACATTTTGCAGGCAGCTTTCCAGTGAGAGTTCCTGCAATCTGCAGATTGCGTGCGGTTCGGGTTCGTCGCGCTAAATCAAAGACAGATCTCGGTTCTCTATTATTTCAAGATCCGCATTATTGATGTGACCTTCTAATCGATCTCTATGTTTTCGGTCGATAAATGTAGCTTCATTTTCGACATTTTCAATGTATAAATCACGATGAATATCGTCGTTTCGAATGTACCACGGCGCGTTAACAATGCCTCGCAATACTTTATTTTAAAACGTTTATATAAACCAACCAGAGAGTTGTATACCGCAGGCCCAAATAGGTCGAAGCACTTGCTTGTGGAGAAGCAGTTTGTTTTCAGTACTAAGCTGGGGAATGTTGTCCTAGTAGGCAGTATATGTAGGTATGTGTTTTCCTATATTTCAATTGCCCTTTCCGTTTGATTTTCGCGGCGAGAGTCATGCCTAGTATTTTGGTTTGCGAATGAAATCCGAACTTCATATACAAAGAAAGGTTAGACACTTACTTTTCTATAAGTAAAATTTATATGAACAGATTTGGTTTCGTTAAGCGCGATCCGCCAAGTCTTTGTCCAGTCGCTTATAGGTTACAGGGTATATTGCATTTTAGTCATTGATTCTTCAACTG
Source organism: Eumerus sabulonum (assembly GCA_951905685.1). Classification (NCBI taxonomy): domain Eukaryota; kingdom Metazoa; phylum Arthropoda; class Insecta; order Diptera; family Syrphidae; genus Eumerus; species Eumerus sabulonum. Next base: position 53,718,246 of record OX645063.1, read on the forward strand.
ATTTTCCTGTGGCCAACATTGCAGTATCCCCGGCGAATATGGCCAGGATAGTGCCATCCGTTTGTGGTATGTCTCTGGAACGCCAGCCGTAATTGCTCTAAAATTTGAATATTCGCTTTCGTGTTTAACAGTCTATTAGATAAGTAGTTTTCAGAAACTTTATATTTATATTCCAAACCTTCGTGCAACACTTTGTCAAAGGTTTGGGAGATGTCAATAAATATACTCCATCATATTCGACCACATCGGTTATTCGATGCACTTGGTTTAAAGAGGAATGCTTGCTTCTGAAACTAAACTGATGATCCTGTAAAGGACGCTTTTCTTCGACAATCGGCTTTAAGCGATTGATTATAATTCTTTATCCGTCGGTGGCTTTCCGGCCTTTAGACTTCGGTGACCTTCCATTGGCTCGGTACGTGTGGCATACGGAGTTGCTGAAAGAAACAGACGATGGTGTCTAGTAATATGCAGTAACTGGAGGAGTCCCCCAGGGCTCAGTTCTGGGACCAATACTGAGGAACCTAATGTACGACGGCGTACTTCGACTAGAAATACCAGCTGAGGCTAAAACTGTCAGGTTTGCGAACGACATCGCAATAGTGGTGACTGCAAAATTACTGGAAGAAGTTGTTCAAATTAGCAACAAAACCATTTTGACTGTTCGACAACGTCAGTCGGCCTTACGCTAGCTGAATAAAAAACCGAAGCGGTCCTCTTCACCAGTTGAAAGAAGCGAGATACGGTCTCGCTTCCAGCGGGTAGGCATGAAATAACATCTAAGCCAGCTATCAAATATCTTGGTGTTATGATAGACTCAAGACTTACATACCTGGAGTATGTAAGCAACAAATCCTCTCGTGTGAGTACCTCCATTGCACGGATCATGCCGATCACGGATCATCTTGGGGGGCCAAGATACAGCCGTAGACTACTTTTAGCTAATGTAGTCACATCCGCAGTGCTTTATGCATCGCCCGTTTGGGCCGGAGCTATGAAGGTGACTTCATACAAAAGAAGGATTTCAGCAGTAAACCGATTATGTGCGCTAAGAGTAAATAGTGTATATCACACAACCTCGGGACACGCGTCCTGCGTCATAGCAGGCAGGTTACCTATTGATATACTCGCGAAAAACCTGCAAGAAAAGTTTGTAGCGAATAGACTGGAGGAACGGCTAACCCATGCTGAAGCAAACACAAGAGGAAGAAGTAGAAACCTAGTTGAGTGGCAACAACGCTGGAACCTCTCAACTAAGGGCCGTTGGACTTATCACCTTATCCCGAGCATAGAGGCTTGTATGAACCGCAGACATGGTGAAGTAAACTTTTACCTCACTCAACTGCTTACGGAAAATGGTTGCTTCAAGTCATACCTGTACAAGTGCAGGAAGGTCGACTCCCCCACGTGCCCAACGTGCAGAAATATTCCTGAAGATACACGTGATTGATACAAATAAGTCGAGCAATGAAGCTTTATGTATGTATGTATGTTGGCGTTACAGTCCATGAAAAACCTGAGCCGAGCTTCTCTCAATCACCCATGTTGTGTGTGATTTCATTTTCCCATAGGTGAAAGGGACCTACAGTTTATTGCCGGTTCCGAACGGCGAATTTCGAGAAGCTTTTCATGACAATTTTACTACAGGGAGTTTTTGTCAGAACCCCGCTGAGGAGAAACACCGTGAAAAACACGTTCGATGACATGGCTGTGTCGGGATTCGATCCCGTGTCATCGGCATCAGAGGCCAACACACTACCCACTGAGCTGAAGCTTAAACGCCCCCAATATCCAAAGATACATTACAAAAAGATCTTTCAGCACGACAACACTCAACCACTGTTTCTAAAATCAAGAAACTTTGAAGGCACTTAACTGTCATGTTCTACTCCATCCACCATATTCACCAATCATTGCTCCTTGCGACTACCACTTGTTCCGGTCGATGGCTCATTACCTCGCCCGGCAGCACCTCACATCTTACGAAGAAGCCAAAAAACTGGGTCGATTCTTGGATAGCTTCAGAAGATGAAACATTTTTTGAATTGTTGACATTTTTGAATAATCTGCTCTTTTTATGTGATTCCAAACTCTCATATGGTTGATGTTTAATGTCTCCGCTATCTCCCGACATCTTGCGTACCGCACCTGCTCCACCAGCTGTAGGTTTGATCGTCTTTTTGTATGATTGGCAAACCAAAACTTCCCAAACGTAATCGAGTGAACCACTCTTGGGTTCTGTTCGTGATTTGATATGGTAAACGCGAAGTTTCGAAGACCCAAAGGAAGAACTCGGATGATGATTCGAAATTTCATTCGTTGCCCGAGCTACGTGAGTAGTTGCTCCGTCCTGTAGCAGCTTTTTCTTCGTTGGTGGCGTTACAGCCCATGAAGGACCAGAGCCAAGCTTCTCTCAATCATCCATGTTGTGTCTGATTTATTTTTCACACAGATAAATGGGACCTACAAGTTAATACCGATTCCGAACGGCGTGAGTTGAGAATCCTTTTCGTTTCAAGTTTACTACGGGGGGTTTTGCTAGTACCCTACCGAGGAGGGACGTGGCAAAATAAACAGTCGATGGCGTTGGTGTTATCGGGATCCGAACTCGCTCGTCGTGCGCCAGATTCCAACACACTTACCACTGCGCCACGGCGCCCTCATTTTAGGACATAATAATTTGTAGTGCCAGTTATGGATACAGTGATGTCATGCCAAACAGCCACTTTGAACTTAGAAAGCAGGGAGTAGGCCAACCGCTATTGATGATCAGCAAACAGAAGTTTAGGAACGGGTTGCCCTTTAGAGTGACCATCTCCAGGTCTTTCACAAAACCTCTGGATGGCCTCGACCACAATAATGATATTCTCGGCTGAATAACCAGTTTAGCCTCTTTTACCCATTGTTTCGTATATTTATTCATACATTCATAGCTATGAATGTACGCAAAAACTCGTCCCTATTACCGTGGAATTTTAGTCCCTGTTCTTGTTTCATTGTAAATAACCACGACATTTTCTTCTTCTTCTTCTTTTGTCGCTACAGTTCATGGCGGACCTGGGGCTCCTTCAAAAAAACCTCTCCAACTGACACTGGTCTTTCGCCAGCAGTCACCAGTGCCGCACGCCTAGTTGGTTAAGGCCCTCTTCCAATTGGTTGCGCCACCTTAAATTTGGCCGTCCTCGACCGCGTCGTCCCTCGGGGTTGGATTCATAGACCTTCCGGACCGGAGCTTAGGCCATCTTAGGCGTTGGATCCGAAGACGCCGTGCTATGTTCATGTCGCTGTACAGCCCGTACAGTTCACTATTAAGTCTTCTCCTCCACTCCCCATTTATGCAGGTCGGGCCGAAAATCGCACGAAAAATTTTTCTCTCAAAACGACCAAGGGCCTCCTCATTCGCTTTCAATAAGGTCCATGTCTTTGCGCCATAAAGCAGGACCGGGATGATAAGGGTCTTGTATATGCTCACCATGGTTTTTCGAGAGAGGGTTCTGCTTTTCAATTGCCTTCCGAGCTCAAAGAAACAGCGGTTGGCAAGAGTTATTCTGCGTTTGATTTCGGCACTGATGTCATTTCTGCATGTCACTGCGGAGCCTAGGTAGACGAAGTCCTTGACTACCTCGAAATTATACCTGCCAATATGTGCGCCCTGGCCAAGACGACGGTGGTTCGTGTCCTTTTTCGAAGACAACATATATTTCGTTTTGCCCTCATTTACCGCCAGTCCCATTTTAGCCGCTTCTGTCTCAATGCTCGTAAAGGCCTCAATGACATCTCGCTGACTTCGTCCAATTATGTCAATGTCATCGGCATATGTGAGCAGTCGTATGGACTTGAAAAAGATGGTGCCCCTCGTATTACCAGTGAGTTTTGCACTATCCTTTCAAGGACGATGTTAAAAAAGTCACACGATACCGTGTCGCCCTGTCTAAAACCTTTTTTGACATGAAAGGTATCGGTTAGGTCGCTTCCGACCCTAATGGAGCAGCGAGAGTTCTCCAAAGTCATCCTGCACAATCTGACGAGTTTGGCGGGCATGTCAAAACTGGACATGGCGTTGTATAGCTCGTCTCTATTGATACTATCGTGTGCAGCCTTGAAGTCGACAAACAGGTGGTGAGTTTCGATCTGGAACTCGTTTGTTTTTTTCAGGATATGCCGCAGTGTGAATAATTGATCTATAGTGGACTTCCCAGGCCGGAAACCACACGGATATGGACCAATCAGTTTATTAACGAACGGTTTCAATCGTTCACAAAGAATAGCAGAGAAGATTTTATAAGATTTTATATTCCTCTGTAGTTGGCGTAGACAAAGGGGTCTCCTTTGTTGTGGATCGGGCAAACGATACTAAGATTCCATTCATCGGGCATGCATTCCTCTGACCATATCTTACGGATGAGCTGGTGCATACTCCCAACCAGGTCATCTCCAGCTGCCTTAAAAAGCTCGGCAGGTAGTCCGTCTACTCCAGCAGCTTTGTTGGACTTAAGCTTAGAAAAAGCATTCCTAACTTCGTCCAGGTTAGGGGGACGGAATTCTCTGCTATCATCGTCCGTTGTGAAAGGATTATTTTGCCTGACAGCGGGATCTGTTTTGTCATCGCCATTATACAGTCTGCAGAAGTAGTCTTTCCAGATTCTCAGTACCGACTGTGAATCCACTACTAGGTTTCCATTTTCGTTCCTGCAGGCTTCCGTTCTGGTCTTATATCCCTGGCATGTTTGTTTTATTCGTTGATAAAACCCCCGAATGTCATTCCTGCATATCATCTCTCCATCTCTACGATCGCGAAATTCTCATGCTCCCTTTTTTTTTTGTTTTGAGAAGCTTATGCTCTTCCTCTTTTGCTCATAATGCTCACGAGCAGCTCTCGTCCTTCTATGCATCGCCTCTTGGTAGGCGTGCTGCTTTGCTGCGTGTGCCCTCCAACACTCGTCGTAAAACCATGGGTTTCTTGTTGGTGGCGGTTTGAAACCCAGTAGCTCAGAAGCAGCACTTTCTAAGGCTTGTTGACAACGGGTCCATTGGTGTTGTACGGTCTGAGCAGGTATTGGAGGGTTTTCCCAGAGCTTAAGGGAGACGCGATTGAAATAGGCTCTGGCGGTCTCTTGCGATTATAGCTTTGCGACGTTGTATGCCGCTGGCCTTACTCGATTTTTCTGGGCCAGGCATATTCGAAGTCACAACCTGGCTGCCACAAGATAGTGGTCCGAGTCGATGTTGGCTCCTCTAAAAGTTCGCACATCCAGAATGTCGGATGCGTGTCTGCCATCAATCGCAATGTGGTCAATCTGGTTGACGGTTGATTGATCCGGAGATCGCCAAGTCCCTTTGTGTATGTTGAGATGTGGGAAACGCGTGCTAGCAACTAGAAGATTTCGCCCCGTTGCGAAGTCTATTAGCCTAAATCCATTTTCGGATGTGGTGTTGTGTAGGCTGTGCTTGCCAATAACCCCATCAAAGGCGACTTCCTTGCCCAGTTTTGCGTTAAAATCTCCCAGTACGATTTTAACATCGTAACTGGGACATCGGACATATGTCCTATCTAGTAGGTCGTAGAAGTCGTCTTTTGTAGCGTCATCCTTGTCCTCGGTAGGGGCGTGAACGCAAATTAGGCTGATGTTTGCGAATTTAGCCTTGATGCCGATTATCATGAGGCGTTCGCTTACATGCCTAAAGCTCAAGACTTTTTGCCTAAGTCTAACTCTAATAACGAATCCGCATCCGAATAAGCGTTGTCTTCTCTCCTTGTAGCAGTCGCCGTAGTAGATATCACAGTTTCTCATCCTCTTTTTGCCCGGTCCATCCCATCGCACTTCCTAGATTGCGGTAAAATCTGCCTTATAACAGTCTAGGGCCTCCGCAAGTTGTTCGGCTGCACGTGATCTGTTGAGGGACCTTACATTCCACGTACAAAGCCGAATATCATTCTTCCTTTTCCTTTGGTTGTTTCCTGTGTCGTCACCGGTTAATCCGTCTGTTTTTTTGTATCGCTGCTAGATGTTCGGCTGCAGTGGCTTCTGCTCGCTATTTTACGGGCCAGCGCACGTCGGATACGCTACCCCTACGAGGCCTTTGTTAGTCGCTTACCACCCAACCACGACATTTGTCTTGCCTTTTTATTTAAAGTCAACATGAGACGTACAAAGCTTTTGAAGTCTCAACCATATCTACCAGTTCAGGCAGTCGAGGGTTATCTAATTTAGTAGAAATTCTTTTATTGTTTCTGGCCTGTTCGGCTATTGGGATGCTTTTCTTTACAACTCGATCTAGCCGAAGAAGGACATAGAGACACTAGCTTCATTCTGAAAGGCTTATATGTTTAGTACCTTCTTCCATTGAAAGTTCTTGAGCATGATCTCCATTTATACATAATGGGGTTGGATACGGTAATACTTCTTTAATAGCATTGCGGAGATATCCAACATTCTTGCAAAACTTTCTGTCCATACTCCTTTAAAACCATTTAAAAAACAACACTACACTCGCCTATGTCATTCGGCTCAAATGAGCTTCATATAAAATGAATAACAACTTACGATCCTTTATTTCAGGATGCTTTACACCGTTTTTGTGATTGTGATCTTTTTACACCTCTACGCTAACCTAAAGGCTGTGAAAGCCGTCTGTCTCCGTACATTTAACGAGTCCCGCTACCTTATTGCACTCGAAGAATTCTTCCGCTCCGGACGCATGCTAACACCTCAACAAGTCAACAAACTCGAACGTGTAACAATCGGACAAACCGTATCCGTGTCGCTCAACATACATTTGGGTCTATCGGCCAAGCATCTAATCGACGAATTCAAAAGTAGTCACGTCATAGAGAACATAGTCTCGTCATTTGACCCGCACGAGCGTTTCATCATAGCCGAAAGCAAACGACATCTGGGCGTGTATCTGCATTTTGATACACGACCCCAAGATGTGCTCAAGGCTTATTTCTTTGCTGTTTCATACTTACAAGATCGTAATCAGATAAAGGAGAAATACTGGGAAGTCCAAGGCAAATGGCAAGAGTTTATGAACCTTGCCCAGCAGGAAGGTAACTAAATTACCATATTATTGTAAGCTTTTGTGTTAATATAAAAGTTGATTTTAGGATGGAATGTTAATCACCACCTTTTAATGGTCGACGAATTTCGTCTGGACTGGAAGGCATAGAGCACACCCTAACCACACAAATACACAAAGGACCAAAAGCATTAAGGAAACGCGTACGTACGTGGCCTTTTACTCCCCAAATCCTTAACAAAAACAAAAAAACAAATGCCCTTCCCCTTGATATTAGTTTAGAAACATTATAATCTCTCAATAGGTTGACTTTGTATTTTAGTTGCTCGCTGTTGTTCTAATATTCTTTTTTTGCTTGTAACTAATTTATAGGTATGTAGCCAGCAATTTAAGTCAACCGAGTTGTATAGATGTAGAGAAAGCAATCGTTACGTTAGTACGTACCCTCTTAGTTAACACGTTTAACATATCTTACTAAAGTAAAACCCAAAAAAAAAAAAAAAACAAAAACTTACATTTCAAGAATAAACTTTATTTTGTAAATAAATCAAAATTGTTACAGTTTTGGTTTTTATACGAAAGTACACAAAAAACAAAAATCATTGATTAATCTTCCAAGCGCAACTCTTCTGCCTTAGATCCTTAATACAAAACATAAAACAAAAATTCGAAAAAACGCGTTCTTGACGTTAAATTTTCGAGATTTATAGTTGTGTTTAGAAATCAAAGAAAAAACCATTGAAAGCAAAATAATTTACGGTATTGTAGATTTTTCGCGATTAGACCTTAGGTTTAGGTTTACATATACAGTTGCTCTCAAAATTGAGCGAACACCACGAAAAAAAAACATATTTTACTTCTTTTGATATCCAAAAAATTATTTTTATATTTTCTTATTTTTGTACCTCATATTATACATATTTTTCTAATAGTTATAAATAAAAAAACAAATTTATCATTACACACATTTTAGAACAAAAAACCCAAAGATAATACCTAATTTCATGACACAAAATTGAGTCCAGTATTTAACAAAATTCGTAATTTTAATATTTAATATGACAACCCTTAGCATCTATCAAAGCTTTCAAGCGGCGGGGCATGGATTCAACCAAGTTTTTGGTGAGAGTTGGAAGTATGCATTCCCAAACATCCTTGATCCTTGTTTTCAGGTACATTTTGTTGCTGGAATTACTATTTTTAGGATTCCGTGCTCCGAAAAAAAAAAAACACGGAACCCTTATAGGATCACTCGTGTTTCCGTCTGTCCGTCTCTCACAGTCAATTATCTCCAAATCTACTAGACCGATTAAGTTTAAATTTGGTACACATGTCAATTTCTGTGACCCAAAGGCAGAGGTGTGAATAGATGAAACCTGTAAATGGGAGGTAATTTTTGGGGGGAAGGTGGAAAATTACCACCAACTACCAACTTACATTTGCAGGTGGAATGTGTGGGAGAACATATTTTTCAACTCCAATGTTAAGTTTTGTTAAATCGGTTTGTAGATGAATATTTAATGAAAAAAATAAGCCCACAATGAGCATTCTACGACCAATATTAAAGGAGATATTCATTTTTCAATTTATGCCGCCCGCGGCATAAAAAATAAAAATTCTTAGTAAGGCGTAGTAGGCCCTTACTACGGCATTGTGAGTCATGCTTGTGAGACGTTCACGTTGCTCTACTTGAGACCGATTTGTGCGCTAGTGTCTTGTTATAGATAATGGCACGGAACCCTTTGTGCGCGAGTCCGACTCGCACTTGCCCGTTTTTTTTTAGCCTCGTTTTAATCTCAATCCACAAATGTTCTATGGGATTAAGTTCCGGTGACTGGGATAAAATTTTCAACTGGCCTTTGACATTGTACAGCAACCATTCGTGTACCACGACTGAAGTGTGCTTCGGGTCTTTATCCTGTTAAAAGTAGAACTTCAAAGGTAGGGCCAATTTCTTTGAGAAAATCAAGGTATTTGAATTTGTCTATTGTCGTCTCGATGAACTCAAAATTGCCGATACCACTAGCAGCCATTGAGCCCCACAACATACCACAACCACCTCCGTGTTTTATCGTTTGAGACAAGTTTTGTTTCTGAAGATCCGTATTTGATTTTCTCCATACTATTTGCCTGCTATCCGAGCCAACCACTTTCATATTTGTTTGTCAGTAAACAAAACGCTTTGGGAAAGTGTTCCCGATGAAATAAAAATGAACGGAATTCCTAAAGAGTACCATTGTCCAGGCCTCTCCCAGGAAGTGCAGTAAACATGGATGAAAATAGCCGACATGCGTGAAGACGGTGGCGCGCAGGTTAGGTAAGTCTCCTTGCCCTACACTTCGGACTCGATATTCATCTATTCCATTTTGAATAAGTGTGAAGTGAGCAGTAACATGGCACGATACGATGCATTAAATTCGACCACCAATGATGAAATCATTACAGTGGTGAAGACACGAATCCTAACAGGAAACTACTTCCTACTACGACGCAACTATGAAAAGTATTTTGAGAAAACTGTGAAGGTACGTCGTCTAATTGCAAATGATACAGTACAGAATGTACCTAAAAACAAAAATGTACAAAATGTACCTAAAAACAAGGATCAAGGATGTTTGGGAAAGCATACCTCCTCTCACCAAAAACTTGGTTGAATCCATGCCCCGCCGCTTGAAAGCTTTGATAGATGCTAAGGGTGGTCATACTTAATATTAAAATTACGAATTTTATTAAATACTGGACTCAATTTTGTGTCATGAAATTAGGCATTATTTTTGGGTTTTTTTGTTCTAAAATGTGTGTAATGATAAATTTGTTTTTTTGTTTATAACTATTAGAAAAATATGTCCAATATGAGGTACAAAAATAAGAAAATATAAAAATAGTTTTTTGGATATCAAAAGAAGTAAAATATTTTTTTTTTCGTGGTGTACGCTAAATTTTGAGAGCAACTGTACATATGTACGTACATATATGATATTAATTGTGGTTCCTAGAAACCATGTAGCTTGTAGTTTAATATTACTTTTTTTATATATATTTTATTTTATGATGTTACATTGCATATAGTACTTGTGTTTAATTAAGTTCTTAGGCGACACTATAGTTCACCTCGAACCTGAACCCCGCCTTGCCGGCACGCTCTTTGGTTACCTACTTCCAGATGTACCCAGTACCCAGTTCGTTGAGGTCCCTTTTCACATGTACACCACTGTAGCAGGTGTCCTCTGTATTTGGATCCGTCTTGTAAGTTTCATACTACTTACGCCAGCCATCACATATGCCTGGGCAAGTTAATATCGCCGAAGAGGAGAGACGCGAACAACTACATAATATTATTCAAGAGATTCTATAGGCATTTACAAATACATACAAATCTTGCCACTGATATTTTTGCCGCTACTATGCAAAGATATAAAAAATCCATGGCTACCCGTAAGTTATAGCTATCAATAGCGACGTTTTAGCCCAAACTTGGACAATGTACGTCATTCTTTCATGACATTCATTTGTAGTAAAAAGAAATCCACTATTGTTGCATGGAATCGAAGGCTTTATTTAGGTGGAAGTCATTTGGTGCCAGGTCCAGACTATAAGCTGAATGCATAAGAGCCTCCCAACCATGCTCCAGGAGCGTCTGGCGAATCAATACTGATGGCGTAGCGTTGACGACTGTTCAAAGCAGACCGCTTCTGGGCGATTGCTTCCTTCTGTCTTCTTCTTATCGGACGCTACAGTTCGGGGTGAACCTGGACCTCAACCGACATGCCCTTTCAACTAGCACGATATTTTGCTAGCTTTTTCCATTATCGTACACCCCACCTATGTGCGCCATCTTAGGTGCGGCTGTGCCTCTGTTTCTTCGTCCCTCGGGATTGGATTTAAAGACTCTCCGGGCTGGACCTGTGGCGTCCATTCGCTCTACATGGCCTAGCCATCTTAGGCGTTGAATCCGTAGACGCCTGACTAGGCTCATGTCACTGTACAGCTCATAAGACTCGTGTTTGAATTTTCTCCTCCATCCCCCGTCTGCCAGTATAGGCCCGAAAATCACACGCCAAATATTTCTCTCAAAACGGCCAAGGACTTCCTAATCCGTGTTTGATAGTTTTCATGCTTCTGCGTCGTACAGCAGGCCCGGGATGATAAGGGTCTTGTATAGAGTCAACTTTGCCGTTCGGGAGAGGGCTCTATTACTAAATTACCTCCTGAGCCCAAAGAAACAGCGATTGGCAAGAGTGATTCTACGTTTGCTTTCGGAATTGATGTCGTTGTTCCAGGTCACTGCAGAGCCACGATAGACGAAGTCCGTAACTAACCCAAACTTATATCTGTCGGTAGTGAACGTCCTTTACTTATGACAGCATATATTTTGTCAAACCTATTTTCACCGGCTCCGCTTCAATACTCGTAAACGCCTCATTGACATCTCGCTGTGTTCTTCCGATTATGTCAATGTCTCCTGCGTATGCGAGGAATTTTAAGGATTTAAAATAAATGGTGCCTCTTGCGTTGGCAGGTGATTTTTGCACAAACGTTTTTAATACGATGTTGAAGAAATCACACGAATGCGCATCGCCTTGCCTAAATCCTTTTTTGACATCAAAACTATTGGTCAGGTCTTCACCGATTCGGATGAAGCAGCAAGCATTCTCCAAAATCGTCCTGCATAGACTGACGAATTAAGCAAGGATATCAAAGGTAGACATGGCGTTGTATAGCTCGTCTCCAATTACGCTGTCGTATGCGGCTTTGAAGTTGACAAATAGGTGGTGAGTGTCGCCTTGAAATTCATTGGTTTTTTCCAGGATCTGCAGTAGTGTGAAGATTTGGTCGATGGTGGACTTCCCTGCCCTGAAGCCACACTGATACGGACCTATTAGCTTATTTACAAAAGGCTTCAAGCGTTCACACAAGACGGCAGAGGAGATTTTGTAGCCGATGTTAAGGAGACTTATTCCTCTGTAGTTGGCGTAGTCAAAGGGGTTTCCTTTCTTGTGGATCGGGCAAACGATACTGAGACTCAATTTCTCTGGCATACTTTCCTCTGATCATATCTTACAGATTTTACTTTTCAACTTTGTATGTATGAGGCAAACATGTTCGAAAAGCTTTTTACACTTTCCGAGCACATCAGGTCACGATTTTTACTTTTCAACTGATGAGTTGATGTATGCTCCTAACCAGGTTTTCATGAGCTTAGCAGACAGTCCACCTGCGCCAGCAGCTTTATTTGACTTGATTGCTTCCTTCAGGTGAACCAATTATTGACAATATAGGGCCAAATTAACGGGGAAGCGGCAAATCCGTAGTGGAGCAACTCATGGTAGATAGTCCCCTGCTAATCAAACGAAACACATAGCAAAACCTTCCATTTGCGATTAAGCCGCAATTCGCAGATGGACACTCTCTTCATGAGATGTTCCTACGTTTACTCGTGTGGCACCCATAAATTGTGACTTTTTTTGTATCCAACTTTAATCAAATGATTCCAAATGGCTTTGTTGTACAATGTTTAGCTCCTGGGTAATCGCAACAGTGCTTACTCGGCGATTAGCATGATTCTATCGATATTTTTGACAATTGGCCTTCCAGACCGAGGTGAACCTTTCACATCGCTAATTACTTTCATTGCCTTCAAAGTACAATGAAACTTATACAATGATACAATGCACTTATTCCAATCTTCGAAATAGTTCTTAAAGTCGATTTCCGGGATGGTCTTCAGCTTTCTCTTCGAAGCGGCTTGTATCTGCTCTTCTTCTTCTTTGATGGCGTTACAGCCCATGAAGGACCAGAGCCAAGCTTCTCTCAATCACCCATGTTGTGTGTGATTTATTTTTCACATAGGTGAAAAGGGACCTACAGTTTAATGCCGATTCCGAACGGCGTGAGTCGAGAAGCTTTTTCACGGCAAGTATACTACGGGGGGTTTTGCGGGTACCCCGCCGAGGAGGAACGCCGCGAAATAAAAATTCGATGGCGTCGGTGTTATCGGGATCCGAACTCGCTCATCGTGCGTCAGAGTCCAACACACTAACCACTGCGCCACGGCGTCCTCTTGTATCTGCTCTATCGAATCAAAATTGTTTCCCCGGAGTGGTTTTTTGAGTTTCAAATCATGCGGCTACGGTGGCTGTGGTACGATATAGGTCGAGTTTTTCTGCGAATTGGTCACGAATGATCAATATAGTATGAGATGTTGCATTATCATGGTGCAAAACCAAGACTTATATTGCCACAATTCCGACTTCTCAAGGCGAATAGCTTCATGCCAATGACGCATGCGGCTCAAATAATACTTTTTACAAAGTGTACACCACGATAATCGGAGAGAACAGTCAACATGACCTCAATTTCTGAGCGACTTTTTCACAGTTTTTCTGGTCTTGCCTCACATTCAGCACGATATTCATTTGATTGATCAGCTGCTTCCGGGTTGTAAGCATAAATCCAAGTCTCGTCTCTGGTAATAATGCGTTTCATCTTGTTCTGATACTCAGACAGTGTTTAGTGTTTTCGGTACCAATCAAAATTTGTGGCCAACATCATAAGCAAAATCTCTAATTGTTAATCAGCGGTTGAGGTCCAGGTCTTCGACACGTTCTCGGCTCACTTGAAACTCTTCATACATACTACATGTAAACATTTGTTTTTTTTTTGACAAAGCCTCATCAGAAAATGCTTTCTGCACCATCCTCAACGAATCAGCAGCATTAGGTTCATTCCGCAAACAAAATGTGATGCAAATTCTTTGCTCAACAAATTTATGAATTGGCACGGATGCTAAAGACATTCCAACCTATGTATATCCACTTGCGCGCAGTTTCAATGCAAATGTCACCTTACCTTTTGGACACAGTAGTACGTCCAATAGAAGATATACGGCGTAAAGATTACTAAAGGCGGCTGTTAGAAAAATAATGGATTTCTTTGTACTACAACTGATAACTGATGCACCGTAGCACAATGGGTAGTGTGTTGACCTCTGACGCCAATGACACGGAATCGCAGTCCGACAGCAGCCATGTCATCGAACGTGTTTTTACGGTGCTTTTCCTTAGAGGGGTTCTTAAAAACCCACTTTTAGTGTAATTGTCATGAAAAGCTTTTTGAAATACACCATTCGAAACCGACAATAAAATTGTAGGTCCCTCTCATCTATGGGAAAATAAAATCACACACAACATCAATGATTGAGAGAAGCTCGTCTTTGGTCCTTTATGGACTGTAATACCAGCATATACATATGTATGTATATACAACTGATAACGTGTTTCCAGACTCTGTTAAACGGTTACCACTTGGATATATAGCATATATCTCTCGAACGCCCTGTTATTGTTATATGGGGTGTTAAAACTGACAAGGTGGTCAGATTCATAAGTTTTCTTCAAGCCTTAGTGTAAAACCTTCCTGATTAAATTATTTCTGAAAGGTTTTAAGCGTTCAAGCGAACCGCCCATATATTATTCAGCACCGAATCTGCTTTAAACAGTCAGACAGTACCTGCGCGCCAGCAGCTTACTTAAATTTCACTCTTGATATCACCTTGTCTAAGTAAGATAGAAGGACTTCATTCTCATTTTCAGCGAGTGTAAGGGGTTTTTCTTGGTTTTTGTATTTTGACTCTAATCCCAGTAATACATACATTGGGTGGACATTTGAAGCTTCTACGAGAACTGAGACTCATGGGTAGTGTGTTGGGTTTGTCGGCATTCGATTGCCGGCAATCGAAATAGGATGATCCTTTGCAAAATTGTTATCAGTCGCCAACCAAGACATTCGTCTTTCGAAATCGGTAACTGATCCCTTTCTCCTATCGAAAAATCAACTACACATCCTGCCTGCACTTTAACACCCGCGAAAGTGTTTTGTGAATTATTTTTCAGTGTAATGACTCTACCTCCTGCATAATTTTTTTTTTTTTTACTTACTTATCAGGCCAGCGATCCATGGAGGATCTGAGCCTGAGCTATAGCTGCCTTCCATCCTTGACGGTCCCGGACACGCTGCTTCCAGTTATCAAGACCAACATGTCTTACATCCGCGATTACTTGGTCTTTATACCGGAGGTTCGGTTTTCTCGAACCAGGAGGCTCGGAGTCAAAGACCCTCTTAGCTGGAGCATTGATGTCCATGCGCTCGATGTGGCCAAGCCAGTGTAGTCGATGGATCTTTGCCTTCCGGACTACATCCACATCTTTTTACATCTCGTAGAGCTCGCGGTTGTGTCTTCTTTACCATTCACCACAGGCAGGACCAAATATCCGGCGCAGAATTTTTCTTTCGAAAAAACCCAAAATCAGCTCCGCTGTCCTGCTTATCGTCCAGTTTTCGGCTCCGTACAGCAAGACTGGCGGAATGAGCGTTTTGTAAAGCATGACTTTTGTCTTTCGAGTGAGATGTTTTGACCCCAGTTGTTCGGACAAGCTGAAGTAGCAGCGGTTGCCAAGGGCGATTCTATGCCAGATCTCCACGGTGGTGTCATTTGTGTTACCAGCACCAGGTTGAAGAAGTCACATAATAGCGCATCTCCTTACCGAAATCCGGTGCATGTTTCAAACGGTTCCGAAGTCCTAGAACCGAGTTGCACGGTGAAACGCGTATTTTTTAGCGTAGAGCGACACAACTGGATCAGTTTTCCTGGGATCCCGAATTCGACCATCGCACCAAACAGTCCTTCACGATGAATGCTGTCTTATGCGGCTTTGAAATCGATGAAAAGATGGTGTGTATCGATTCGAAACTGGTTGGTCTTTTCCAGGACTTGTCGAAGTGTGAAAATTTGGTCTATAGTCGATTTGACGGGCTGGAAACCGCACTGGTAGCTGCCGATTAGTGCGGTGCAAAATGGCTTTAGACGTTCACACAATACGCTGGACAGGATCTTGTGTGCGACATTGAGCAGGAATATGCCTCTATAGTTCTTGCAAGCGGTAGGATCGCCTTTTTTGTGGATGGGGCAAATAAAGCTAGTATTCCAGTCGTCGGGCATACTTTCATCTTCCCAAATTCTGCAGATAATCTGGTGCATGCTCCCTACCAGAACATCGCCGCCAGCCTTGAAGAGCCAGCACTGATGGCAAGCTATCTGAGCCTGCGGCCTTGTTATTCTTCAGCTTCTGAATAGCTGTGCCGACTTCTTCGATGCTGGGTAGGAGGATTACTTCAGCGGCTGGAGTTGGGATTTCTTTGGTCCCTAATACTCTCTCTTGGTCTCTCTCTTGGTGGGTCGGTGACAAGATTACCCTCGCAGTTTCGAAGAGCCTGGGTGCCCTTTTTGAAGCCTCCTGCAAGGCCTTTGGCTTTCTTGTAAAAGGCTCGTGTTTTATGCTTATCCCTAGACTCCTCGATATCCTTGAGCGAAGATTCTTTTCTTTTGTCACAGTAGTTTTTTCTCCTCCCTTCTTCTGGCTCGGTACTCTTCTTGCGCTGCCCTGGTTTTCCTCTGCAGCGCCTTCTGGTACGCCTCATCGGTTGCTGCCTTTTTCTGCTCACAATCGCCATCATACCGCGGGTTTCTCGTCGAGGGTGGTAGGTAATCTAAGTTGTTCTTGGCTACCTTCTGAATGGCTCTGCGGCAATGCAGCCACATACTGTTGACATTTGTGCTCGACGTAGGCATACCGGAGAGCCTTTCGCTTAGTTGCTCCCTCTGGTAATCTCCGGTGTGCTCAGGCGTCCGATGTTGAGCCTCATCATCGTGGGCTGGTGCAGCTTTCTGACATTGGACAGTCGAGTTCTGAATCTTGCTGCTAGGAGGAATTCGTTAGGGTCGACATTTGCTCCTTTGAATGTGTGCACATCCAGGATGTTTGACGAGTGCCTAGCGTCAATGAGCACATGATCGATTTGCTTGGCGGTTCGACCGTTCGGAGATCGCCAGGTTGCTCTATGGATTCGCTTACGAGGATATCCTGTGCTACTTATCACCGCATTACGAGCTGTCGCGAAGTCCGTGAGTCGGAAGCCGTTATCTATTGTTGTATCGTGGAGGCTGTGCTTTCCGATCACTCCGCCAAGGGTGTTCTCCTTACCCATTTTGGCGTTGAAGTCCCCGAGCACGATTTTAACATCGCACTCCGGACAAGCTCCGTAGGGCGTTGTCCAGGAGGTCATAGAAGTCCTCCTTGATAGGGTCTTCAGCCTCGTCGGTAGGGGCGTGTGGCTGATGTTATAAAATCTGCCTCTGATGCGGATCACAGCCAGGCGATCACTTATAGGTTTAAAGTCGATGACCTTCGACCTTAACCGCTTTCCCATGACAAGTCCGCATCCCAGTAAGTGCAATCTTTTGTGACAGCTGTAATAAATGTCGCAATTTTTCTTCCTAATCATACCGTTTCCTATCCAGCGTATTTCCTGGACCGCAGTAATATCCGCCTTGTACTGCGTGAGGATTCTTTCCAGTTTATGAGCAGCTCCGGGAGTGTACAGGGTTCTGACATTCCAGGAGCATACTCGCAAATCGTGTTCCTTTTTCGTGCGTTGTCGTCGTCGAGTATCCGTCGGTGTATCCGAGGCATCTTGCTCATTCACAACTTTTATGTTTTTTACGTGGGCGGATTGTTAGCCCGCCGCACAACCGCCATTCTGGTCGGGGTTTTGTCGCTGCGTACGTTTGTTCACCTCCCAACGGTTGTTGAAGAGGCTATCCAGAGGGCGCCGCGAGGAGACCGTATGCCAACTTGACCCGGGCCTGTAAACAGGGGTCGTTGCTGGCATCTCGCCAGGTTGAGAGCGATCAACAGCTTTACAATGCACGTCCGAGCCCATGCCTTTTTTTTTTATTTTTTTTTTTTCAAATAATGATAAAATATTATTTTAAATGTTTGGTTAGAGATATTAAATTGGAAATATAGAAATAAAAAAGCATTTCAAGTGTTAACAAATTCCATTAAAAAAAAAATATATGCAACGAACATTCAATTATTATAACTCAAGAAAATGAATTCCTTTTTAGAAAAAAAAAAAAAAAAAAAACAAACTTTAAGCACAAATAATAGGATATATTTTAGTGCGCCATCTATTGCATTTAGTTTACGTTAATACTATTGTAGAATTGTTATACACTGATGGACAAAAGTATTCGTAATGTGGTGTTACTAACAATAAAAAGCGGAAAAAACACTTTTAAAAAATTATTATTTGGAAAACGTTTTTCTTATCTTATAGAGAAATATATATACAACAAATTATGTAAAACTTAGAATAAATTCAATAACGAAAACAAACAGTAGCAATAAAAGTAATTAAACAATTGAGAATTTGGTTGGACAAAAGTATTCGTAATTTCTAAATAGCATACAATATTTCCAAACACAATTACAAAATACAATGCTAGAACGAGTATATTTTAAACGTTAAGGTATTTACTGTTATAATTTGATATCAGCTATGATACAGCAAAGTACAATTTGCTGATATGAGCAGGATGGTACGTAAAAGTAAAGAAACTACTTCTGACGAGCGAAAGATAATTTGAAATCTTTTTAAAGTGGTGAGTCAGGAAAAAAAAATAGTGACATAGTGAAAAAGAGTTACGCAACTGCATATGATATTACAAAACGTTTGAAAAATTCATCGGACTTAAATAAAAGCCTAGGAGTGGTCGTCCGAATAAACTGATATTGAGAGGTAAGAGGAAAATTATTTTAATGATAAAGAAGGGACCTAAGACACCAAAATTCTTCTTTTATGGCGTTACAGCCCATGAAGGACCAGAGCCAAGCTTCTCTCAATCTCTCAATATTGTGTGTGATTTATTTTTCACACAAGTGAAAGGGACCTACAGTTTAATGCCGATTCCGAACGGCGTGAGTCGAGAAGATTTTTCACGGCAAGTATACTACGGGGGGTTTTGCCAGTACCCCGCCGTGGAGGAACGCCGCGAAATAAACATTCGATGGCGTCGGTGTTATCAGGATCCGAACTCGCTCATCGTGCGTCAGAGTCCAACACACTAACCACTGCGCCACGGCGTCCTCACCAAAATTGCCTCAGTAATAAAAGAGACCCCCCGAACAGAAGTTGACCCTCGAACAGTCCGAAGAGTACTCAGAAATGAGGGGTATAGGGCTAGAACTTGCAGAGGGAAGCCTTTTATTACTAAGGTGAACAAAAGGAGGAGGCTGGATTTTGCAAAAGAATTCTCGGGCAAACCAAAATCGTTTTGGGAGAAAGTTTTGTCCTCCAATGAGAGTAAATTTTATGTTTACCGATCAGATGGACGAGTTTTGACTTGGAGGAAAGCAGGCACCGAATTAGATCAAAAAAATGTTCAATCAGCTGTCAAACATGGTGGTGGTGGAGTTATGGTATGGGGATGTCGGGCAGCTTCTGGTGTAGGAACGCTTGTATTCATCGACGAAATCATGAAAAAGGAAGTATACCTTAAGATCTTGAAGGAAAATTTAAAAATCAGTGATAATGATTTGCATCTGAGCAACGATTTTTACTTTCAGCAAGATAACGACTCAAGGCACACTGCTGAAATGGTTCGATCGTGGATATTATATAACATTCATCATACCTTGAAAATACCACCCCAATCACCAGATCTCTTTCCTATAGAGCATCTATGGGATATGTTGGATAAACGGGTGCAACAACACAACATAACGTCTAAACAGCAACTTATAGACTTGCTACAGGAAGAATGGACAAACATAGGTACTGACTTCACCAAAAAGTTCGTACATTCCTTGCCAGTTAGACTGCAAGCAAATAGACTGTTATTAAGCCAAAAGGCAATTCAACCAACTACTAAATTTTAAGTAATTAAAAGTATGTTTTGAATTAAAATAAAATTACGAATACTTTCGTCCAATCAAATTCTCAATTGTTTAGTTACTTTTATTGCTACTGTTTGTTTTTGTAATGAATTTTATT
The DNA here is from genome assembly GCA_951905685.1 of Eumerus sabulonum. NCBI lineage: Eukaryota > Metazoa > Arthropoda > Insecta > Diptera > Syrphidae > Eumerus > Eumerus sabulonum. Next base: position 53,738,160 of record OX645063.1, read on the forward strand.
TTGAGTTTTATTTAATTTGTTGTATATATCTTTCTTTTATAAGGTAAAAAAACGTTTTCCAAATAATAACTTTCTTAACTTGTCTTTTCCTCTTTTTATTGTTAGTAACATCACATTACGAATACTTTTGTCCATCAGAGTATAAATAAGAAATATTTAAAGTTCAACTGTAGATCATGCAAGCAAACAGAGGAAATGTAAAAATAAGAAAAAATGAAATCTATTTTGCTAAAAATCTTTAACTGTGCAATACACTATTTCTACTAGATACTTAGCATATTTATATAGAAGTTCTATGATACTATGCATGTGTACATATATACTATATATAAGTGCATACATGCACCTACGAGCTACTCTCGATTTTTTAATTTTAGCAAAGCGGAGTGTTTGCAAAACAAAATTATTTTAAGTTAATAGAAAACAAACAAAACGAAATCTCACTATACGCGGTAGCATAAGATATATTTTTCAATAAGAAACTGTTTACCAAGGAGTGCATGACTTAGCATTTTTTTTTTTTTTTTTTGGTTTTGTTTTCTCAAGTCTTTAGAGACGCTCTAGGCTCTAAATCAGTTTAACGGTAGTAGTGAATTGAACTAAGGTAGAATGTAAGAACTCTTGTAGAGATACGGTCAAGTGCAGTTCAGAAGATGGAGCTTAGTTTTGCGATTCTTAGAAGCTTTTTTAACAACCAACCAAATAAATAAAAGGAAATGAAAATTGACAGTAAGTAAATAAATTCCTCAAATAAAATGAATTAAATGCAAACAATTGGTTTCATTTATTTTTATGCAGGACAGTGACTTTATAAGGCGAAACCAACGATCGTTACTTGTTTCGAGTTCGGGGTGAACCTGGGCCTCGACCAACATGCCCCACCAACTAGCACGATCTTTTGCTAGCCTTTTCCATTGCCATACACCCAGTTGGCTGAGGGCCCTCAATGCAACATGCAAGCATTTAAGATCAATGTCCATCGGCATCTCCTCTATTCCTCTTCCTCTCTACCTTCTGCCCGCACTGTGTCACCGACATAATAAGATTATTAGACCTTGAGTGCGCGCAAATTTAAAAAAAAAACCTGTGTGCGCCACCTTAAATGCGGCCTTCCTCTGCTTCTCCATCCCTCGGGGTTGGATTCGAAGACTCTCCGGGCTTTAGCTGTGGTGTCCTTTCGCTCTATATGGCCCAGCCATCTTAGGCGTTGAATCCGTAGACGCCTGACTAGACTCATGTCGCTCTACAGCCCATAAAGTTCGTGGTTGAATCTTTTCCTCCATCCCCGGTCTGCGTCTATAGGCCCGAAAATCACGCGCAAAATCTTTCTCAGGAACCAACCAAGGGCCTCCTCATCCGCTTTTGATAGTGTCCATGCTTCTGCGCCGTACAACAGCACCGGGATGATAAGGGTCTTACCGCCAAACCAATTTTCGCCGCCTCGAACTCAATACTCGCAAACGCCTTATTGATCTACCTATTATGTCAATATCGTCGGCGTATGCAGGGAGTTGCGAGGATTTTAATTCGATTGTGCCTCTTACATTGGCCAGTGATTTTTGCACAATTATTTCTAATATGATGTTGAAGAAATCACACGACAGCCTATCGCCCTGCCTAGATCCTTTTTTGACATCAAAACTATCGGTAAGGTGTCCGCCGATTCGGATGAAGCAGCGAGCATTCTCCAAAGTCATCCTGCAAAGCCTGACGAGTTTAGCAGGTATGTTAAAGGTAGACATAGCGTTGTATAGCTCGTCTCTAATTACGCTATTATACGCGGCTTTGAAGTCTACAAATAGGTGGTGAGTGTCGATCTGGAATTCATTGGTTTTTTCGAGGATCTGCCGTAGTGGGAAGATTTGGTCGATGGTGGACTTCCCTGGCCTGAATCCGCACTGATAAGGACCTATCAGCTTATTTACAAAAGGCTTCAGGCGTTCACACAAAACGGCAGCGAAGATTTTGTAGGCTATGTTAAGGAGACTTATTCCTCTGTAGTGGGCGCAATCAGAGGGGTCTATTTTCTTATGAATCGGGCATACGATGCTGAGACTCTATTCCTCGGGCATGCTTTCCTCTGACCATATCTTACAGATGAGCTGGTACATGCTCCTAATCAGGTCATCCCCAGCTGCCTTGAAGAGCTCAGCAGACAGTCCGTCTGCGCCAGCAGCTTTATTCGACTTGAGTTTCGATATGGCAATCTTAACTTCGCCGAGGTCAGGGGGACGGAGTTCTATGCGGTCTTCGTCGATTAGAAATGGATCATTCTGCCTGACAGTGGTATATTGGCTAACATCGCCGTTATAAAGTCTGCAAAAGTGTTTTTTCCATATTCTACTACTAGGTGTCCGTTCTCATCCCTGCAGGCTTCCGTTCTGACATTATAACCTTGGCATGTTCGCTTTATCTGTTGATAACACTTTCAAACGTCACGCCTGCAGTAACATCTCTCCAAATCCTCAATCGCACGCTTCTCGTGCCCTTTCTTCTTTCTTCTATCAAGCTTATGTTCCTCCCTTCTTTTTAACTCGTAGAGCTCACGAGCTGCTCTTGTTCTTTTATGCAGCGAGGCCTTATATGCATCCTGCTTCGCTGTATGAAACCTCCTGCACTCGTCATCGAACCAGGTGTTTCTTCGTGGTGGAGCCTTGAAACACCAGCACTGAGATCAAACGCAGGATTACTCCTGCCAACCGCTGCTTCCTTGGGCTCAAGAGGCAATTGAGCAGTAGAGCCCTCTCTCGAAAAACTAAGGTATCCCTCTACAAAACCTTAATCATCCCGGTCCTCCTCTACAGCGCTGAGGCTTGGACGTTATCAAAAGCGGATGAAGAGGCTCTTGGGCGTTACGAGAGGAAAATTCTGCGTGCAATCTTGGGTCCCGTTTGTGTAAACGGAAAGTGGAGGAGGAGATTCAACCAGGAACTGTACGGGCTGTACAGCGACATCGGCCTAGTTAGACGTCTTAGGATCCAACGTCTAAGATGGCTGGGCCATGTAGAGCGAATGGACATCAACGCTCCGGCCCGAAGAGTCTTCGACTCCAACCCCGAGGGACGACGCAGCAGAGGACGACCGCATTTAAGGTGGCGCGCACAGGTGGAAAGGGACCTCAACCAACTGGGCGTGCGGCACTGGAAGCGGCTGGCCAAAGATCGTGCCGGATGGAGAAGTTTGTTGGTTGAGGCCCTGGTTCACCCCGAACTGTAGCACCATCAAAGTAAGTAAGTAAGTAATATCCGCCTTATACTGCGTGAGGGTTCTTTCCAGTTTATGAGCAGCTTCAGGAGTGTACAGGGTTCTGACAGGAGCATACTCGCAAATCGTGTTCCTTTTTCGCGGCATGTCGTCTTTAGAATCCGTCAGTTTATCCGAGGCTTTTTGCTCTTCCATAACTTGTTGTTTTACGTGGCGGGTTGTTGGCCCGCCGCACAATCACCAGTCTGGTTGGGATATTGTAGTGCCCTCTTGCCTAAGGCGATCACTGCACACATTTGTTCACCTCTCAACGGTTGTTGTTGTTGTAGATGCTATCCAGAGGTCGCCGCGTGATGGCTGTATGTCAACTTGACCCAGGCATTTAAATAGGGATCGTCGCTGGCATCTAGCCAGGTTGAGAGCAATCAACAACTTTACCCTGTATGTCCAAGCTCATGCCCTCTTTCTGGACAATATAGTTTCAGATTTTTGGAAGTTGATTTTTAACTTTGTCCTTACAAACCTGCTGAATTTTATCGAAGTCCCATTGTAAAAAGAGTTAGAATGACAGAGGTGTTCTATTCCACGAGGATACTGAGTTTGGTTATGACAAATGGTGCATCCGCCTAACTCTTCAGTATGAGCACCTTCAGAATCCATTTTACAAAGCCTACAAATATTCCTTGATAGGAAGACATTAGATCTCGGGATGATGTCCAAAAAGTTCTCAGAGTGTTTTCTTCGTCAACGACAACCAACAATAAGTGATGGCATTAAAAAAACGCTGGAGAAGTCGACGGAAGTATTTTCCACTGAAGACGACTAAATGTTTGCATGTTTGAGCTCCTGAATGGACTGTAAACAAAGCTACAATATAGCTTTATGCTGGTTATTTGTAAAAAGTGCAATTTGCCCATTGAACTATTTCTTAATGTTCATTGAAAAAACACTGTCCACCGTCAACTACTATAGCAAAATAGCGTGTTCTATATCACGTTCTTCTTCTTTTATTGTAATATCAATACCCATCGGAAGGAAAATTAAACTCAAGATTTAACTAACAACCCTCTACGACTACGTATTCAGTGGGTGCAACACCGGTGCGGACACCATTTGTTCCTTTTGCAATTGTTGTTCCTCCTTGTAGCCCGTTTGTGATAGATGCTTAACAATGTCTACCCAATCCCAACCGCGTGGCCGATCGCCCTTGTGATCCGTTCGCTCCCACTGTCTACGCTTTTGTGACTTTGAAAGCTGCTCTTTCTTGGCCGTTTTCTTTGCATCAGCTGAATCTGAGATTTTGATGGCCGCTACACCACTATCTAGGTCCACTGCAGTCGCAACCGGGGTATCCGGTTGTTCCGCAAGAAGTTCCTCTGTTTTTTCCTTTAAACACTCGAACAGGGTATACGTCATTCCACAACCAACCCATTGTTCCGCTTCCTCTAGAAGCGTTGTCGCGATTTTCTGTTTTACCGGTGGTATCCTGGAAAAGGAGTATTTGTAAAGACCAAAAAACATACTCGAACTCCGGGAATACCTACAGATTTCTGTTGTAAAAGGCGTCCATGTTGATCGCAGGCACTTCGGCGGGATAGTTTTCGCCCCACTGTATTTCTACAAGAAAGGACTTGAAATCATCATCTTCGCCGTACTGAAACCAGGGATTTGGTATGTAATTCTTTGATGAACTATGTGTGGCCACGGGGCATTCTTACCTTGTACTGGTACGTGGTCGGATTTATTTCTTTGAATGCGGTGTCACCTTCATAAATTGATTGTAGGGCTTCACGCTCCTCCTGTTGCAGTTCCAGTTGTTCAGACATAGCCTCTCCGTGGATACGAATTTGGATATAACAAATAATAAATTTCTTCTTTCAATTATTGTATTTTATTTGATTTTATTTTCTACTACTGGACCTGACATATTCGGGCAGTTGTCAAATATTGAGAAACGTCAGTTTATGTGTGGGCTTATCACTATAACACAGACGCTAGATGGGCTAATACATATGTGCTGAATGGGAATGGAATATAGCAAACATTCCATAGTTCGTAATTTACCTAAGTTAAAAGCTTACGCATTGAAAATTAGGCCCATCCTATTGAGTTCAGCAGAGATATAAATTCCTGGGATTTCGACCTAACTATGGACCCAAATAAGCCTCAGTAAATTCAAGTCACCACCTTGAAGAAACTCTTGTAAACTGCGTTATGTCGACGAGCGATGACCGTCCTGAGTTTTTTGGAAAGTGTGATCGAGGAGATGGGGAGATGCTATCGACGGCCCGAGAGTTTTACCAAGTATCATAATCATTCATAAAAAGGCATGCCAAGGTTCCAAAGATATATCATTAGCCTGTAAAGAGTAGCACAAACGTCGTACATTAGAGTAAAAGTGCAGTGAAGACTGATGCCTGTGTCACAATGCTACTACACGGCGCGGCGACAGCGCAACTACAAACGCTGCCGTTTGCTGTGGTTGTAAAGTAGTTCAGTCAACACACAATGGAGCGACTTTCATCGGCGTTTTTTTTGACAGCAGGGTACTTCTGTGAGTGAAGTTGGTGGTGAATTCTATAGAGTGAAGTTGGCATCAGTAAAAAATTCGAAGATTGAAACTGAATTTAGGTTATAAATGGATCAAAATAATTTGAAAAAAACATTATTGCTAACATGTACGATTGCTGTAGCCTATAAAAAGTTAAAAGCGAAAACAAAAGTCAGAAGATGGTGGTGGGTTAGACCAAGTTATCAAACGTATTCCTCCAATGTCGAATTCGAAATAGGAAAACGCCGTGTAGTTGCGACAGTTTTTCAAATTTTCGAAATTACAGCGCTGCGACACGACTACATACGTGGCTATGTGACTTACTCCATATAATTCCATTGAATGAATATGGATTTGACAGCTACGGCGTTTGTAGTTGCGCTGTCGCCGCGCCGTGTAGTAGCATTGTGACATAGGCATGAGATACATGATTTTTTTCAATAGACGTCATGCGTGTTTTGAAATTGAAATTCATTCGAAGTGAAAAAACCTAACGGAGACTGCTCCATCGATGTCGACTCCTAAAAAGTGAGCAGTTGAATTTAAATGCGGTTCTAAAAACCGCAAAACCACACCAAAAACTATCGAAAAAGTTCATGATAACATATTGGTTGATAGGTAAGTGGAAATTAGTGAGGAGATGTCGGAAGCAAGAGTGCGAAATATTTTGCCGAGTTTTTGCGGCGATTTGTCACCATGGCTAAGATATGGGTCCACCACTGTACGCCAGAAAGGATACAGAAGTCCAAGCAGGGGATGAAAGCCGGTAGTCTAATGACAAAGAAAGTGAATTCGAGCGCATCAGTCAAAACAGGTTATGGCCAGCGAAATAACATGTTATATGATTGGTTTGCTTTGGTGGCGTTACAGCCCATGAAGGGCCAGAGTCAAGCTTCTCTCTATATGATTACCTTACAAAAACCTTAGTGTTTTTTTTTTAAGTGAAAACTTCTTTAACTGCGTTGGGCACTTTTTGGTAGGGGAAAATCTTATGGGTTCGCGTCACCGACATGCTCACATATGCTATACATGTGTGTGTTAGACGCTTTTGGATGGGTGAAATCTCATGAGTTCGCGTCACCGACATGCTTATAGCAGTATATCTGTAGCTATACAGCTGACGTATTGTGCAACAATACGGTAGAGGAAAAACGTATGGGTTCGCGTCAGCGACATGCTCATGACTGGCGACGCTTTTTGGATGGCTGAAATCTCGTGTGCCTTATCAGCCTTATATGTCACACGCCCCTACCGACGAGGCTGAAGACCCTGTCAAGGAGGACTTCTATGACCTCCTGGACAACGCCTACGGAGCTTGTCCGGAGTACGATGTAAAAATCGTGCTCGGGGACTTCAACGCCAAAATCGGTAGGGAAAACACCCTTGGCGGAGTGATCGGAAAGCACAGCCTCCACGATACAACAACAGATAACGGCTTCCGACTCACGGACTTCGCGACAGCTCGTAATGCGGTGATAAGTAGCACAGGATACCCTCGTAAGCGAATCCATACAGCAACCTGGCGATCTCCGGACGGTCGAACCGCCAACCAAATCGACCATGTGCTCATTGACGCAAGGCACTCGTCAAACATCCTGGATGTGCGAACATTCAGAGGGGCAAATGTCGACTCTGACCACTTCCTCGTAGTAGCAAGATTCAGAGCTCGACTTTCCAATGTCAGAAAGCTGCACCAGCCCATCAGGAGGAGGTTCGACATAGGGCGCCTGAGCACACCGGAGGTTGCCAGTGTCTACAGGGAGCAGTTGAGCGAAAGACTCTACGGTATGCCTACGTCGAACACAAGTGCCAATAATATGTGGCGGCATTGCCGCTCAGCCATTCAGAAAGTAGCCGAAACCACCTTAGGATACCTACCACCCCCGACAAGAAACCCGTGGTATGATGGCGAGTGTGAGCAGAAAAAGGCAGCAACCGACGAGGCGTACCAAAAGGCGCTGCAGAGGAAAACCAGGGCAGCGCAAGAAGAGTGCCGAGCCAGAAGAAGGGAGGAGAAAAAACTACTGCGACAAAAGAAAAGAATCTTCGCAGCCTATCAGCTCAAGGATATCGAGGAGTCTAGGGATAAACATAAAATACGAGCCTTTTACAAGAAAGCCAAAGGCCTTGCAGGAGGCTTCAAAAAGGGCACCCTGGCTCTTCGAAACTGCGAGGGTAATCTTGTCACCGACCCGCAGGGAATAGTGGATGTATTTAAGCAGCACTTCCAGCAGTTGCTTACCGAGCATGACCAAGTTAGAGTGGTAGGGACCGAGGAAATCCCAATTCCAGCCGCTGAAGTAGTCCTCCCACCCAGCATCGAAGAAGTCGGCACAGCCATTCAGAAGCTGAAGAACAATAAGGCCGCAGGCTCAGATGGCTTGCCATCCGAGCTCTTCAAGGCTGGCGGCGATGTTCTGGTAGGGAGCGTGCACCAGATCATCTGCAGAATTTGGGGAGATGAAAGCATGCCCGACGACTGGAATACCAGCTCTATATGCCCCATCCACAAAAAAGGCGATCCTACCTCTTGCAAGAACTATAGAGGTATATCCCTGCTGTCGCATACAAGATCCTGTCCAGCGTATTGTGTGAACGTCTAGAACCATTTTGCACAGCACTAATCGGCAGCTACCAGTGCGGCTTCCGGCCCGGCAAATCAACTATAGACCAAATTTTCACACTTCGACAAATCCTGGAAAAGACCAACGAGTTTCGTTGGCACGGCCGTCCACGATTCAAAGACTCTGCGGGCAGGAGCTGCGGTGTCCATTCGCTCTACATGGCCTAGCCATCTTAGTCGTTGAATCCATAGACGCCTGACTAGACTCATGTCGCTGTACAGCACGCAAAGCTCGTGGTTGGATTTTTTCCTCCATTCCCCGTCTACGTTTATAGAACCGAAAATCACACTCAAAATTTTTCTCTCGAAAAGACAAAGGACCTCTTCGCCCGCTTTTGATAGTGTCCATGATTCTGCGCCATACAGCAGGACCGGGATGATAAGGTTCTTATATAGGGTCAAATTTGTCGTTCGGGATAGGACTCTATTACTCAATTGCCCCCTGAGCCCAAAGAAACAACGATTAGCAAGAGTGATTCTGCGTTCGATTTTGGAACTGATTACATTGTTCCAGGTCACTGTGGAGCCAAAGGTAGACGAAGTCCTTATCTACCCATATACACGTTCAGGCGGAGACGTCGGTGGTGAGCGTATATTTAGTTTTGCCCTCCGTCTTAATACTCGTAAGTGCTCTTCCGATTTCGCCAAGGTCATCCGCGTATGCGAGGAGTTAAAAGGAATTGAAATAAATTGTGTCTCTTGTATTGGCCAGTGATTATTGCACAACCATTTCTAATACGATGTCGAAGAAATCGCACGACAGGGCATCGGCCTGCCTAAATACTTTTTGAAATCAAAACTATCGGTCAGGTCTGCATCGATTCAGATGAAGCAGCAATCTCCAAAGTCATCCTGCATAATCTGACGAGTTTAGCAGGGATGTCAATGGTAGACCTAGCGTTGTATAGCTCATCTCTAATTACGCTGTCGTATGCGGCTTTCAAGTCCACAAAAGCGCCGTTCACACCATACGATTTGTCTATACGATTCGCTTGATGACTCGTGTCTGTACTGCCAATCGTCAATGTGAACGCTCCATACTGTAAGTCGATACGATTTGTAGTATGAAGTTCAGAATTTTCGACTTTTTGCCTTGCTTGTGTGGGTGCCTGTGTATGTGTAAAAGTCAGAAATTGTACTCCCATACGTTTTTCACTTTTTTTGTGATTTCGAAGGGTGAACATCAGCGGACAAAGGCGATATGACGACGAATTTAGTGACAAGTTATGGCATTTCCAAGCTTGTAGATGTAATAATAGACTATTGTTGGCGGGATTGGTGTCTACTTCCGAGCTTCGGGTATATGTATGTAGCTGGCTTAGCTGCGGGGGGCTAACAATCCGCCCACGTAAAAAACCTAAAAGTTATGAATGAGAAAGATGCCTCGGATACACGGACGGATACTCGACGACGACAACGCACGAAAAAGGAACACGATTTGCGAGTATGCTCCTGGAATGTCAGAGTCCTGTACACTCCCGGAGCTGCTCATAATCTAGAAGGAATCCTCACGCAGTACAAGGCGGATATTACTGCGGTCCAGGAAATACGCTGGATAGGAAACAGTATGATGAGGAAGAAAAATTGCGACATTTATTACACCTGTCACAAAAGGTTGGAAGGTGAATGGAGAAGAAGACACAACCGCGAACTCTACGAGCTGTACAAAGATGTGGATGTAGTCTGGAAGGTAAAGATCCGTCGACTACACTGGCTCGGCCACATCGAGCGCATGGACATCAACACTCCAGCTAAGAGGGTATTCGACACCGAGCCTCCTGGTTCGAGAAGAAGAGGAAGACCGAACCTCCGGTATAAAGACCAAGTAATCGCGGATGTAAGACATCTTGGTCTTGACAACTGGAAGCAGCGTGCCCGGGACCGTCAAGGATGGAAGGCAGCTATAGCTCAAGCTCAGATCCTCCATGGATCGCTGGCCTGATAAGTAAGTAAGCTGGCTTAAATTGGTAGTGGTGAGCAAAACTCTAAATCTTGTGGTTATAATTCCAAAAAATATTTTCTACTACACGCCACCACGATACTTCCACTTGGGAGCCGCCGAGACCGACGCCAGGCACCGAGATACCGACCGCCAGTTGCGGGGGCTCCTGTTTCTCGTGGTACCAGATTATAGCTACCGGTGGAGCTTCGCGATCGCAAGGTCACTTCCAGATGAGTCCCGCAAAGCTCGAGGTCTAGCACCTCACCCTAGAAAAACTCCCAACTTTGGAGCAAGGCAGTACTCCAGCGCCTCGCCTCTTACGACAGGCATGCCTTTCATTCTCCCCATTTTGTAACAACTCGGATATATATTTAAAAAAAAAAAAAAAAAAAAACAGGGGTAACGATATTCACGACACAAATTCTCTCTCACAAATGAAATCTATCAAACTTGCAGTATAGTGTGAACGCTACGTACTTTTGATTGTCAAAAAAATTGTATAGACAAATCGTATGGTGTGAACGCCGCTAAATAGGTGGTGACTGTCAACCTGACACTGTTTTTTTTTTTCTTATAGTTCGCACAGGTTCAAGAATCATACTTTTATGATTTTTGTCACACAACTTGAACGGAGTGCAGATGGTTTGGGTCGTAGATGTTCGTTCACTACTCTCCAGGGGTGGTTGTACTAGATAGGATTCGGAATGAACTCGACGGTATTTTCACGTTGGTCGTAGTTCCCAGCAAATGTTCCATACCATTATGGTGTTATACCAGAACTGCACACACAGAGTATGAATTTAAAGTGACCATATACTGTGAGTGTTATCCCTCCATCAGTATTTTTGATCACTTCCCATTCACAACAGCTGTGTTGCACAATTTTTCCGTATGGGGGCTGCATTTTTTGACTATGGACATACTTTGAACAATAGTTCTTCCGCTCCACAGTCGGTGATGTTTACCACCACGGTCACCCCTAGGATCTGCCATAGTCTGAAGAATCGATTGATGGTGGACTTCCCTGGCCTGAAGCCACATGATAAGGACCTCTGAGCTTATTTACAAAAGGCTTCAGGCGTTCACACAAAACGCAGAGAAGATTTTGTAGGCGATGTTGAGGAGACTTATTCCTCTGTAGTTGGCGCTGTCAAAGGGATTTATTTTCTAATAAAGACATATATTTAAAAAACTGTACAGAGAGTGGCTTATTGTTCTTTCCTTACATCAGAACCTTGATTTTACACAATCATTTTATAGAAAAAGAATTAAAGTTCCTCATAATAGTTTTTGTTTAAAGACTGTCCGAGGTATTTTTCTGACGTCTATTTTCCCAGTTTAACCAAAAGCTTATAGAAGACTACTTCGTGTTAAGCTCAAATTTTAATCGAAAGAAATTAAATATTTATTCCACTTAATCGACTGCCATCTTTCTCAAGCATTAATCAGCATTTCATCGATTTCACAATGTCACTCGTTCATATAACAGTTCGTTTCATACCAGGGTGTTTCATCGACCGGCCGTTCCGCTCGACATTCGTCAACCATCTCTGCCCTATCGCGCCATCCCATTCTGTCACACGCTCGCAAGCCACTTGAATCTATCAAGCAGCCAGATGTCAAAAAGCATTTTCAGCTCCACTCATTCGATCTACATACATTACACATTTCTCACTCCCTTCCGTCGAGGTGTTGCAATATAAATTTTTGTAGATAAAGAAAAGAACCTTAAACTCGTCAAAATAGTTTTCTTTTCTCTTTAAATCCGTGGAATACAACTCAATCAAATATATAATTAATAACTAAGTGTGTGTAGATCGAAGTAACTGCTGTTTTTTTTGTCTACGAATAAAAAAAAAATTCCTCCATTCTCAGTGGCCTTTTGTAAAAAGCACAATATAAAGAAAAAGAATTATTAGACGGATTAATAGTCAGCAGAGCAGTGAGAGCATAAGCCAGAGCGAGAGCGACCAAGCGATTTGAGTTCTCAAGAACCTGTACAAGGAACAGTAACACAGAAGAAGATAGAGATATAAAACGACGGCGGCGACGACGACGACGACGAGTCAAGTCAAGTCGAGACTCACATCATTTGGGATCACATATAGAGCAGTTCGCTTTAATACTTAGTTTTTTTTCTTTTTTTTTTTTTGTTGGTTTTTCCCGTCGTTTTTTCGTCAACAACGGCCCAGTCGAATCATCTCACTTGTGTGTGCGTGCAATTTTTAGGAAGAAAAGACTGAAGATTCGATTTTGTGTGTTGTTTTTTTCTTTTTGAATTTTGTCCTTAGTGGATATACATAGATCGAGTCGAGTGACGGGAACTGTGAATAAGTGTAAACAATATGGCGTGTGCTACATTAAAACGGTCCTTGGATTGGGATTCAATTAATCAGCGTCCAACGAAACGACGTCGATGTAATCCATTCGCACAATCCAGTTCAATGATGGGCGGTGGAGGGCGCGCCTCTGCGCCGAATTCGCCCAGTTCCTCAGGGATTACGGCCGGTGGTTTGATTGTTGGTGGAATCAATACTGGCATTGGTGGTGGCGGTGGTGGTGTACAAGTGCATCGTTGCCCGTGCGGCCGTCTGAATACCACAAGTGCTTCCAGAAATGCTCTCGATAATGCTGATAGTGTGCCCAATAGTCCGTTCAATGGTAAAATGTCGCCCGATAAAATGGCACAAAGTATTCGTGATGAAATTAAACGTTTAAACCGCCGCAAACAGCTGACATATGCCAGCGAACGTATGCAAGACTCGGAATCAAGTGGCTCAGAAATGGGCGGACCAGATAGTCCACGACGTCGTCCCGATACTCCACCGAATTTATCGTCACATCCGGAACGGGCGCTTTTCACATTTAAACAGGTGCAGTTGATATGCGAGCGTATGCTTAAGGAGCGCGAAGAAGATCTCAGGGAGAAATATGATGCGATTTTGACCACAAAACTAGCTGAGCAATATGATGCCTTTGTCAAGTTCACCTATGATCAAATTCAAAGGCGTTACGAAGCAGCTCCTAGTTGTAAGTTTGTATTCATTCCTCCATTTATTTTTGTGTAAATTAAAGTTTCCAATTTCGCTGTTCTCGTTTCAGATCTATCGTAATCGGACCTCATGGCGTACTGCAGTACTAGTCCCTTCAACAAGAATAACAAAACAAGAAACTGAAAAACAAACACAAAACAATAAAACAAGTGAAAAGAACCAGCAACAAAATTTTGACTAAAGGACATACAGAAGTGGAAACCACTTTCAGTAAAATCTTCGCAGTCACGTCGATGCATATATAAACGCATTAAATATAAATATATTTATATACAAGGAAACCACAATAGCTCACAAACTACTTGATAAAAACCAATAATTTCCATTTCCAGCTGAACTACTCTTTATTTTCACCTTTTTCTACTCCTTATGCTTGTCCTCGTTGTATTTCTCCTCCTTCCTCCTCATACATATACTTTACTTTCCTTGACCTGCCGATTTCCCGAGGACGAAGTAGCAAATTAGTGCTAGACAACTATTTTTTATTTTTTTTTTTTTTTGTTCATTTTTCTTCTCAATTTAATTTTCTCTTAGTTTACTTTACTGAATAAATTCTGGAATTAAATTTGTATAATCGTTTCTCACCGAAATGCAGAAATGCGTTATATAGAACATAGTTTTAGTTCGTAGTGATGGAACAGTAGGAGGGGCAACAGGGCCGCAGAAGGGCTTGTTCTCGATGCGTCCTCGTCGTTACCCCGGCTTCATGCGCGCTTATGATTATTATTATTTTTTTTCTAATTACATATTTTTAATTTTCATTTCCCCTCAAAAAAAAAAGAGAACACTTAGAATTAAATTTATTTTCTTGCTCTTTTTATATAAATAAAAATAAATATAAAAAATATGGAATACAAGAAGAACAGCATGTGTGACTTGTTTGATTTATTCCTATTCATTTGATTTGGGAGAAAAGGGATCCGTACAGCTGCGTTCCTTATTTGACGGACACAGCAGGTGGCAGAATTCGATCTTTGTAACTACGACTTCTATGAGGAAAAGACCTGCTGCTAAATGTCCATTCGATAATCTGTGTACCTTTTCTTTGTAGTATCTTTTCTGTATGTTATTTCAGGTTATCGCTGCGAGCACAGTCATGGAATTACATGTATGTATGTTTTCTGAAATAAATCTTTTTTTTGGCAAAAGAAAAATCGATCCTTTCTCTTGGGACGTAACAATGATTTCCATACATTAAGGCCAAAGCAGTGATTTGAACGCAGACTCAAGTCTCTGGATACCCAATAATCTTGTAGAACATAGTAAGTCCTTCACAAGCGCTTTGACACTGTCACTTTTTATTCTTATCGGGCGCTAAAGTTCGGGGTGAACCTGGGCCTCAACCAACATGCCCCTCCAACTAGCACGATCTTTTGCTAGTCCCTCGGGGTTTGATTCAAAGACTCTCCGGGCTGGAGCTGAGGTGTCCATTCGCTCTACATGGCCTAGCCATCATAGGCATTGAATCCGTATATGCCTGACTAGACTCATGTCGCTGTACAACCCGTAAAGTTCGTGGTTGAACCTACGTTTATGGACCCGAAAATCACGCGCAAAACTTTTCTCTCGATCCGACCAAGTACCTTCTCATCCGCTTTTGATAGTGTCCATGCTTTTGCGTCGTACAGCAGGACTGGGATGATAAGGGTCTTTTATTAAGTCAACTTTGTCGTTCGGGAGAGGGCTCTATTACTCAATTGCCTCCTGAGCCCAAAGAAAGCGATTGACAAGAGTGAATCTGCGTTTGATTTCGGAACTGATGTTGTTGTTCAAGGTCACTGCGGAGCCAAGGTAGATGAAGTCTTTAACTACCTCAAACTTATATGTACCAATTCAAACGTTCTGGCCAAGACGTCGGTGGTAAGCGTCCTTTTTTGATGACAGCATACATATGTATATTTAGTTTAGCACTCGTTTACCGCCAGACCAACTTTCGCCGCCACGATCTCAATACTCGCAAACGCCTCATTGTCATCTCGCTGTGATCTACGTATTATGTCAATATCGTCGGCGTATGCAAGTAGTTGCGAGGATTTGAAATAGATTGTGCCTCTTGTGTTGGCCAGTGATTTTTGTACAATCATTTCTAATACGATGTTGAAGAAATCACACGACAGCGCATCGCCCTACCTAAATCATTTTTTGACATCAAAACTATCGGTCAAGTGTTCGGATCAGTTCGGATGGGGCAGCCAGCATTATCCAAAGTCATCCTGCTTAGCAGCTGTTTAGTCTGACGAGTTTAGCCGGGATGTCAAAAGTAGAGTTGTATAACTCGTCTCTAATTATGCTGTCGACAAATAGGTGGTGAGTGTCGACTTGAAATTCATTGGTTTGGGATCTGCCGTACTGCGAAGATTTGGTCGATGGTGGACTTCCCTGGCCTGAATCCGCACTGATAAGGACCTATCAGCTTATTTATAAAAGGCTTCAGGTGTTCACACAAAATGGCAGAGAAGATTTTGTAGGCGATGTTAAGGAGACTTATTCCGCTGTAGTTGGCGCAATCAGAGTGGTCTCCTTTCTTGTGGATCGGGCATACGATGCTGAGACTCCATTCTTCGGGCATGCTTTCCTCTGACCATATCTTACATGCTCCTAACCAGGTCATCCCCAGCTGCCTTGAAGAGCTCAGTGAATAGTCCGTCTGCGGCAGCAGCTTTATTCGACTTGAACTTCGATATGGCGATCTTAACTTCGTCGAGGTTAGGGGGACGGAGTTCTCTGCGATTTTCGTCGTTAAGAAATGGATCATTCTGCCTGGCAGTGGTATATTGACTAACATCGCTGTTATACAGTCTGCAGAAGTGGTTTTTCCATATTTTCAGCATCGACTGCGATTCTACTACTAGACGTCCGTTCTTATAACCTTTTCAACCTCGGCATGTTCGCTTGATCTGTTGATAAAACTTTCGAACACCTCTCCTGCCCTTCGCTGTGTGAATCCTCCTGCACTCGTCATCGAACCAGGTGTTTCTTCGTGTTGGAGCCCTTTAGCCCAAAACTTCAGATGTAGTGCTTTTCAGGGCTTGTTTGTAAAGGTTCCACTGTTCTATTGACTGCGTGGAGGATTGAGGTGTATTGGAGGGCTTAAGGGAGAGGTTGTTGGTAAAAGCACGAGCGGTTTCTGGCGATAGTAGCTTTCTGACGTCATAACTTTGTATTATTACTCTACTTTGCTGCGTTCGTGATATCTGTAGGCGCATCTTGGCTATTACAAGACAGTGGTCCGAGTCGATATTAAATCCTCGGAAAGTTCGAATATCAAGAATAGTGGAGGAGTGTCTGACGTCGATCGCGATGTGTTCAATCTAGTTATTGATTGATAGATCTGGCGACCGCCAGGTGCCTTTGTGTATATAGAGGTGCGAGAAGCGCGTACTGGCTAGAAGGAGATTTGGCAAGATCAATCAGCCTATGTCCGTTATCGGATATGACATCGTGAGGCTATGTTTGCCGTTGACTCGTTCAAAGATGCTTTCCTTACCCAACTTAGCATTGAAGTCTCCTGGTACAATTTTGATGTCATAGCTGGGACATTAGGCATACGTACCTGCGTACTGTTTAGGAGATCGTAGAACTCATCTTTGGTGGAGTCATCCTTCCGTGAGGGCGTGGACGCAGATCAGGATAATGCTAAAAAATGTAGCCTTGATACGGATCGTTATGAGGCGTTCGGTCATATGCCGAAAGATTAGGAATTTTTGCCTTAGTCCACCTCGAACAACAAATCCACATCCGAACAATCGTTGTCCTCCGAACCGCAGGCCACCATCCGTCGGATGGATGCTGCCCATACGAGGCCTTTGTTAGTCCTTTGCCATCACACATTATTTAGCGGTATAAAATCCTAAACAAATGTTCACACCTCGCTCTGAAAATAAAGTGATGCAAGCAAAGGGTGTCTCGTGGTAATATGTAACATGAAATGAAAGCAGTGGTGCAGTGGTTAACATCATCGATCGCCGAGCGGAAGGTCTATAGTTCAAACTCGCTTCATAGCCAAGAAAAAGTAATTCCTATACGGACAAAAAGTATGCAACGCAGTTGTAAATGGAATGTGACCAGACGTACTGCTGGAGGCGTAACACACACAGTATATGGTCAACTGAAATTCATCCTCTGCGTATGCAATATTATAGTGGTTGAACGAATTACTACGGACTATAACCAACGTGGAGTTTGGTCGGCTCTCGTCCTATCTAGGACAACCACCCCTGAGAGTTAACGAATATCAACGAAAAAAAAAAAAAAAGATATTTTAAGTACATGCAAACGTACAGCTCCTTAAATCTTTTTTGTCACCGCCTGTTCTGGAGTACGTTACTCGTACAGTTGCAAGGGTTCTTAGAGAACTTGACATACACAAATCCGCTGGTACAGATAGTATTTCCCCAATACCATAGGTGTTCTTCTACGCTGGCGAAATCACTGCGTAGGCTTTTTCACCTGTCCTACTCTTCTGGACTCTACCCGAGTAGGTGGAAAACAGTATTTGTCCAGCCCATTCCAAAATAAGGCGAATCTTCTTCTCTCTTCGATTACCGTCCCATCGCACTAACTCTCGAGTCGCAAAAACTCCTCAATGACCGACAGTATGATTTCAACAGATCCACTGGTGATTTGATGGCATATCTCCCCGAGAAGTGGAATCATTCGCTCCACCAGGTGGGTGAGAGCAAAATAGTTGCAATTGATATTTCGAAAGCATTTGATAGAGTTTGGCATGAAGCTTTTTTATCGAAAATGCTTGCATTCGGGTTCGATGACTCCTTTTTTCTATGGATTAGAAGTTACCTTTCCAAGTCTGATACTCACTTTGTAAATGCTGGTGTTCACCAGGGCTCCGTATTTGTCTCTGATACTGTTTCTCATTTTTATAAATGATCTTCCGTCTGTTACTTCTTATCCAATTCACTCCCTCGCTGAGGACAGTACCCCCAGCTTCTCATATTCTGGAGGGAATACAAATTCGCGCGATAAAACTCATAGGAGATTTCAGCATTACAAATAAATAGCCAGTTGCATTCCACCTCTTCAAAACTTCTTCCGCGATACACGTCTCTCCCGGCATGCTCACGATTTCACTTTGAAACCCATTTTCAGTCGTACTGCCAAGTATAGAGATACTTTTCTTCACCGAACCACACAAATGTGTGCAGACAACATGCAGATATTTAAGACCAATGTCAATAGGCACCTCCTTTCCGTCTCCCTGTTACTTTCTGCTCGCTGACGTTATAAGGCCATAGCCTTGAGTGTGCGTATTACTATAAAAAAAGTGTCCACTGATCCTACAAGCCTAAACTTAGGCGGATATAATATACAACATTCTCGATAGTTGGAATATTCACTTGAACATACGCTCTTGCATTGGCCGCAGAGTCCCGCACGATATTTTCAAGTATGATGTTAAAGAAATCACATGACAGTGGGTCACCCTGTCTAAAACCTTTTTTAACATCAAAGGGGTCGATTAGTTCACCTCCGACCTTAATGAAGCAGCGAGAGTTCTCCATAGTCATCCTGCACAGTCTGACGAGTTTGGCAGGAATGTTAAAACATGACATGGCTCTGTATAGCTCGTCTCTATAAACACTGTCATACACGGCTTTAAAGTCGACGAAAAGATGGTGCGTGTCGACCTGGAATTCATTGGTCTTCTCCAAGATCTGCCGTAGTGTAAATATTTGGTCTATCGTGGATTTCCCTGGCCTGAAACCAGGCTGGTAGGAACCTATCAGATTGTCCACGAACGGCTTCAGGCACTACACAGTACGGCAGAGAGGATCTTGTACGCGATGTTCAGGAGGCTTATCCCTCTGTAATTGGCGCAGTCATAGTGGTTTCCTTTCTTATGGACCGGGCAAACGATACCGAGATTCCATTCATCGGGCATGCGTTCTTCCGACCATATCTTGCAGATGAGTTAGTGCATGTTACTGACCAGCTCATCGACAGCTGCTTTAAACAGTTCCGCGGGGAGTCCGTCTGCTCCAGCAGCTTTGGAACCACTTAGTGCTTCTTAAAAAATTAAGAAGGTCAGTTATCCTTACTCACTGAACATCAGTTAGGTCGTTTAGGAAATAGTTTCCTGATTGAGCAGAAAGCCGGACAGGCGTAGAGTAGGCGATGGATGGATTCGACCTCCTCTTCGTCTAGACAGCTTCTGCAGAAATCATTTGATAATGCCCTAGTTTTTCTGCATGACTGCCAATGAGATAGTGACCGGTGATGACACCCATGATTTTGTAGATGTCAGTTTGTTTTAGGGAGATAAGTCTCCTAGTCCGTTGAGTATCGAGCCGAGACCAGATTTGCCTGGGGAAGAGGCAGGTGTGCCCCTGGGCCCATCAAAAGTTCGTCTCAGTCATGTCGAGGTTTGTGAGTTTAAATATAATGGCTGCGAGAGGTATACCCTCGCATGCCATTATTAATTGTTGCGTCGTTCCTTATCTGGCGAGTGTGTCGGCCTTTTCGTTGCCTGAGATGCCGCTGTGTCCTGGTACCCATAGGAGTTGTATATTAAACTGTTTGGCCATACTGTTTTTGAAGTGTACACATAGGACTCCAGCGATTTCAAGGCTGGAATTGGAATATCCGTAGTAGATATTACATTCTACTTAAGCCAAGACAGAGCCTCCTTTATTGCCAAGAGCTCCGCCTGAAAGATGCTGCAATAATCTGGTAGTTTTAGGGCTTAGGTTTAGGCTTACGTTTGCAGAATACCCCACTGCCCTTTGGTTTTTGACCCGTCGGTGTGGAAGTCCACGCAGCTCTTGCGAGGTTGCGTCTGGCGGGACTAGTTCCGTCTGTCCGGGTATGTTATTTTGAACTGCTTCTCAAAGACTGGTGGGCTGTGTGTGGTCCGAGTTTTCTGCCATGGTTATCCTGTCGTTCAGGATGGAGGAGTGGCCAGTGATATAGCTCGTCCATTTGGAGTTGGCTTTTAGTCCAATTGCCGCATATGTGGCTATTTGCTTGCCAAGTATATCGAGTGGTGTAAGGTGAAGTATCACGATGAGCGCTGCCGTTGGGGCGGACCTTAGGCCGCGGTGATGCACATATGTAAATGCTATCCCCTGTACCTTCTCGAATTGTTTATGGTATGTTGTTTTGTCCAGTGCAGTCCACCAGACTATCACTCCATACAATAAAACAGGTCAACAACTAATGTAGAGTCATAGGGTGAGCTTGGGATTGAATCCCCATTTTTTCCCTTAGGCTTTCCTGCAGGTGTAGAGGGCTATAGGTAGTTGCTTTTTTTGCACGTTCGATTGTGTTGTTCTGCCAAGTAAGTTTCCTATCTAGTACAATGCCAAGGTATTTGGCACTGGAGGAGTAGGTTAACCTGATGCCAAGCAGAGTAATTGGGCAAGTTTCTGTAATTTTATGTTTTCTGGTGAATAGCACCAGCTTCGTCTTCTGGGGATTTACACTGAGCCCATTGTGTTGTGCCCATTTGCACAACATGGAGAATGCCGTTTGCATACGGTCGTTCAGTGTGGGTAGGTATTGGCCCGAGATGGTAATGGCAACGTCATCAACATAGGCAATAACGTCGAGGCCATCTTTCTCCAGTTTGGTCAGTATTGTTTTTTTTTTTTAGAGGCTCGCGCAGATTCAAGAGTTTTACATTCTCTTATGATGTGTTACACACACAACCTGAACGGAGTGCAGTGGTTTGGATCGTTGATGTTCGTTCACTGCTCTCAGAGGTGGTTGTCCTAGATAGGACGGGAGCCGACCAAATTCCGCGTTGGTTATAGTTCGTAGTAATTCGTTCAAGCACTTTAGTATTGCATCTGTGTATGCATGTGTACATATGTATGGATGAATTTCATTTGACCATATACTGTGAGTGTTATGCCTGCAGCAGTATGTCTGGTCACTTTCCATTCACAACTGCGTTGCATACTTTTTGTCCGTATAGGAACTACTATGTATGTAGTTCATTTGCAACTACAATCCAGGGCAAAGCCATAGTTTTTCTATTTGAGAAGTAGCAATATTCTCTTAAAGCGCGTGCTTAATTTTCCTATCATGAACTTGAACTTACACAATACCGGTGATTCACATGTAATGGCCTACTTGGAAATGATGGCAACAAGGGGATTAACAAATATTATAAAACGTAGTACACGTGTAATTCCTGGCACAAACACCGCCACACTAATAGATCACTTATTTATTAGCGTAACAAAGAGAGAAATAATGTCCGCAGTCATCGAAACGGATATATCAGATCACTTTGCGATGATGTATGCTACTTTTCAGGATTCCGCGAATGAGGATGTAAACGAAGAGCATGGACGAATCGACCAACTAAAAGTAAGACGTCTTATTGAACAGACTGATTGGTAACAGCTCTCTAATGAAAGTAACCTTGAGGGCCTCTACAGCAAATTTGCGGACAAATTTAATGACATATACTAATACAATCCACAAATTTATTTCGAAATAAAAAGAAACGCAAAAACAAACCTTGGATCACTCCCGATATGGTCCAAATGTGCAAAAGAAGAGATGAATTATATAGAAGATGGAAAAACAATCCACGGAACCAAGATCTCCTACTCGAATACAAGCATTTTCGCTACTTTGTAAGTATACTACAAGATGCAATTTGAAGATGAAAAGAAAGATCCCCGAAAAACCTGGAATGTTCTAAATGAAATCCTTGGGAGGAAAAAAATGTCGATTGACAGTACAATTATCAATAACTTTGCGGATAAAAAGGAGCTTGTGATAATTGTACAGGAGTTTGCCGATCATCTCTCAACACAAGTACCCAACATTTTGCATATTTGTAACGTAATAAAATCAAGACATCAAACCCGGAATATAGCGTCCTCTATGTTCCTACAAGAAGCAAGCGAAGAAGAAGTGTTCAGAATGTTGTGTTGTCTAAAAACCAATAATGGTTCTGGAGCGGACAACATCAGGCCAATTGACCTAAAGTGCTATGCCCGAAATCTTACGCCGATTGTGAAGACAATCATTAACCAAAGCTTTGATCAGGGTGTTATAACAAAGGCGCTTAAAACATCAATACTCCGGCCCATATACAAGGATGGAGTAAAAACAGAAATAGGAAACTACAGGCCAATCTCGATCTTACCTGTTGTAGAAAAATGTATGGAGGAAATTTTTGTGGATCGTCTAATGAAGTTTGTAAATAAGCACAAAGTTTTGCAAAGAAAAAGAGTACTGGAAAACTACTGGGCGAGATGTCGAACATTATCAACACCGACTTCAATAAAAACCACCATGTGGTGGTTATGTACGAGGATTTCAGTAAAGCCTTCGATACACTAGTCCACAAGAAGCTGCTTGAACGCCTTTCCCAAATTGGATTTAGAGGAAAGGCGGAAACATGGCTAAACAATTACTTAGCGGAAAGAACATTCAGGGTGGAGATTTTAAGCACAGTTAGTGAGGAAAAGAAGAGTGTATATGGTGTTCCACAAGGCTCCAAACTCGGCCCAATACTATTCGTTCTGTTCACTAACGAGCTTTTACGTGTTTTTAAGCAGACGGCCGTATTTGCATACGCAGATGACATCGCTGCGCCAGCAGCTTTATTCGACTTGAAAGCTGCTGGCGCAGACGGACTGTCTGCTGAGCTCTTCAAGGCAGCTGGGGATGACCTGGTTGGGAGCATGCACCAGCTCATCCGTAAGATATGGTTAGAGGAAAGCATGCCCGAGGAATGGAGTCTCAGCATCGTGTGCCCGATTCATAAGAAAGGAGACCCCTCTGATTGCGCCAACTATAGAGGAATAAGTCTCCTTAACATCGCCTACAAAATCTTCTCTGCCGTTTTGTGTGAACGACTGAAGCCCTTTGTAAATAAGCTGATAGGTCCTTATCAGTGTGGATTCAGGCCAGGGAAGTCAACCATCGACCAAATCTTCACACTTCGGCAGATCCTGGAAAAAACCAATGAATTTCAAGTCGACACTCACCACCTATTTGTCGACTTCAAAGCCGCATACGACAGCGTAATTAGAGACGAGTTATACAACGCTATGTCTATCTTTGATATACCTGCTAAACTCGTCAGACTATGCAGGATGACTTTGGAGAATGCTCGCTGCTCCATCCGATAGTTTTGATGTCAAAAAAGGATTTAGGCAGGGCGATGCACTGTCGTGTGATTTCTTCAACATCATATTGGAAATGATTGTGCAAAAATCACTGGCCAATACAAGAGGCACAATTTATTTCAAATCCTCGCAACTCCTTGCATACGCCGACGATATTGACATAATAGGTAGATCACAGCGAGATGTGAATGAGGCGTTTGCGAGTATTGAGATGGAGGCGGCGAAAATTGGCTTGGCGGTAAACGAGGGCAAAACTAAATATATGCTGTCATCAAAAAAGGACGCTCAACACCGACGTCTCGGCCAGAACGTTTGTATAGGCAGATATAAGTTCGAGGTAGTTAAGGACTTCGTCTATCTTGGCTCCGCAGTGACCTGGAACAACGACATCAGTTCCGAAATCAAACGCAGAATCACTCTTGCCAATCGCTGTTTCTTTGGGCCCACGAGGCAACTGAGTAATAGAGCCCTCTCCCGAACGACAAAGTTGACTCTATATAAGACCCTTATCATCCCGGTCCTGTTGTACGGCGCAGAAGCATGGACACTATCAAAAGCGGATGAGGAGGCCCTTGGTCGGTTCGAGAGAAAGATTTTGCGCGTGATTTTTGGGCCTATAAACGCAGACGGGGGATGGAGGAGAAGATTCAACCACGAACTTTACGGGCTGTACAGCGACATGAGCCTAGTCAGGCGTCTACGGATTCGACGCCTAAGATGGCTGGGCCATGTAGAGCGAATGGACACCACAGCTCCAGCCCGGAGAGTCTTTGAATCCAACCCCGAGGGACGAAGAAGCAGAAGACGGCCGCACTTAAGATGGCGCACACAGGTGGAAGGGGACGTCAGCCAACTGGGTGTGCAGCAATGGAAAAGGCTAGCGAAAGATCCATCTAGGAGGGGCATGTTGGTTGATGCCCAGGTTCACCCCGAACTGTAGCGCCCACTAAGAAGAAGAAGAACTATGTACCTATACAAATTTAAATCAATATGCAGTAGCCAAACATCTGAAAAAAGAAAGAAAACGTTTCCAACAACCATGAAGAATTTGCAATTTGTTCCATATATGAAGGTATCCATTTCCATGAGGAAAGCACACAATTTCACGTGACCCGCCCTAATAATTGTCTCCTAAAACAATATCCTCATAGTCTATTTCCATTGAGTCCGCGTGGGGTGTCATCGTTTTTGTCATCATCCGCCTTGAAAAACATTTGTTTTTCTCCTTTTTTTTTTTTTTTTTTTTTTTGAATTGCTAAAGTGTAACACACCAATGACGTAAGCAGTTATATTGACCGGATGTCGTCATCCTCTGCGCCATTTTTATAGAATTTATTCTAATACTCATAAAAAGCAAACATTATGTTCATACAAACGTATGTATACACCTACATATTCGCGTATTTCGATTTCTTGTGAAATTGGCAAGAAAAGTGAAAGTACTAATCGCATCTGAATAACCAGAACTCGCAGATAATTCTGATAAATGGAAGAGAAAATCAGTGATTCATGGGCGCAGGCATTGTATGCAGCTGTTTCATTCGTTTGCAGATTTAAATTCAAATACATAATTATTGCAAAAGGTACACTTAATATTTTATTGTATCTTATATTCTTGACTTCACACATATGTACATATGTATCGCATGATTCTTTGCGATGAAGAAACTATTCAAAATAACTACAAGTGTATTGTTGTATACTACTTACTTACTACTTACTTAGGTGGCGCTACAGTCCGTGGTGAACCTGGGCCTCAACCAACAAGCGTCTCCAGCCGGCAGGGTCTTTGGCCAGCTGTTTCCAGTGCCGCACGCCCAGTTGGTTGAGGTCCCCTTCCACCTGCGTGCGCCACCGCTGAGGCGGCCGTCCTCTGCCGCGCCTTCCTTCCGGAGTGGATTCGAAGACTTTTCGGGTCGGAGCTGTATCTTCCATGCGCTCTACATGGTCTAGCCACCTTAGACGCTGTATCCGTAGACGTCGTACCAGGCCGATGTCGCTGTACAACCCGTACAGTTCTTCGTTATATCTTCTCCTCCATACACCGTTTGAACAAACGAGACCGTAGATAGTGCGCAGAATTTTCCTCTCGAAACGACCAAGGGCATCTTCATCCGCTTTTGTTAAGGTCCAAGCCTCTGCGCCGTAAAGGAGGACTGGGATGATCAAGGTCTTATATAGTGTCACCTTGGTTTTCCGAGAGAGGGCTCTACTTCTTAATTGCCTCTTGAGCCCAAAGAAACAGCGGTTGGCAAGATTGATTCTGCGTTTTATCTCAGCGCTGGTGTTGTTGTCGCTGGTCATCCGTGAGCCAAGGTAGACGAATTCCTTGACCACTTCAAAGTTATATCCGCCCATGGTGACGTTCTGGCCAATACGTCGGTGTCGTCCGTCTCTTTTAGATGAAAGCAGATATTTGGTTTTACCCTCATTAACCTTGAGACCCATCTTAGCCGCTTCTACCTCAATGCTCACGAAAGCCTCATTGACGTCTTGCTGTTTTCGTCCAATTACGTCAATATCGTCGGCGTACGCAAGCAATTGCGTAGACTTGAAATAAATCGTACCTCTTGTGTTGGCCAGTGACTCTTGCACGATCTTTTCAAGCACGATGTTGAAAAAGTTGTACGACAGCGCGTCGCCCTGCCTAAATCCTTTTTTAACATCAAAGGTCTCGGTTTGTTCATTACCGACTTTAATGGAGCAGCGAGAATTCTCCATTGTCATCCTGCACAGTCGGACGAGTTTGACAGGGATGTTAAAACTAGACATGGCTTTGTACAGCTCGTCTCTATATACGCTGTCATACGCGGCCTTGAAATCGACGAAGAGGTGGTGAGTGTCGATTTGGTATTCCTGGGTCTTCTCCAAGATCTGCTGTAGCGTAAATATTTGGTCTATTGTGGATTTACCTGGCCTGAAACCATGATAAGAGCCGATCAGGTTATCCACAAACGGTTTCAGGCGTTCACACAATACGGCAGAGAAGATCTTATATGCGATGTTAAGGAGACTTATTCCCCTATAGTTGGCGCAGTTATAGGGGTCTCCTTTCTTATGGACCGGGCAAACGATGCTGAGATTCCATTCGTCGGGCATGCTTTCCTCCGACCATACCTTGCAAATGAGATGGTGCATGCACCTTACCAGCTCATCTCCAGCCGCCTTAAAAAGCTCAGCAGACAGGCCGTCTGCGCCAACGGCTTTATTAGCATTGTCGTATAATACGAGTAATTTCAGATACTTCTTACACACGTGTGCCTCTGACTAAGAAGGAGAAAACTAGATATCAAGTCTTTGAAAACATTCATAGTGGTAAGGAAAATCGGTGGTGAATGGCTAAAACTGCAGATTCAGAATTCTATAAGCTTCATCCGGCCCCAAGGGTTGATCAAGTAATAAAATCACGAATATTTATGTATGTATGTACACATGGTATTAATACTCCTACCGTTAAGCTTGCTGTAGTATTGTCGACGAGACCTTAGACTTCCGAGTCACTAATTTTCCGTCAATAATATAAATAATAATTTGGTAAAAAAAAATACACATTTCTTAAACTGTTCACTAAACAATAAATTAGTAAACGCCTCCAACCACTTTTCCCCGTTAAATGCTTTACAAAACCTCTACCTGGCTTATGTAAAATAAGACGCTATTGTTCCTTTTATATTATACGATCTTCATACGATATCTGAACTGAATTAAAAAAAAAAAACTGTACAGTTGAAAATCTGATGTTCTCTTGCTCTTCCATTGATGTACGATTTCAGAGTCGATAGCAAACCACCTGTGAACAAGAGGTAAATAGGACGTTTTTTTTACAAAATATTTATCCGACAATTGAATGACAAGTCCTCATCCTGAGTTTTCCTAATCTGTTGATCCATCTCATTATACGAAACATCATAACGATCCTCTAAACGTACCTAAACGTACGAGTATACGTGCTGTAGGACAGGTTTCTACTCCAGGTAGTTGCAGTAATAACTGCTGATGTATAGAATCAAGGACAAGGGATTATTTACTTCTATGACCACTTGTGCTCACAGCTGTTATGTGTAAATTTTCTTATATTCAGAATTTCTGTGAATGGGTGTGCCTAAGTAGTTTACTGAGATTTTTCCTTAGGCTTAATACTGTATTATGGTGGGCATGTATTTCATCAGCGTGCGGTTATCAACACCAAGAAGGCTACATTGAAATATTCTTCAATTCCTCAGATTTTACAATAACCATTTGCTATGGGAAACATTCACTTAATTGGGGATCATCACGGCAGGGATTCTGGATTCATAGCAATACATACATACATATGTATATGAGTCATGCTATCACTTGGCAGTTTTGCGAATTATAGGCTTATTATTGCTTTGGGTATTACCTGATACCCATTACAATTCCAACATTTTTCTTGGAGATCGAAATATATGCGATGAGCTCCCAAACTAATTATAAACCGAGGATGTCATAGATGCTCTGGAAGGCCTTTTGTCAAAAATGTTGAGAAAATCATGGAAAATGACGAGCCCGCCAATCAAATAAGCGCTGTTGCGATTGCCCAAGAGCACAACATTGCACAAAAAAACTGTTTGAAATAATTTGATACAAAAAGTGCCGCACGAGGTAACGCGAAAAAAACCTCGCGGACCAAATTTCCATCTGCAACATAATCGACCCATTTTTGAAACGGATTGCGACTGTGAGTGGTGATGATGTGATCGAATCGCTGTGAGCTGGAATTTCCTTCAATATGGCAGTAGATTATCGAAAAAAGCGGCCTAAATCAGGTAATTTTAACTTTGATAAAAATCTGGTCTAGTTGCGACCCGGAAGGCCAATTGAAAACTTCATCAGTTACGTAATTACGCGTCGAATGAAATCAGTCCCATGCCAATACCATTTTTGGTTCTCGAGATAACCGAGACCAAAATTCCGAACATACATACGCACATACGTACATACACACACGAACACGTACATCTCTAAAAAAAAAACTTGAATTCGGATTCTGGTGACCTTGAAACGTGGGGATATGTCAAAATTTGGAATTCGCAAAATCGGCCCCATTACAATAACTCCCCACCGGGAAGTTAATAAAGCCTTCAATTTCATGCAAAAATAGTGGATTCTATTATGGAGCTTCCTTTGAAACCCAGTGCGAACTAGGTCATGACTGCTCAAAGTTGTAGGTTCAGATTATGAACAAAATCCTGTACCATTTCCTCTTCGTGAGCTGAGATGGGCTTTATAGATTTCCATAACTCTTCCCAGTACTGGTATGCTACATGTCATTATCACGTTATATGTGAGCTTTAAAATCGACAACCTGAACGGAGTGCAGTGGTTTGAGCCGTAGATGTTCATTCACTACTCTCCAGGGGTGGTTGTCCTAAATAGGATTCGAGAGGAACCGACCGAGTTTTCTCATTGGTTGTAGTTCTCAGCAACTCTTCCATGCACTAATGATATCAGTAGTATGTTTTAGGGGGTTCAAGCGCTTTTTGGTATGAAGCGATGGTATGAAGGGTTTTGGTATGAAGCGATGGTATGAAGGGATTCGGTATGAAGCGGTTGAGGCGCTTTTTGGTATGAAGGGATTCAGGCGCTTTTTGGTATGAAGGGAAATTTTGCGATCGACATGTCTTGCGACACGACATACGAGCGATTGTATGAAGGGAAATTTTGCGATCGACATGTTTTCGCAACACGACATACGAGCGATTGTATGAAGGGTTTTGGTATGAAGAGATGGTATGAAGGGTTTTGGTATGAAGAGATGTTATGAAGGGTTTTGGTATGAAGCGGTCCAGGCGCTTTTTGGTATGAAGGGGTTCTGGCAGTATTTAATTTGATTATTTAAGTTGGTTTGCGTTGTGGTTAGGAAATGTATGGCGGTTCAGGCGCTTTTTGGTATGAAGGGTTTTGGTATGAAGCGGTTCAGGCGCTTTTTGGTATGAAGGGGTTCTGGCGCTATTTAATTTGTTTATTTAAGTTATGAATTTGCGTTTCGGTTAGGAAATGTATGGCGGTTCTGGCGCTATTTTAAGTTGGTTTTTGTCGCGTGCTGGTTTTGTCGGAGGATTTAGTCGCTATCTGTGCTGTGGTTTTGTGTGCGTGCAAGGACGTTATCATGTGACGTATTTAGAATAGCAATAGCAATAGATATGTATATATTGTAACGCAAGGCTACGAAGATCTACTAACACATAGCATTCAATTTAAAGGGGAACAGATAAACTATATACATATCTATGTATTAGCAGTAGATATGTAGGTACATATTGTTACGCATTAGGGAATCGCGCTGTCATCTGTAGTGATTTACATTTGGTATGAAGGGAAACATTTTGCGATCGACATGTTTTCGCGACACGACATGTAGCATACAAAAATAAAATTTTGGTTAGAAAAATATATCAAGTGGACTCTCGTGGTCGACCAACACGACATCGTTGGTCGATTACGAGAGTCCACTTGAGAGAGTGTTGGCCTCTGACGTCGATGACACGGGATCGAATCCCGACACAGCCATGTCATCGAATGTGTTTTCACGGTGTTTCTCCTCAGCGGGGTTCTGACAAAACCCCCTGTAGTAAAATTGTCATGAAAAGCTTCACGAAATTCGACGTTCGGAACCGGCAATAAACTGTAGGTCCCTTTCACCTATGGGAAAATGAAATCACACACAACATGGGTGATTGAGAGAAGCTCGGCTCAGGTCCTTCATGGACTGTAACGCCAACATACATACATACATAGTATCAGCATTAGGAGGAATATAAGAAACAAAAAAGTATAAGCGAATTAAGCTTGTACATTCATGTGTATAAAAATCGACGGACACACAGATTTGTTCGATCATACCCGTGTCCTCTAATGCAACCTCTGTACTCTTAAAAGCTTTTCGAACCGCAAGTAATACGCCTCCTCCTCTCTCACAACCAGTTTGAATGGGACATCTATCAGCTCGATAAACTTCAAATTCGTTGGGAAATAATTCGGCTGACAAAAATCCATTATGCAGCCACGTCTCCGTCAATGCAACAACAGCATAAGAGCAATCGGCAGCAGCGAGAAAAAAATCCGTAATTTTGCTTCTCATTCCTCCCACATTTTGATAGTATAGAGTAGTAGTAGTAGGAGGAGGAATACGTTTTATGCTTGAGTGCTTAGGTTTGATGTTCGCGATCCGTTTTTTGGAAAAAAAAATTGAATGGGCGAACCTTGATACCATTTAACCACATGTCAGAATTTAGAAATTTATTAATCATATAATCCGGATTGCCCAATTTGAAATTGATATGCTTAAGATCCTCCACCTTAGCATTTTCTTTAATTAATTTGTAGCATTTTATATTAGAGGTGTCTACTTCAAATACAGCCGAGACATATGAAAGTAAGGCTTGGCAAGTCGTAGACGGCTTGAATGATGACAAATGATGCCATTTAAGTTTGTTTAAAACTTCAAGCTCTAAACCCAAGACAGAATTTTTATTTCTTCCGACGATTGTTCTATCGGGCCCACCGGGTCGTTTGGATTTCGTCGATAGTCGAGAAGTAGAAGGAATACTTGTATACTTGTACTAGCGTTCAAAGCAGTAGCGGCAGGAGTAATGGTTTTGCTAGTAGGTAGATCAACATCTATGACGGCAGCAACATCATTAGCAACTGGAGCGTCAATTTCGTTGTTGGTAGAAACGGTTGTAACTGAATTTAAGGCTGGTATGATATGCACAGTATTATCACTTGTGTATGAACTTTTATTAGAGTTTTTACTTAGTGCCGTAGCAGCAACTCGCGGTGTGCATGGGCTGTTTGATTTCGATTTGTTTGAAGATGTATTATGTTGGATTTCAGACACCTTAGAGCGAGTGGGTGCAGCAACCCTACTGGTAGTTCGCGAACGGGTCAGCACTTTCGACTTAGAATCACAGTTAGAGGAAAAACGCGAAAGAAGTTCTTTTAAATCAGAAATTTCCTTTTGTAAATGTTCGACTTTACAAATAAAAAAATCAAAGTCGACCAAATTTCGGCGACAATTTTATGCACTGTAATGAAGCCATATATGTAGAATAATTGTTACGCAAAATTATTAGCAAATGTTTGAACACTTGGAGGCTTTGATCACACGTCTGTTCGACTACGCGGCACTTTCACAATTAATAAACGTTGTTTTTTGAGCGATTTCTTTTCCAGAAATATTTTTTATTTTGAAAAAAAAAAAAAAAAAAATCATACATGAGAGGGTTAAAAAATAAAAGGCGACTGTGTTCAAAAGTAATCATTTTATCTTATATACAGTCAGTCTCATGGATATTCGCACAAACCAAACCAAATAAAACAAAATACTATTAAGGTGCTTTTTTAAAAGTACTTTAAGCGCATTTTTGCATTATTTTATGTAATATTTATAGAAATGTATGAACAAAACAAAAAGAACTAAAATTCATAAAAATTAACAATAAAAAGTGAGTTCAAAGTCATGTAATACTTAAAATAACATCACACAGGTATTCAAACAAAACATAATCAATTAAAATTTAAAAATTCATAAGGTAAGGTAAATACATAGCTAATACTTAGTTGGATATCCTCGATGTTTTACAACTTCTTTCAGTCTGTTTGGAATTGCAAAAACTAATTTCTTTGTTAGTTCCTCCGAAATTTGGCTCCACTCATGTAAAATTACATCTTTTAATTGATTCTTATTAAAATGTTCGTGTTTTCTACTGGCAGATTCAAGCAAAGCCCACAAATTTTCAATTGGATTAATATCTGGAGATTGTGGTGGTGTTTCTATAGTAGTTTCACAATTGTAGAGTAACCACACCATGACTAAGCGAGGTTCGTGCTTGGGGTCGTTGTCTTGGTAGAATTTGAAATCTCGATTTAAGCCCATCTTAATAGCACTTTCTTTTAAATTATCTTTTGAGATATTAAGATACACCATCTTGTCCATGAAACCGTCTATAATAACCAAGTTTCCTACTCCGTTCGCTGTCATGCAGCCCCACACCATCACAGAATCACCACCATGTTTTATGGTTAGCTTAAGATTTCCTTTATTGAGTTCTGTGTTTTTCGTTCTCCAAACTTTTCTTCGTCCGTCCGGCCAAAAAACATTAAATTTGCTCTCGTCAGCAAATATTATATCTACCGTTCCAAAAACCAATATTTTTCTCCAGATGCGTTTTTGCAAAATGAATTCTTTTTGTTTTTCGTTCACTTTACTAACAAAGAGTTTTTTCCGTGTAGAACGTCCGTTGTACCCATTTTTTCTTACAACTCTGCGTATTGTTTCAGCACTTACTTCTTTTCCACAAAAGTTTTTGAAAGGAGTAACTAATTTTGGTGCACTTAATTTCGGATTTTTACGCACTTCTCGAACTAAAAACCGTTGTTCGCTTTGGCTCAGCGGAAATTCTGGTCCTTTTTTACTCTTATCTTGATACCTTTTTTTCTGTTTTAGATCTTTTCACAATTCTATATATTGTTGAATAGCTTCTGCTTAGCATATCACCAATATCCCGAAAAGTTTTTCCTTCATTATGGCGCTTAACAGTAAGTTTGCGCAGTTCAACGCTGGTATTTTTTGTTTTTGGTCCTATTGCTTGTAAACACATCGAAAAATGAATGCTAACTGATTTTTTTTTTCTTCGATACGTTCCTGGATCTTCCTCAATAGCATTCCATATAAACCGCTAGTTTTGAATTCGCTGCCTAACAGTCTACCTAGGCAGTCAATGCTTGAAAATGTTTGTGCGAATACCCATGTGATATGATTTTTTAACTATGTACTGTTTTTTAAACGATTACAGATTAACTCTTTTTTCTTAACAAATTATTTGTTGTGGAAAAGTTATAAATAAATTGAGTTAAGATGTTTTTAAAAAAATATTATTTTCACTTTGAATATTTTCTCAAAATTACTATTTTTTATTAATATACGACTTTGTGCGAATATCCAAGTGACTGACTGTATGTACATATCTACATTAGAATTTCATTGCGAATCATTTAAGCCATACAAATATGGCAATGCTGTCGGATAATAATATCCACATTTTACACATCCAATTGTCTCTTTCTCGCCTGTTATCCACTCGCTCGGAGGTTTCAAAGCGCCCATGTTGGATTTTTCATAGCAACAAAGTCGTAGCTCACAGACTTTCTGCTTTCATTTCGCACCATCAAAGTGTTGTTCAATTTATAAAATTATCTGCAAAAGTTTTACGAGTATCCGTACGACGTTTTGCGATATAAAACACGTCTCTCGTCTCCTTGCAAGTGTGTTTAAAGTTCGATTGAAAAAAAATTATCTCGCCGCCATTTATTTGTCAGCATAGAACCAGTCCACAGTCGTCTTCCTAATACTACAATACAACAAATACAAAAAAAAAAAAAAAAAGTGCGTGTACTGTTGGCATTTTTTTTTCTTCCTCACATTTTCTGCCCAATTTGTTTTCTTGTTTTTTGTTTTTTTTTTTTTTTTTTGTCAATTTTATTATCTTTCCGTAAATACAAACAAAAATCAATTTCCTTAAACAATGCCCTAATGAATTATGTTGTTATATTGTATATTCTTTTTCTGTAGACTAAGCGACTAATGAAGAAGGGATTTTGTTGTTTAAAATAGAAATAAGTAAAAATAAATCGAAAAGAGCGAAAAGAAAAGTAGAGTGGTGTGGTTTTGAGCTAAATATGAGTGTCGTCGCTGCCGCTATGACCCTCGATGATCAGAAGACAATGTTAAAGACTTGCGTCTCGACTGGCAGTGATCATCATAGTGGTATGCCAGATAGTAATGATGAGAATCATATTTTACATAAATTGAAAACATCGCCATCGTATGCATCGTCAGCACCAGTGACATCCACCGTCGCCGCTACCATCGCCGCCAACATCACCACCACCGATGGAGGTAGTAGTAGTTGTGGCAATGCATCAAATGTTCTACCTCCAGCTTCGCCACAAATCAACGACTCAACTATCAACTCTGCAACAATACCGGCAACAACATTAGCAACGGCCACAGAAACAAGTTATACAGATCAACATCGACGTTTGTTGGAAGGTATCTAAGAAAAACAATAAAAAAACAAAAACTTACACAAAAAATCTAAAAAAAAAAAAAAAACAATACTTAAAAAGGAAAACCTTTTTTGCAATAGTACATAATTTAGTTTTTGGTACTCTTTCTCGTTTTGTTGCCCCCCTCGCTTCTTTGTCGTAGACGTCGTCGTCGTCTCGATGGAGGCCGTTTAAGTACGAGCGTATGTGCGGTTAGAATCGAATAACCAATTGACCAATGTTTCATTTTTTTTTTTTTTTGTTTTTTTTTTTTAATTTTCTCAGATTTACTACTTGTTTTTTTTTTAAACTACATATTCACCTGTAAAGTAAATAGATTTTAAGTTATTTTGTTCTTGTTGTTGCTCGAGACTCTAGATTTAAGGCCACAAGTAAAAGAAGAAAACGAAAAATCAAGTGTTAACTGCGAGTTCTAATGATATTAATAATCAAATGAATTAAATAGATCGCTTGTTCGGCTATTGGTAATAATCAATATTTATTCGGTCCTTTACCTTGGCTAAATGCGTGGACAGTGCAAGGCAATGTAAATGTAAAAGAGAGAAAAAAAAAAAAAAAAAAAATCTTAAAAGAAAAATGGTGAAAACGTGCCGAAGAAATGCGTTCCTTACGTGTGTTAAAAAGAAGAAAAAAAAATGTTTCATTCCTTCTACCTCTCATTTCTCGCTGTAATTATGCGGATCTATTGCACCAAAAAGTAAAAAGAGCCATGAAATATGATATGAACTGTGAAGTGTTGAAATGAGCGCGTTGTTTCATCTGAATCTGAGTGTTTCTATACTAAAATGTATTTGTTTCAAATTTTGTTTAATTTTTCTTGTTCGTTCGTTTGATTGTTTATATTTTTTACCGACAAGTGCCACTTCCCTCTACGAAGGAGATCGTCGTGTTGTGACGGGTCTAATAGAATTTATTGTTTACAAAACAAAACGAGAGAAAAAATATTGCAAGAATAAGGCTGATATTGTTTAGAATGGGTTACTGATTACGTATGGCTTGTCTGATATGGGTATTTAGAGTGAACATTGCATTAGCGTAGCAATGACCGCCAACAAAAGAGATTAAGTGTATGTATGTATGTGTTTACTCCCAGAACCCTAATGGGAAGTTACATTGAATAAGGTCAATCAAGTTAGATTAAACAAGTGGGAAAACAGTAATTCCATTCGCAACGTGGCTCCAAAATTCTTCCTATAAGTAATTTTTTGACTTTTTATTATCTTTCCGAGAACGAACTTTTTACTATTCATTTTAAGGCTTAGGTATCCTTTACTTTATTACACCTGTCCAGATTGGACGTTAAATAGTTAATGTGTTATCGACGCTAGGATTTAAAATGAAATATGTATTGTTATAAGATGAATTCATATACCTACAGTGATGGCAAAAATAATAGGGACAAGACGTCGCAAAACATATTTTTTTAAAGTTCTTCCATTGACATTTCAAAATTTTTGTATTTTATTATCGCACTCATTTGTTCATTTAAACGCCGTATGCTTTTCCCCGAATTCTATTTTTGTTTTATATATAAATGGTATATTTACATTGATCGCTTGCTACGACTGGAAAAAATAATAGGGACAGTTGGAATATTTTCAGTTTATTTAAATATTATTTACTTTATGTGCACTAAATCTTTGTTTGCTTAATATTTAGTGGCTCCTCCTTTATTTTTCAGCACAGCAACACATCCAAGAGGCATAGATTCATCTAGTGCTCTGCATGTTTCGATCGAAATAGCGTTCCAGGTTTCTTGGACCACCTGTCACAAATGATTGCGATTTCGTATTTTGGTCTTTGAAACTTGCTTTTTAGGATCCCCTGAAGATGTTCAATGGGGTTCAGGTCTGGTGACTGCGACGGCCAGTTCATTAATTTAACCCCATTTTCCTGGGACCATGTCTTCACAAGCTTTGAGCAATGTTTGGGGTCGTTGCCCCATATAAGCGGCATGCTGTCCTCTGCATATGGTAGTATGGTGTTTTGCTTTATATTTCTGTATACTATAGCGTACATAGTATCATTTATACAAAAGAGAGGACCGACGCCATACCATGAGAAGCAACCCCAGATTATGATACTGCCACCACCATGCTTTACCGTCTTCCTGGTGTAGAAGATCTGAGTTCCTGGTTTTTGGGACGTGGCACATACATTTTACCATCAGACCCAAAAAGATTTATTTTCGTTTCATCGAACCATAAAATGTTTTTCCAATGCAGGCGATGTTGATTTAAGCCTGCAAATTCTTTCCTTTTCTTGATGTTCGCTGTGCTAAGGTGGAGAACTTTTCTTGCCACCCTTCTATGTAAGCCACATTCTATAAGTCTATAGAGCATCCAGCTACAAACTGGAGCATTTAACTCGGTTTTCAATTCGTTGGACGAGGCGAAAGGAGTTTTTTTGCATGCCCTTACTAGGTAGCTGTCGATCAAGGCTGCGTGGTTTTTCTTGGCCGTCCACATTTCTCTGGCTTATTTTGTGCCTTGATAGCATTGTGAACTTTGGTTTTTGAACAATTTAAAAGTTCTGCTATCTTTCGCACAGTTAGCATTTTTCCATACAGCTGTTTTATTTTTGAACGCTCTTCAAGCTAAAAATGCCTATTACCCATAGTAAAATATACACTTGAAACCTTAAATTCAAAATAGTCACTAAACGTTCCACAGACACTAAACACAACTACCTATCATGAACGAATTTTGACATATCTCCACGTTTCAAGGTCACCAGAATCAAAATCCAAGGTTTTTATAGAGATGTCTGTGTGCGTATGTGCGGTCGGAATTTTGGTCTCGATTATCTCGAGAACCAAAGATGGTATTGACATCGGACTGATTTCGTTCGACGCCTAATCACGTAACTTAGAACTGATTAAGTTTTCAGCAAAATCGATCTAGCCGTTTTTTTGTTTGAAATTCTCCTTCTTATTACCGCGCGCTACAGTGCGGGGTGAACCTAGGCCTCAACCAACATGCCCCTCCAATTAGCATGATCTTTTTTTTTTTCTATTTTTTTATAGTTACACCCGCACTCAAGGCTAACGCTTTATAACGTAAAACGTTGTGCGAGCGAAGGTAATAGGGAGAGGGAGAGTTTTCGCGAACGAATTTGAACTACAGACCTTCCGCTCGACGGTCGATGATGTTAACCACTGCAACACGGCCAAGCCCTAGCTAGCCTTTTCCATTGCAGCACACCCAGTTGGCTGAGGTCCCCTTCCACCTGTGTGCGCATTCTTAAGTGCGGCCGTCCTCTGTTGCTAGTTTTTTTGACTTTTTGCTAGTATCTTTGGGGTCATTATCCTGTTAAAAGACCCACAAAAGCGGCATTTCCCCTTCTGGATATGGGAGCATCATTTTTTTTTTTTAGAAACTCGCGCAGGTTCAATGTGGATGTTGAATGTTCAATGTTGATGTCTGTTCACTACTCTCAGGGTTGGTTGTCCTAGATAGGACGAGAGCCGACCAAATTCCGAGTTGGTTGTAGTCCGTAGTAATTCGTTCGAGCACTTTAGTATTGCATACGCAGAGGATGAATTTCAGTATACTGTGAGTGTTATTCCTGCAGCAGTACGTCTGGTCACTTTCCATTCACAACTGCGTTGCGTACTTTTTGTCCGTATAGGAATTACTTTTTCTTGGCTATGAAGCGAATTTGAACTATAGATCTTCCGCTCGGCGGTCGATGATGTTAACCACTACACCATGGCCACCCCTTACTCTCAAGTATTACAACATAAACGTGTTGATCCATGTAGGAAATTAAACTCCCTTTTGGGATCAGTTGCACAGGCTTAAATGGATCCTTGACACTTTCTCGGACTAGGAATGTAAGGAGTTTCAGCCTTGGTTGCGTATATTATTGCGTTGCGAATCATTGCGTTGAAACTTCTCCATAGGTTTTCCTTCCCGAAATAGTTTTTTTTTTTGTTAGTACAGTGCTTTCCACGACCCATTATTTGAAAAAAAACCTACAGATTCAATATTTTTGTACCGAAAACAATTACAGATAAACAAATAACATTTTGTAGATTTGCCTTGTTTGTCTCGTATGATCTTGTCAAGTACGATGTTGAAGAAGCTACATGACAGTGCGTCACATCAAATTCGTTACCGACCTCGCTGAAGCAGGGAGAATTCTCCAGTATTATACAGCATGATCTGACGAGTTTGGCAGGGATGTGAAAACTAGACATCGACATGTCATACGCGGTCTGGAAATCGACGAAAGGTGAAACCACACTGATAAGTACATATCAAATTATCCATAAACGGTTTCAGGCGTTCACACAATACGGGCAAACGATCCTGAGATTCCATTCGTACTGCATGCTTTCCTCCGACCATATTTTACAGATAAGCTGGTGTATGCGCCCTACCAGCTCATCTCCAGCCGCTTTAAATAGCTTAACAGACAGGTCGTCCGCGCCTGAAGCTTTATTAGTTTTAATCATCGAAATTATTAGCTTAATTTCATCTAGGTCTGGTGGACCTTGCATCTTCGTCAGTTTCGAATGGATCATTCTATCTGTTCGTTAAACAGTCTATAGAAATGTTCTTTCCATATTCTCAGCATCGACTGTAACTCTACTACTATTTGTCTGTCTTCATCCCTACAGGTTTCTGCTCTGGTTTTATAGCCCTGGCATGTTCGTTTTACTTTTTCGTCAGCGTCATTCCTGTGGTAGTATGTATCTCTCCATGTCCTCGATCTCACGCTTTCCATTTTCTCTTTTTTTTTCTTCCTTAAAAGCGTGTGTTCCACTCTCCTCTTCTGCTCGTAGTGTTCACGAGTAGTTCTCCTCGTTCTCCTCTGTCTATGTAGTATGACTTTGCAGGCATTTTGCTTTACTACATGGGCTTGCTTACATTGGTCATCAAACCAGGGGTTTCTAGCTGGCTGCGGTTTGAAACCCAATGTATCAGAGTCATCGTCTCTGATGGCCGGTAGTGCCGGTATCATCGGATTGCGCAAGAGATAGGGGGAACATCGATCGGCAAAGATCCGAGCGGTCTCCTGCGATTGTAGCTTTCCGACGTCAAACTGTCGTTGTCCAGCTTGATTCCGTGGCATCTTTGATATCCTCATTAGTACCTTGGCTAGAATAAGTTAGTGATTCGAGTCGATATTGGCTCTTCGGAAGGTTCGTACATCTAGGATGCTGGAATAGTGATCAATCTGGTTGGTGATCGACTGATCAGGTGATCGTCAGGTTCCTTTGTGGATGTTGAGATGCGGGATCGTGTGCTAGCTAGAAGGAGACTACGCCCCGCCGGAAAATCAGGTAGTGATGTCCGCTGAGGGCGCCGTGGCGCAGTGGTTAGTGTGTTGGACTCTGGCGCACGATGAGCTAGTTCGGATCCCGATAACACCAACACCATCGAATGTTTATTTCGCGACGTTCCTCCTCGGCGGGGTACTGGCAAAACCCCCCGTAGTAAACTTGCCATGAAAAAGCTTCTCGACTCACGCCGTTCGGAATCGGCATTAAACTGTAGGTCCCTTTCACCTGTGCGAAAAATAAATCACACACAACATGGGTGATTGAGAGAAGCTTGGCTCTGGTTCTTCATGGGCTGTAACGCCACCAAAGAAGAAGAAGACGTCCATTTTCGGATGTGTTCTAGTGTAGGCTATATTTCCCCGCAATCGACTTAAATATGTCCCGTTTGCCTAGTTTCGCATTACTATCTCCTAGTACCATTTTTATATCGTAGCTGGGACATTGGGCATAGGTTCTGTCTAGCAGATCGTAGAAGTCGCCTTTTCGTCAATCATCCTTTGGTTGGGGCGGGAGCGCATATCAAGCTAAAGTCCCCAAAATAAGCCTTGATGCGTATTGTTATGAAGCGTTCGCTTACATGCCGATAGCTTAAGACTTTGTCGGAGTCTACCTTGAATACCGAATCGGCATTCCGAATAAGCGTTGTGATGTCGCAGCTTTTCATCCGTCTTTTGCCTGATCGAACCCATCTTGGAGTGCGATTATATCTGCTTCATAGTTGAGAGTTTGTTCCAATTGATTGCCTGCACCCGGTCTGTTAAGGGACCTCACATTCCAGTGCAGAGCCGTAAGTCATTTAGGCGATTGCAGGGATCGTCAACTTTGTATACGTCCGTATTCAAGGCCAGTTGCGACTTCGAAATATTTTATTTTTTTCCACTGATAGGGATGTTACCCCTAAGCACGGACTGCGCCTACAGTCTTTTTAGATATTTTCCATTGAGTATTTATTTTATACTCGAGTACTTTTCTTACAAAAGTTGATGAACTACTAAGAAATGTAAATGTTTTTTGTGTTCAAGTTGTCAGACAATTTATGGTGATAGTGCACACAATATTTCTGGTAATCCTGAAGCTTAAGCCATCCAGCTACGAAAATTCCCCTCATCTCTTCCTCTCTCAACTTTCCATTTCTCAGTGTTTATCCCAATGTCTCTAATCTCATATTTCAATGCAAAATATGTTTTTCCTAGAGTTTATAATGGTATAATCAATGACAGCTCATTTTGAAAATTCATTGTAAAATCAAATGATTGATGCAACGAACGAGCCAACGAATAAAACGAAGCCAGCTCTACGTCCTTCAAGATTCGTCCATAATATGAAATCGTATAAAATTGAATTATTCAAATTACTACTAGGACTAATGCATTGAGCAGGATTATTCTTATCTCTCCCCTATTCAATTCTTAATCCCCTTCTTATTTTCTATCCTCAGTTCTAACTTAAGCTGAATTGCATTTTCTTTTCTATATAGCATCGCGTCTGATTTGATTCGTTTCCGAGTTGGCTAAGCATAGATATTCATTATTTACTAAATAAATTATTTACACGTTCCAGTCAAACGTGTTTTAATTTAATCTATTTTTTAATACGACGTTTTTGCTTAAAACTTCAGTCTGAATGCATATTTGGTCAGAACTGTAGGGGGCTCCTATTTTGATGAAATGTGTAGAAATGTATGTATTTTGGCGTTACAGTCAATGAAGGACCTGAGCCGAGCTTCTCTCAATCACCCATGTTGTGTGTGATTTCATTTTCCCATAGGTGAAAGGGACCTACAGTTTATTGCCGGTTCCGAACGGCGAATTTCGAGAAGCTTTTCATGACAATTTTACTACAGGGGGTTTTGTCAGAACCCCGCTGAGGAGAAACACCGTGAAAAACCGTGCGATGACATGGCTGTACCGGGATTCGATCCTGTGTCATCGGCGTCAGAAATGTGTAGAAATGGAACTTTATTTTTTCAGCTTCCGTAATTACTTTAATTCTTAGGTGACACAAATCTTTACTAATCAAAATAGCGACCGTTGTGATCTACGAACTTTTGCCGACGGGAAAGAAGTTTATTTATTCCTTCAGCATACAACTCTGGAGGTCTGGGGGTTTGTTGAAGGCAGTTTTGGCGTCGTCTAGGCTCTTGAAGCATTACTCACGCAAGAAGTCGAGATGCTTAAGCAAGTGGTAGTCGGTTGGAGAAAGGTCCGGCGAGTATGGTGGATGGGGCAAGGTTTCGTAGCCCAGCTCGTTCAACTTCTATAAGGTCAGCTGTGCGACGTGTGATCGACCGTTCTCATGAAGAAAGGATTTATCCTTTTCTGTTGACCAAAGCCAGGTGTATGCGTTAAAATTGTTCGTGTATTTCATCGATTTGGTGGCAATATTTCTCAGCCGTGACGGTTTCGCCAGGATTCAGCAAACTGTTGTGCAAAATGATCAAAGACGCAACATCAAAACCAACATTTTTTGTTTTGTGGTCTGGTTCAATTTGTGGGAAACACAATTGTCGAACTTTTTTGATTTCTCACAGGTGGATAGAAGCCGTTTCAATTGACTCGCCTATTTCTCCTGCAAGTTCTCTTACTTTTGCACGTGAATTTGTCTCCAGCAGAACCTTTAATTAATCATTGTTGATGAGTTTCTTACGCGCACACCTTTCCTCGCGGCTCATCTTTATTTCGAAATTCTAGGAGCCAGCTTGCAACATACGTTCGTCACTCGTTCCCGCACCGAATGCGCTATTTATATTACAGCTGGCCTCCGCCGCCCTGTGGTCCAGTTTGAACTCATATCTTAATCCATATCTATTGAAGAAGTATTTTTTTTTTTACATTTTTATCAAAGCTATAATAAAAAGTTATACCCTGAAACATGGCGAAATTAGTTTTCTACTACCTTACTCAGTGACATGGAATTACTCCAATTGTTACAGTATGAAATCAAGTGGTCTGGGCAAATATAAATGTTTTCTTATCCTTTTTGGAAGGACTTATTGCGAGTTACTGGAATCTTCTGGCAAAGTTCTTCGAGCGGTTCACCAATAAAATCTGCGATTCTTTTTCAGGAGGGATTTGCTTTTTGTTTTTGCGCAAGGTACCTCCCGAGGTCAATTTGTGTCCTTTTAGGAGATGATTAATCGATTCGGAACTTGTGAACCAATTGTCCAAAGTAACATTTCGGAGATTGGCGACACATTCGATCAACAACATCATAAGGTTTGTGCCTGACGGAGAACGGTCCGTCTGGCTGTTTACCAGCGTATATCTCGAAATTATTACCGAAATTTGCATCGTTCTCAAAAAGATACTAACATCTCGTCAACAGTGCAGTTGTCTCCCGGCAAAAACTTTTTTTTTTTTTTTTTTACAT
This sequence comes from Eumerus sabulonum, assembly GCA_951905685.1. Taxonomy (NCBI): domain Eukaryota; kingdom Metazoa; phylum Arthropoda; class Insecta; order Diptera; family Syrphidae; genus Eumerus; species Eumerus sabulonum. The sequence goes on from OX645063.1 coordinate 53,781,395, forward strand.
TGTTCAACAAAACTGTCAAACCTTTCACGTATTGGTGCCAAACTATCCATTTGATATCCTCCTGCTCGTGTAGATTTGATTTCAAAAAAGTAAAATCGCTGAATTGACATAAACATCTCCACTCCTGTTCCATCTGTTTGCCACAAGTCACTTCAATGTTGTCTATTAGAGCGATAAAACCCTGCAAAATAAGTAGTAGCCCTATGAACGCCTTCAATTTTGTTATTTCGACGCTCAAATTTACACAACATAATCTCAGTAATAAATAAATTCCAACATTCTGATGCATTTTTGGCATCTTGGGCCTCAAGCTTCACACCAGGTGGCTCAGATATTATATTTTCCGGTCTGGTACGAACATTTGGTCGCCCCGGCACTTTTTGCCACAAGGTTCCATCTCTCTCCCTTTAAAAAAATGGTTGATTTTGAATTGAAACATCGTTTTCTGAAGAATCCTTGTCTGTATTGGTTTCAGTATCAGTTTGTTCCTATGTACGTTATTGCTATTACATACGTTCAGATACGTGGTCTTTAAAGTCGACGTCTGAAGCAACATTCGACATCTCTATTTCTGACTCCGACTCTTCTAAAATTGCCTCTGGCTGATTTCGGAGTGCCATTTTTGCAAAGAAAAACTTGAAAAAAAAGGGGCGGCAGTCCACAGGTGTCTGCAGGCAGATCATTCATTAATGATTGAGAGCAGGTCTGAAGAAAAATTCGTTCAACGAGTGATCCTTAACACGTACTTCTTCTTCTTTTGGCGCTAGAGTTTATGGCGAACCTTGGCCTCCTTCAAAAAACCTCTCCAACTGGCAAGGTCTTTCGCCAGCCAGTCTCCAGTGCCGCACGCCTAGTTGGTTAAGGTCCTCTTCCAATTGGTTGCGCCACCTTAAATTTGGCTGTCCTCGACCGCGTCGCCCCTCGGGGTTGGATTCATAGACCTTCCGGGCCGAAGCTGTGTTTTCCATACGCTCAACATGACCTAGCCATCTTAGGCGTTGGATCCGAAGACGCCGTGCTATGTTCATGTCGCTGTACAGTCCGTACAGTTCACTGTTAAGTTTTCTCCTCCACTCCCCATTTATTCAGGTCGGGCCGAAAATCGCACGCAAAATTTTTCTCTCAAAACGACCAAGGGCCTCCTCATCCGCTTTCAATAAGGTCCATGTCTCTGCGCCATAGAACATAATCTGACCAATCTCGCCAGGGCCGAGACGAACCTGAGATGGACACAAGGACATACCTGCGTGATCACCAGGCAAATCTGGCCTCGGCTTGACAGTCAACGCACAAGGAGTATAATCTCCCTAAAAGGAACTGACATCTACAAAGTCACCGGTGTCATCACAGGACACTGCCTCATTTGCAGTCACGCACAAAAACTAGGAATAGTTCCGAATGATTTCTGCAGAAGCTGTCAGGACGAGGAGGAGTCGAATCCTTTCACCACCTTCTCTGTGCCTGTCCAGCTCTTTGCAATATCAGGACACGTAACCTAGGCTCTTACTTCCTTAACGGTCTGACAGATGTTCAGAAAGTAGGGATACTTGATCTTCTTAACTTCTTAAGAAGCACAAAATGGTTCCACGAATAGGGAGGTAAAACCCCCTCGTAGCTGCACAACGGGCCTCCCTGGCCTATGTGCATTCTTCTCAATTCTGGGAAGGTTACGACCCTACCTGACTACCTACCTGCCTCTGACTGTTTTATCGTTACTGCCACCAAAAATGCTCTGATGAAATAGCCAGTTGCATTCTGCCCCTTCAACATTTTTCCCGCAATACACGTCTCTCTAGGAATGCCGAACCACACGAATCTGGAACTCACTGCCTCAGTGCAACATGCAAGCATTTAAGATCAATGTCCATCGGCATCTCCTCTATCCCTCTTCCTTTCTACCTTCTGCCCGCACTGTGTCGCCGACATAATAAGGTTACTAGATCTTGAGTGCGCGCTAATTATTTAAAAAACAAAAATAGAAAATTCTATTTCGCTACAGTCTCCTTTCAGTTTGGTAGATTTTTCCCGATTTTCAATAGGTTCGATAGCTTGTTTACAATGCGCTTCGTTAAGTCTTTGATTCCATGATCTCATTGTTGCTAAACTCTGTGGCATTCTAAAGGGTCAAATTTCTTTTTTTATTTGAAAGTACAATCCTTCCGGTTAATAATGGAAAATAATTTCTTTCAAATGGCTGCCTCGGCTGGTCATGCAGTAGCCTACACGATCGGTCCAATTTTTAAGCACATTATCGATTGTGTGCAGCTGTATTTCACCAATGGCTTCACAAATATTGTCCTCTAAAGCGGCAATTGTCTCTGGCTTGTCGGCGTAACACTTATCTTTATTATACCACAAATAATAGTCCAACGGTGTCAAATCGCAGCTCCGAGGTGGCCAAACGACATCAGCTCTGCGGCTGATAATGCGATCTTCAAAAACAGGGCGCAAAACATCGAGTGTAGCTTCGGCTGTGGCACGTAACGCCGTCCTGTTGAAACCAAATGTTGCCAATATCCTCCTCTTCAATTTTTGTGAACAAAAATTCGTTCAACATGGCATGATAACGATCGCCATTGACTGTAACGGCCACTCCTTGCTAATTTTCGAAGAAAAATGGCCCAATTATGACTCTGGACCAAAATCCGCACCAAACAGTGGCTCGTTTTGGGTGCACCGGCTTTTCAATGTATGCGTGCGGGTTTTCTGTGCCCCAAATGCGACAATTTTGCTTGTTTACATACCCGCCAAGATCAAAATGAGCTTTATCTGAAAAGATGATTTTTTTGGCAAAATCGGCATCTTCTGTAAGTCGATCGCAGGCCCACTTAGCGAAGCGAAAACGCATCGGGTGGTCAGTTGGCTTCAACTTCTGAACCAATTGGACTTTATATGGCGTCATACCAAAGTCTTTATGCAAAATTCGTCTCAATGATGTCTCCGAAATATTCAATTGTTGAGAACGACGGTGAATTGATGTTGATGGCGCTTCACGCCCACTTTCTGCCGCAGCAGCAATATTCTCGGGTGTACGCACTGTTTTTGGCTTTTCACGCTTTGGTTTATCGATGAGGATGCCAGTTCCTTTCACTTTTTTCACAAGATAACGAACATACGAAGCTGACGGTGCTTCTCTTCTTCCAAAATCCGTACGCAATTTTCGCACACATTCTGCAACATTACCATGATTTTCAAAGTATTGTCGCAATATTTCCCAGCGTTGTTCAAGCGTATACACAACCATATTCGTTCAGCGGAAGGATAAAACTAATTATCGGTGAAATCAAACATGAGCTAAGTGTTACCGTTCCTGCCTTAATTAGATTTTTAATAGTTTTACACAACATGTTCAATGCAACACAAACTAAAGACCAAAAAAAGTTGAACTATGTACACACATATATGTATATACAAGTATTATTAAGAAATATGGTTTTTAGAATTATTTACAATTAAAAATTGTACGTATTAACCGACTATCGACAAGCCATACTCATTAATTGCCCGTGTCTACATGTAAACCCTATGATTTCGTCCGCAATGTCTTTTTTCTTTGTTTTAGAAAAGTGTTTTGTTAAAAAAGAAATAATAAAAAGAACAGTGAAGAGGGAAAGATTAAAAAAAGAAAAAAAGACAGTGAAAGATATAAAATAAAGTGTTGTGCCTGAATATGTTTTAAGTATTCGATGGAAAAAGAGAAAATGAAATCTTTCCCCAAAAGTGTTGGTTTATTTCTTACAAAAAAAAAAAAATGTCGTGTGTCCGTGCGTCCCCCGTCTGCCCTTACATTAAGTCTCGGCAATAGTTCCGGTCAACCGTTCCCTCGGTCGTTAATCCGCTACCTCGTCGCTTCGATTACGAATTGTGCATCTAGCATCCCAAGACGAGGAACCACAAACAAAATTAAAAGCAAAATAGCAAATAAACGTGGATGGCCGATTTGAGTCTCTCACGCACACAATTCTAAAGAAATTTAACTCATTTCCTTTATTGGTATGATTTCGAATAAATTTATGGCTAAAGATGAATATTTTTTTTATTAAAAAAGCCTTTTGTTTACTTTAATTCAACAACCCAAAGTTCAATAACTAACGTGTATTTCTTCTTTTTTTCTTTCGTTCTAAAATAGACGAAATACATAATCTTAAAGTCGAACAGAGTCGCCTTGAGCAGCAGGTCACTGATGCGCAACGGCGAGAGAAGATACTTATGCGACGACTTGCCAACAAGGAGCAGGAATTTCAAGACTATGTCGTAAGTAACAATAAACTGAAGAGTTGTATCCTTTCTCATATTAGTTTTAAATTTCCTAGAGCCAAATTGCTGAATATAAAGCCTCGCAGGCACCCGGGCCGACAGCGTTGCGCTCAGCGCTTCTTGATCCTGCTGTTAATTTGCTCTTCGAGAAACTTAAGAAGGAGTTGCAAGCAACTAAAGCGAAACTCGAAGACACGCAACAGGAATTGTCTGCGTGGAAGTTTACACCAGATTCGAATACAGGAAAACGGTTGATGGCTAAATGCAGATCGCTGTATCAGGTAAGCACGCCGGGTTGTTTGTAAATATGAGCTCGATTCTAATGGATTTCTATTGTAATTGCAGGAAAATGAAGAATTAGGAAAAATGACATCCAATGGTAGGTTGGCAAAGTTGGAAACTGAATTGGCCATGCAAAAAAGTTTCGCCGAAGAAGTCAAAAAATCTCAATCAGGTAATAAAACCGTTCACGTACATGGTTTCTTTAAAATATGTATAACTCCATCTTCAATTTAACAAGATGATTTCATTAATTTTTGCTTTCAGAACTTGACGATTTCCTTCAGGAGTTGGACGAGGACGTCGAAGGTATGCAGAGTACGATCCTATTCCTGCAACAGGAATTAAAAACTACACGCGATCGTATTCAATTCTTAGAGAAGGAAAACTATCAATTGAAAAATGGCATCATCGACGAATCCCCCGATCAAACAACCACCGTATCATCCGCCCAACAACACACCATGAATGGTAATCTCATCAAAGTTGACAACAGTAGTTCCATCGATGAATATTTGCCATCCGCATCGTCCAATGCACTCGTAATCGACGAAAATAATTGCCTAAGGACGCAAAATCTCAACAGCGGCAATAATAGTTGCTCAAAAACCTCGGCTAGTGGTAGTAATAGTGAATTTTTTAACGGAATCGGTTCAAACGAAGCCAATGGTAACGATGCTGCCGAGTTAACGCAAAACTTATCCGCGAACAGTGATGATTTAGTTATAGATGCCGGAAGTAATAGCAATAGTAATGTAGGTAGTGTAACGGCGGTCAAAACGAGAATGTCTACGCGCAAACGCAACTACGATAGTGATTCGAGTGAATGTGGCAGCACAAATGGCGGCGGCGCAACGACGCGCAATTCTATCATGAAGAAAGTGAAAAAGAAGACACGCCGATCGTCATCGGTGCTGTCGATCGATTTAAATGAAGACGACTCGCATATTGGTGGTGTATCTATCGGTCAGAGTGACGATGAAAATAGCAATAGTCAACCAACGAGAGTGATGACTCGCCGGAAGTCCGCTCGAAACCACCAAAATGGCGGTGATTCTAATATATAAATAAAATAAAACATATTAATTCGGCACGAAAACGAAACAATTAATAATGACTATTTTCCTTTTAAATGTTTAACTTTTTCTTTTTAATTTAATAAAAAAAAAAAAAAAACAAATCGGAAGAGAACTCGACGCTTTCATGATCGATCATCCTGGTGTACAATGACTTTTTTTCTCTGTTACATTTTCATTTAAGAAAATCTAGTAAATATTTTTTATACATTATTCAACTTGTACAAATTACGAAAAATAGAAAAAAAATATGAAAAACGAATCAATGAAACAGAAACAGATTAAAATCGATTGCCGCGAAAGTTCATAAAGCGATCGCGATAAAGTTTTCTCTCATTTTAACTATAAAATAAATACACAACTACATAAAGATAATTATTACCGTAAAAGATAAATCAAGAAACAAACATTTATATATATACATTTCTAGAATGGTAAGTTTATCTAGTAATGTAATTTTATATGGATGTAATCTATCCATAAGAGATTAAACGAATGAAATGCAAACTGTAGAAAATACAAAAAAAAAAATGTAAAAAGATTTAAAAGAAAAAAAGAACAAAAATAAAACTGAACTAGTAATAAAAGTTATTACATAATATCTGCAACGAACATGTCTTATTTTCACCACCTCCAATGAAATTGGACCCAAAGACACAGTCTTTAGCCAGCTTCAGCTTGTTGTGTGGTTTCCATTCGGTTAACATAGGGTGCCCCACGAGCAGTGTGCCAAAAAGCTAGAGCGTGTAGGTCTGGCCAAGACAAGAAAAAGATCGTTTAGCCGGGAAGGGCAATTTTCTAAAAAAAAATTACTTAACTTTTAACCCTAACCCCTTTTTTTCGTGCTAGAGGTACTTCTGAAGTTGTGTTTGTATGTATGTATGTTGGCGTTACAGTCCATGAAGAACCTGAGCCGAGCTTCTCTCAATCACCCATGTTGTGTGTGATTTAATTTTCCCATAGGTGAAAGGGACCTACAGTTTATTGCCGGTTCCGAACGGCGAATTTCGAGAAGCTTTTCATGACAATTTTACTACAGGGGGTTTTGTCAGAACCCCGCTGAGGAGAAACACCGTGAAAAACACGTTCGATGACATGGCTGTGTCGGGTTGTGTTTGGTTGCGGTAAAAAGTGTGACATTGCCTTTGCGGAAGATCTCGATAACCCAATGCGCTTTCTGCGTTCAATCTGTTGCTTTATTAGAGATTCGGCAACACTCACAAGAAACAACCGTCTTCGTTGGTGGTATTTTTCATTCTATTTAGGGTATAAGTTTGTCCAGATATATGCAGCTACAAAACTTACATCCAGCAAATTTGCAAAGAAAGCAGAAGGCCATCGGTTTGTCCGTCGCTTAGATACGTACGCGTGCACCGGTAAACCCCGACATATTGGCTCACTGATGACCAGCGACAACAACACCAGCGCTGAGATAAAACGCAGAATATCACTCTTGCCAACCGCTGTTTCTTTGGGCTCAAAAGGCAATTGATAAGTAGAGCCCTCTCTCGGAAAACGAAGGTGACACTCATGCTGATCATTGAATACGACGGGAGAATCCCTCACTTTTTTTTTTTTAGAGACTCGCGCAGGTTAAATTTTTATTTTTATTTTTTTTTTCTTATGATGTGTTGACACACACAACCTGAACGGAGTGCAGTGGTTGGGGTCGTTGATGTTCGTTCACTACTCTCAAGGGTGGTTGTCCTAGACCTAGATAGGACGAGAGCCGACCAAATTCCGCGTTGGTTATAGTCCGTAGTAATTCGTTCAAGCACTTTGGTATTGCATACGCAGAGGATGAATTTTGGTTGACCATATACTGTGAGTGTTATGCCTGCAGCAGTACGTCTGGTCACTTTACATTCACAGCTGCGTTGCATACTTTTTGTCCGTATAGGAATTACTTTTTCTTGGCTATGAAGCGAATTTGAACCATAAACCTTCCGCTCGGCGGTCGATGATGTTAACCACTTGCACCACGGCCACCTTATTATTAACTTATTCTGTTTTGCCATCATTCAAAACGCAAGTGAGTAAATGTCGATAAGGAAGTCTTAAATCCAGCCATCATTGAATACGCATTCGATCCGCACTCTATACAAATTCTCAACCGCAACACAATTGATGCGGATTCCAGTCAGCAATATGAAAAAATTTGAAAATTTTGACAAAAAAATAATTTTATTTTAAATGAAGCTTTGCACAATTTCTTTTTTTGCCTCCATTAAGTACATTTCTGTTTGTGTATTTTGAGGATGGCTGTCTTCAACTTCGGTAACTAATTCTATTGATCCGTGTTCCTCATCAAACACATTAAGAAAATTCTTCTCCACTTAGCATTGGGTAACAAAAAAATATTCATTGTCATATTGTCATACTTCTTATTTTGTGACGAATATGTCGGCAATCACATAGATCTTCCTCCAGTCGAAAAGAATTGCAATCGTGTCCATAATTTCTATTTATTCCGAATTTAAAATAAATTTCTTGTACAAACAATTTAAAATGACAGAACACAACTGATGTAAAAGAAGATCGGTAATGAGGTTCTACCGACCGATAATGTAGTGCGTCCGCCGTATTTAATGATAGGGTTAATTTGCGGAAGTGAAGTGATGCGGATTGGATGAACTCCCGCCGCGAAGAGTCTTCGAATCCACCCCGGAAGGAAGGCGCGGCAGAGGACGGCCGCATCAACGGTGGCGCACGCAGGTGGAAGGGGACCTCAACCAACTGGGCGTGCGGCGCTGGAAACAGCTGGCCAAAGACCGTACCAGCTGGAGACGCTAGTTGGTTGAGGCCCAGGTCCACCACGGAGTGTAGCGCCAACTAAACAAGTATTCGACGCATACGAATCGCAGAATATGTTTTTTTTTTTTCTGCGACTCTAAATACGAAAGGAAATACGAGTAGGTATACGAGTTGCAGAATTGGGGTGAATGTTTCTTTTAAAGTCATCAAGCAGAAATCTACACACCTTTAGAGATTTCGTATATTTCGAATTCTAACTGACATACCGGGTCAGTTAGTCAGTAGAGTTGGGTAGTTCCGGACATGTATAGTTCACGGAACTGTGTCCTCTCATTCCGCAAATTGAACGAAAACATGTCCATGTCCATAGTTCCATCCAACCCTTATTCATCAATCACATACATATGTACAAAACGAAAAAAAAAAAACATAAATGCAACGAACATGCTTTTCATACGGTATGAGTTATACCCCGTAGTTTTCAAGAAACCCAAAAACAAAAAAATTTAACAAATCATACAAACATATGTATGGAGATGTGGCGATAAAGCTCGAACAGTTGGTGTACAGCACACTGGAACTGAAATGAAGAAAAGAAATGAAAGAATACAATGCCTGCACCGCATTTCGTGAACAAATGTCATACATGTATGTATGCATTCAGGTCCAGGCATAGACATGTTTTGCTAGTTCCATATCGGCGCGACTATACATTTAGTTCCGGACATGGACATGTTTTTGCTAGTTCCATATCGATGGAGTATGCGTACAGGATCGACGAATTCTTTTTATTCGTAGTTCCATTCTAGGAGATTTTTTTTTGAGACACTAAAAGCATATTTTTTGAAAGCATTCTAATGCTAAATATAATTTAATGTTAGACTGACTTTTTTGTCAACTACATATGTATGTATGTATGTAGATATGTATGAAGTTTATATTTTTGTATTATCTTTCGATCGATCGGGATCGAATCCCGACACAGCCATGTCATCGAACGTGTTTTTCACGGTGTTTCTCCTCAGCGGGGTTCTGACAAAACCCCCTGCAGTAAAATTGCCATGAAAAGCTTCTCGAAATTCGCCGTTCGGTACCGGCAATAAACTGTAGGTCCCTTTCATCTATGGGAAAATGAAATCACACACAACATGGGAGATTGAGAGAAGCTCGGCTCAGGTCCTTCATGGACTGTAACGCCAACATACATACATACATTATCTTTTTTATTGTTGTTTTGGTTTGAAATGGTAATACAAAATTGTTTTAATAAATCGATCCAGTTTTATTCTGCCATTGAATTAAATAACAGAAAAACTAATTACATATTTACATACATACATACATCTGTATGATAGTTCCGATCGGGAAAAGAAACGTTCCATGTTCGTTCCGCGGTTGGAACTATTTTGCGCAACTCTATTAGTCAGCAGTGGTTAGTGTGCTGGGATGGAATCGGCTAAGGTGATTTGTGACAAGTGACAGTCACATTCTCGGTTTCGGTATCGTGTAAGGTGATAGTCACTGGGATTGTCACATTTTTGTGACAGTTTTCTGGTGACAGCTTTTTAGCTATCACTTTCCTATGTTTTGTGCGTTTGATATGGCTTTGTTTGTGCTTTTGTGTGTTTTATAAAATATATATGTTTCCGTGCTTGGAACTATTTTTAAGCGAAGATGAGGAGCTCAATGAGACATTGATGGAAGTTAGAATTCTGAGGAAGAATTTGAGAAATCAGTCTAAATTGGTTTCCTTTCCTTGTACGCCGACAAAATGTATAATTGGCCAATAAATGAGGAGATCCCTTTGACTGCGCCAACTATAGAGGAATAAGTCTCCTTAATGTCGCATACAAGATCTTCGCTGCCGTTTTGTGTGAACGCCTGAAGCCATTCGTAAACAAGCTGATAGGTCCTTATCAGTGTGGCTTCAGGCCAGGGAAGTCCACCATCGATCAAATCTTCACACTACGGCAGATCCTGGAGAAAACCAATGAGTTTCAAGTCGATACGCACCATCTATTCGTCGACTTCAAGGCCGCATACGACAGCGTAATTAGAGACGAGCTATATAACGCCATGTTTACTTTTGACATCCCTGCGAAGCTCGTCAGACTATGCAGGATGACCTTGGAAAATGCTCGCTGCTCCATCCGAATCGGTGAGCACCTTACCGATAGTTTTGATGTCAAAAAAGGATTTAGGCAGGGCGATGCGCTGTCGTGTGATTTCTTCAACATCGTATTGGAAATGATTGTGCAAAAATCACAGGCCAATACAAGAGGCACAATCTTCTTCAAATCCTCGCAACTCCTTGCATACGCCGACGACATTGACATAATAGGTAGATCGCAGCGAGATGTCAATGAGGCGTTTGCGAGTATTGAGATGGAGGCGGCAAAAATTGGTTTGGCAGTTAATGAGGGCAAGACTAAATATCTGCTGTCATCGAAAAAGGACATTTACCACCGACGTCTTGGACAGAACGTGCATATTGGCAGATATAAGTTCGAGGTAGTTAAGGACTTCATATACCTCGGCTCCGCGGTGACTTGGAACAACGACACCAGTTTCGAAATCAAGCGCAGAATTACTCTTGCCAACCGCTGCTTCTTTGGGCTCAAGAGGCAACTGAGAAGTAGAGCCCTCTCTCGTACGACCAAGTTGACCTTATATAAGACCTTAATTATCCCGGTCCTGTTATACGGCGCAGAAACATGGACTTTATCTAAAGCGGATGAGGAAATCCTTGGTCGTTTCGAGAGAAAGATTCTGCGTTCGATTTTCGGTCCCATAAACACAGAGGAGGGCTGGAGGAGAAGATTCAATCACGAACTGTACGGGTTGTACAGCGACATGAGTCTGGTCAGGCGTCTACGGATCCAACGCCTAAGATGGCTAGGCCATGTAGAGCGAATGGACACCACAGCTCCAGCCCGTAGAGTCTTTGAATCCAACCCCGAGGGACGAAGAAATAGAGGACGGCCGCACCTAAGGTGGCGCGCACAGGTGGAAGGGGACCTCAACCAACTGGGCGTGCGGCATTGGAAAAGACTAGCGAAAGATCGTGCTAGGTGGAGAGGCCCAGGTTCACCCCGAACTGTAGCGCCCGTTAAGTAAGTAAGTAAGTAAATGAATTGAATGCAATAATAGCATTTCTAATATGTACATTATTTACTTTTCCCAGTATTTGTGCAAAACAATCGGTGACAACGGCTCTGATTTTAATTTCGAAATTTCTTTTTAACTATTTAACAGCTGTCTTAAGGCAGCCCTACACGGCGAACATGATCGCCGATTTTGTTCGTGAATTTGCTGTGAATGTCGCCGAGTAAACATAAATAAATAACCATAAGCGCAACCACTTGTGCTTATTTATCGTACATGTTTACCCTCTGAAGTGAATCAGCACGAAATGAATGTTCTCCAAATGTGTTCGCCGTGTAGAGAGTAACGCAAACGAACGGATTCGGCGATCATGTTCGCCGTTTAGGGCTACCTTTATCTATAAGCAATTCCGAAAGAGCAAGTGTTGCTCCTTTTCTAAACTTTTTTTGTGATAATCTTACCCGATACCAAAAGATGATGATAGTCACATATGACTGTCACCAAAGTGACTATCACCTATCCCCTTAGCCGATTCCAGCCCCGGACTCTGGCGCACGATGAGCGAGTTCAGATCCCGGAACGCCATCGAATGTTTATTTCACGACGTTCCTCCTCGGCGGGGTATGGGCAAAACCCCTCGTAGTAAACCTGCTATATAAAAGCTTCTCGACTCACACCGTTCGGAATCGGCATTAAACTGTGGGTCCCTTTCACCTGTGCGAAAAATAAATCACACACAACATAGGTGATTTGAGAGAAGCTTGGCTCTGGTCATTCATGGGCTGTAACGCCACCAAAGAAGAACTGACATACATTGTTAGCAAAAACTACCCACGTATACTTCTCCATCTATAGTCGGTCGAAATCAATAAAACAAAACATTTTAAAATTTATGAAATATTATCTTTTTCTGTTTTATTATTAGTTATTTGTTCCTTATATTTTACAGTATGTTTGCCTTTATATTACTCTCGTTTCTGATCAATGTAAACTCATTATCATATACATGAACAAAAAAATAAATCATTCATCATCCCTTACGCTATGTGTTTACACATATGTATATCAGAACAAAAAATCTCGATTTTCCACACGTAATATGATTTTTTTTTTTTTTTTTTTTATTTTTTGCATTTTATATTTTACATATATTTAAAGCTTACGACTAACAATTGTGATAAATAAATTATACTAATAAAAAATGAAGAAACACAGAATAGGGATAGTAGATAAAAAGATGAAATGAGAAAACGTATGTAAAATAGAATAATTGTTTTTAATTAATTACGTTTCAAATGGCATTTGTTGTTCAGTTTTAATTTTCTTGTTTGTTTGCTTTCTCTCTTATGCTTAAGGATTAAAAATAAATTAAATTAAACAAAAAACATTGACGAGAACTTACAATTAACGCGGTACCTATCATCACCAGCAGCATCATTTCTAATCATCCTTTGATCGATTTAATATTTAATGCTCTGTATTTATGGATATTATGTTGTTTTAATTAAAAAATAAATTACTTATCCTAGAGTTGTTGAATGTAGTTAGCGATTAGGTAGTATACTCTTAATAGATTTTAACACACTTAAACTTTTAGGTATTTTCTTCACTTATTCGTGATAAAACAGTTTGTCTTACATTGTTCTTCTTCTTTTTATTTTTTTGTTTTATTTTCATAACATTTATAATAGGGAAATAATATAGTTTTAGTTTTTCTTTTTATTTTTCTATAAATTAGCAGACATTTATACTCTGTCTTAAGGTATATATATAATTTTTTCTTAACAAATAGCTTTCACAATCACATCAAATCTTCCAGTGTACAAAAAGGAGGGAAGGTCTCTCATGTTTTAGACCAGCCAAACGAGAACATGTATTACCGTTAATTTCGGACTGTATTATAGTGTCTTTTTAACATACATACATACGTGTTGTTTTTTTTTTTTTGAAAAAGAAATATAAAACAGGTTGGGGTCGAGTTTATACCCTTCGTCCTTATTGTGAGTTAATTATTTAGCAAACAATTCTTATGATGACCAGCAATAAAAACAAGGACAACATGTACCCTTTCGACTTTGTAACTTAGTGTCTTTTCTCGGCTACATAAAAAAAAGGCACATTTGAAAAACTGAATTACCAATGCTGGAATCTGATGTGAAAGCAGCAAATTGTACAATATTCACTGCTTCCATTCTTCAAGTGTAAAAAACAAGAAAAACAAAAAATGAGAAAAGCTGCATGTCATCGCAAATGTTTTGCCCTTAATTCTGTTGCTGTACCTTGTTTATTGCTGTTTACATATGACGTATTTCTTAAACAAAAAAAAAAAAAAAAAAAAAAAAAAAAAACACGAATAAAAGTAACAAAAACAAAAAACTAAGTAGAAACATTTGGTAGAGAACTACAATCGTCCGTCGTACTACTATCGCAAGGATTCGGCTTCTCCGGAATAGCAACATTTGAACTAGTTGTAGCGTCGTTGTCATCAGCCTGGTCGATGATTGGTTGAAGAATATTATGAGGTATTTGATCAGTACTGACCATAGATGACCGCGCCACTATAATCGGCGTCACTGCAGCTAATTCCGATGGCTGCAGCTGTTGCACTGCCAGTTGTGGTAATACATTCTGATTACAAGCTACAACAACAGAACACGAAGAAGAAGAAATATCACCTATTGGAACTGGAGTAATTTCTACACTATTTTTCACCGATGAGAAAATATTGTTTTCGGATTGAATATGTAGTGATTTCTTTTGAATCGCTGTAACGATTGGTGATGGTATTCGTTCAATTGTCACCGAGCACGGTATGACCTGTGGTTGTAGCTTCAGCTGTTGCTGTAGTAATTGTGGGGGCGGTGGTTGTGTCGACTGTTGTTGTTCTTGGGCACGCATTTGTTGACATGTGCAAATTGGCGATGTTTGCGTACTTCTGTTCATGGTGACTGGTATGGTATTATTAATGCTGTAATGGCTTGGTGTATTTTGAGATCCGTCGGCAGGTCGAATTTCGCATTCGTTCAAGCGAATGGCTTTATCTGATTTGTATGTTTTCAGAAATTCGGTAAATGTAGTTACAAAGTGCTCATGCAGTTCGCGATGCTTTGATCTACGGTTTGACGGCCGCAGATTTCCGCTTCTTGGGTCTGCTTTTGTTAAAAAACAAAAATTAGAAAATTTTAAAAATAAGAAATTTGAAAAGAAAATTTATAGCAAAATATTACTAAATACATTTTGTCGACAATTCCTTGTTTTTCATTGCATTTAACACAGAAGTTAATTAAACCATTGGTGCGACAAAGATTAATTTTGAAGTCCATATGTATGCACAATAAAAATGACGAGTATAGACTGTGTAATGAAAGATGGTATATTGATGTATAATTAATCTTGATCAGCTAATTAGAAACTTGGCCATTCCATAACAGAAAGATTTACTATAAAGATATTTGGTCGAAAACGCGTTGCAGTGGGGTGACAGTAATAAATGAATTGAACACCCCACACGTCTGGATTTTTACGTACCAGAACTGCACCATTTTTTTTAATAAAGCATCAAGGAATCAGCAAAATTGAACCACTAAATAACTGTGTACATTTATAAGAAACTACACCATACTCTGTTGACTATGACGACGATACGCATTATAGCGATATACACAGTCAGATATTGGTTAAACGGGTTTAAAGGTGATCGTACAACAAGACCGTACAGTGTTGGAAAAAATAATAGAAACAAAGGCAAGCACAATAGTAAACAAGTAGCTGTGGGTCATAATTACATTTTACATTGACACCACTATTGCATATGAATGCTACCTAACAGTACTTTGAAATGGTACATTTGCTTATCCTTCCTCGATATTTGATTTTGCTTGAACGAAAAACAAAGTCATGCTGCTGGAAAAAATAATAGAAACAAAGGATTATGGCATTTCGCATTAGTGATTCCTTAGAGAAAGACAGTTTATTTTTATTGGAAATAGTCGAAATACGTTTCATCTTTTGCTATAGTGTTATTAGATAATAAAAAAAAATTGTCAAAAACGAAAGTTCTGTGAAAAAGGGTCGGGGAGTCCATTGCACTGATTCTGAAAGAATATTAATTAAAAATGTTAGAAATGACGGTTGTACAATGGACAGAATATCGCATATAATGATGTTTTCTTAAGAAAAAAAGATATTTACTGCCCTGCATTTCCATCTCAAAGAAGAAACGAGAGGCAGGAAACGAAAAACAACGTCTCGGTTCGACCATATTCTTGTGCGTCATTGTCGATCTAAGCCGTTTTCTTCTTCTGAGGAACTTAGAAATGAGTTGGATGCACCTGTATCAAGCCGAACAATCAGGAACAGGTTAAGTGAAGCAGGTTTAATGGCAAGGAGTCCAAGAAGAGTCTCTTTTCTAAGTAAGAAAAACATACAACAGAGGTTAACCTTGCCAACAGACAGCTCTAGCGTGAAAACTGGAACAATGTCTTGTGTTCGGATGAAATAAAGTTCAATTTGTTGCGATCTGATGGAAAAATGCAAGTGAGACGACCAAAATATTCCGAATTCGACCCAAAGTACACAAAGAAAACAGTAAAGCACGGTGGAGGTAACCTTATGATTTGGGGCTGCTTCTCATCATCTGGTGTTCGGGCCACTTTTCTGGATAAAGGACAATATGTGTGTTGTAGACTATGTCAACATCCTGAATACGGTAATGCTACCATTTGCTGAAGAGGACATGCCTCTAAAATGGGAGTGTATGCAGGATAATGATCCCAAGCATTCCTCAAAACTAGCAAAGCAATGGTTTAAAACGAATAAAATTGCTGTCATGGAATGGCCTTCACAATCCCCTGATCTAAATCCGATCGAACACTTGTGGGGCGTTCTAAAACGCAAGATCGGGGAATGTAAAGCCAGAAACAAAGAAGAATTGTGGTCCAAAATACAGGAAGACCCCTCTCTCTACCATACGATTTTTTTCCCGTCTTGGCCAGACCTACACGCTCTAGCTTTTTGGCACACTGCTCGTGGGGCACCCTGTATATGTAAACGGGTTTGTTTCTATTATTTTTCCCAACACTGGTAGGTGTTCACATATATGAAGCAGCAATTACAATAAGTATTAAACTAGATGTCGGTTTGGCTGACGATCATACACCAAAGACCAAGGAATATGCCCCTATTATGAGTGTCGATCAGCAATCGACTCGACAACGGTCGATTGCGTCGATTGAATCTGGATTTGGTATTATGTAACTCAATCGACAAATAAATGTAGTATTGTGAATGAGGAGCACATTATTGTGAATGACATACATTTGACATGCGTTTGACGTACATATTTCGTTAATAATAGGCGGTATACCTAGTTTTGATTTTTGAAATTTACTGTTAATAAATACGATAAAATAATGACATCGACCGAATTATATCTAAGTGATTCTGATTCCGATTCTACTCAGATAGAGTTATTAGAAATAGCTCGCAGAAGGAGAAAAATCAGGGATTCCTCAAACCCTTTTGAACTGGAAGAAAAAATGTAAGCATCCGTTTCAGATCAGAATTAGTTCATATTCTTCTTCAATTTCTCTGTTTTATTACTGATGGCTAATTCCTATTAATTTTAGATGCTGGGTACGCATTAAAACCATATCACGGCGATTGAAGAACAGGCGAAACGAGTTGGTCTTAAGATCAATGAGGACAAAACGAAATACATGCTGTCAGGCAAAAACCAATCCGTCGCTCACCACCTGGGACAAAATATAGCAATTGACAGCTACAATTTCGAGGTAGTTAAGGAGTTTGTCTACCTCGGGGCAAACGTAAATTCCACACATGACAGATCCGGCATAGAATCGCCCTTGGCAACCGCTGCTACTTCGGCTTGTCCAAACAACTGGGGTCAAAACTCCTCACTCGAAAGACCAAAGTCATGCTTTACAAAACGCTCATTTTGCCAGTCTTGCTGTACGGAGCCGAAAGCTGGACGATAAGCAGGACAGCGGAGCTGATTTTGGGTTCGACAATTGTCGATCGACTATCGACACTCACAATAAGGGCCATAGTCAAAACAGGAAACTTTTCCGAGTAAATTTGCTCTAGGGAAAGTAAAAGCGACCTCACTGGCCGGAAAGGGCGAAGTCACCTTTTTTTTTGCTTTTTTTTAATGTAAAGAGCATAATTTACATGAATTTCTGCAAGTAAGGAACAACAGTTATGGCAGTGCTTTCAGACCTATTTGATAAAAAAAAAAAAAAAAAAATTAAAGGGACACGGCCCGATTTAATAAAGGCAACGCACCACCGGCTGATTCATTTGGAGTCGTATCCATGATTAAGGACTTATCGTCCCTAGATAAGAATACAAGTGGATGGCATTTTATCCTCGACAAATAGTGGAAGGATAACAAAAAAAAAAATATTCATTGGAACGTAATAAATAGAAACCATCCTGGATTCTATCTTTATACCAGACAGAGGTACGTATTAACCTCTTCGTAAATTGTTACTTCTTTAAACCAAATTTATAGGAAGCTTGTGCGCTTGTTATATCATCCTTTATCAACTCGATGATCCCTGGCCTACTTAACCTCAGTGTTAAATTCAATATATTACTCCTAAACCTTAGGTGTACATTTCACTCAAATAATATAAGAAAAAATAAATAAATAATAAATGAAATAATCACAAAAATTTTGCACACAATTTAAACGTTTGTCTCGTTTTAGTTATAACACTTTTTCTCTCCCTTTCTTAAAATATAAAATTGAAAAAAAGGCTTAAAAAAAAGTGTTTATGTATCGATGATGGTAATGAGTGGTTAGGCAAACAAGCTACAACACCGTTATGCAAACGTTCATTAGTAAATTTGTTAGTAGAGCAAAGACTTAGTTTTAAGCATGCAATTAGGAAATGTGTTGTGTGTAAGGTAAAATTAAAATTCACATACCTCAGTGTTACTTTTTTTTTTCTTTGATTTTTTTTTTGTTTTGGTTTTTGATAAAATAAATATAAAATATACATTTTTGTTTATATTTGTGTTTTAGCCCATGTAAATACATATTTTTCCCTTCAAATAGGTATGTACATGTGAAAAAAATGTGACTAATTTCGGGTTCTCTTTTTTTCCAATTATGTATACTTTTTGTTACATTTGTGAGTCTCAAAGTGCTAACAAGACCGCCTCCGTTATATCGTAGCTGCAAAAGGGTTTTTTTGTTTTTTGTTGATTTTGTTGAATATAGAGGGTTTCGTTTTTTTTAATAAATAAATATATGATTAACATATGAGTAAATAATAAATAAATTACAAGTTTTTGCATTTTTTTTTACTCAAAATACTTTTACAGAGTGTACAATTCTACGAGAGTATGCAAATTATAAACAAAAAAATAAAAATAAATAAAAAACCAAAATTACTCCAATCGTATTACAAGATACAACAAAAAATAAATAAAATGCAGTAAATTGATCGATTGCCAATTTGATATAAAAAAATAAACAAATTATTACATTTGCTGTAGTAGGATTCAAGAGCTTAGTGAGTGTGCTTAGCCACAGTATACTGCTGTACACAATTCCTATTTTTATTGTTTGTAAATGTTTTACTTTAGTGCTATGTTATACATTTTATTTAGTACTTGTTCAATTTTACTTCTTCGATCAAATATGAGAATAGTTAAAAATATAGTTGAACTTTAAGGGCAAAGAGAAATCTGTGATGTTATGTCTGCACAAGCGAAATCGAAATAAGTTTTTATACTGTTTTTTGTTAATGTCTCGTGTTGCTGTTTTAAACGGTCATGCAATATTGCTTTGAGTGATAATTAAATGAAACTGTAAGTTGAGAAAATGTGACTGTGTACACTGCTGTATATGGAAAGCTAAAGCTAAAATCATGCAAATTATAAACTGAGGCAACCGATATAACAGGCAACATATCTGCATTACTTTCGAGAAGATGCTCGTATGTTTTCAAGTATCAAACTACAAGCAAAAAATGCTCTTGAATTTAATAGTGTAATTTTATAACCTTATGTTCAGCGTACAACTAAAATAATTAGAATGCGATGGCAAACGCAAATGTAATACTAAATAAATACTAATGTCGATGATAGTCTTACTTCAAACGTCTAATAGAAAATCTACCATACAATAAGAAAAGGTAATTCTTTTTTGTTGAAAGGGTTTCACTGGATTTAGGATTTTTAATTGTATATTCTTCAAGATTAACCAAACTCTACAACATTAACCGACCTTAACACACATATGTACATCTGTCAATAGTAACTATTTAAATGTATCGATTTTTAGGGTAAACACAACTAATTACAGGATGTCCCAGTCAAAATGTGGATCTCGTATCATTTGTCCGGTAGAAGATTTCTAACGAAAGCAAATATGTTTCCTTGACAAGCTATAGTTAAAAAGCAACACAAACTTGGCAACTACATATATTCGGATACCGGCAATAGTGACTTCAATTCAACCGTGGAAAAGTTCAATTGCAAAATTTAGGAAGACTGAATGGTCATCAGCCGATTAAACATTCAAAACAAAATATCCCAGCAGTTCGAAAGAGTCTAGGAATTGTGGTCAAGAATTCGCCATTCAGAGTAGCTCCACAAGCGTTTTATTCACAAAGAATTTCCTTGAAGATAGAAACTAAACGATATTTCAAAGAAATTCAACAACAATGGTTGTATAAAATTGCGACAAAAAGTACGAACATATTTGGTATGCAAGTGGTGGTATAAGCGAACTCTGCGTTTTGTTTTTATTCGGTTTTGCTTTAGATTTCATGTACCTTTCATACACTTCACAAAATAATATCTAAATCCAGTAAGAAACACCAATCCAACAGAAAACGAAAACACGCAACTAAGAACACTGTCTAGCGACAATACTGAACTGAAGAAACACAACTAGAACGAAGAAGAAACAGAAATTTAAAAAAAAAAAAATAAATTGAAAAGAGAAAATAAGAAATAGAAAAGAACAACAGCAAATCGAAAGGAAGACAACAATAGCATCCTAACAGTTTACACAACATGAGCAAATCCATGTACTTTCACTCACAATTCTCTACACTACGACTAGACTAATATTCTAATTATAAAAACAAAACAACAAAAGGAGTTTTTTGGTGTTTTGCTTTTTGATTTTGAATGTATGTTTACCTAATTTCCTTAGTTTCCAGTAGGGAAGAGTTATTCACTTCACTAACAGCATTTATCATCGATGTTGGCGAAAACGGTAGGTGATACATTCCAGATGTGTCCATGAATTGATCACTTTTAATGAGCAATTCATTCTTTATATCCATAAAGTGTGATGAGGAGTGATCGCTATTACCATTGTTATTGCTTTGAGTCGTTGAACTATTGCCGAATGTGTAGCCGGTAGAGGAGGATGTGAACGGACAAAGTTCGATCTCGTTTGCATTCAGCAATTTTGGCTGATAGGCATGCAAACCGTCGGGTGTGATTATCTGATAGCTTTGCACGGTGCCGATGACATGATTTTCATTTGTCGCAGGCATATAGGAAACATTTTCGAGTTTGGTTAGCGAAGTCATGTCCATTTGATTGTGATGCTGCTGTTGACCATCTTGTTGTTGTTGGTGATGATGGTGGTGGTGTTGGTGATGTTGTTGTTGTTGGTGACTAGAATTAGATGTGGACGAGGATGAAGTGGTCGTACAAGATGTAGTGCTCATCGGCATAGAGGTCATTGTTTGCTGGCTAGAGTTCTTGATTTGAATATGCTGCGTAGAGGATTGACTCAGTTGCGGCTGATGGAATATACTACTACCATCGAGGGTATTGTGAGTTTGTATTGTTTGAACTGGAAGGAGCGAACCATTCGAGGTGGAAAGTGGACCTTGGATGATTATATTGTTTGCATGTAATTGATTCTGAAGCAAGGCATTGTTCAGGTCGATTTGGTTGTAGAGTATAGTTGTATTTTGCAAATGTTGATGTTGTTGTTGCTGCTGCTGCTGCTGTTGTTGGTGATGTTGCAACAGATCAGCCGTGCTTATTTGCAGCTGATTCGGTAATATCATGTTGCTCAAATCAATCGTTTGCAAATGGTGTGGAGTGCAACCATTTAGACCTTGACTGCTGTTATTGCTTTCGGTATTTGCATCAATGATTGTTGTTATTGTCTGGTTTTCATTTTGAGATTGTTGTTGTTGCTTATCTTGTTCTAATTGCAGTAACTGCGCTTGCTTTTGAGCTTTGGTTATTCGCTTTCGTTTGGCGGGTGTTTTCTTTACCGTCGCCGGTTTCTCCTCCTCTGCCGCCGCCTTCATTTGCTCTTCCATATCTACAATATCGCTGTGTTTTTCCTTCTTATGCATTTTCATCTTATCTGGACGTGAGAACTCTTTGCTACAAATAGGACAGGCAAACACCTTACGATTGTCACCCTCGTGGAATAGATAGGCATGTCTTTGGAAACTATATTTGTTTTTGAATGTTTTGAAAACCTCCTTTTTGGCACACACAGCACAGTAAGCGACTCCGTCGACTATGTGCTCATATCTTTGGATATCTAGCCCTCGTACCGACATTTTCTCTAAATACTCCGATTGCTCATCGGGTTCATTACGTAGTTTTCGTTTTCGTTTCTGTTTCAGATTGTAAAACATTTTTGCTGTGTACCCTGATGGAATACTATTAATCGGAAGAGTATTTGAGTTCTCTTCCTTTCCGTCGCTGGCAACTGTCATCGTCGATTCATCGTTACTCGTATTTACTGGCATATCGATCTCCCGTGGACGTTGATCTATGATGTACGTGGTATTGTCATCCGTGGTCACCATATAAACTTCTTTTGTTTTTCATTTTCGTTTTTTGTTCATCATTTAAAAAGACATGTACACATATTTAAAGACGTTATGAATTAAAAACAAAAAAAAAAAAAAGATATAAAATAAAATTACGTTCACGGAATATTTATTTTTTTACCGTTGGTAGAAAAATGTTTTTGTTTTTTTTGTTTTTTAAATAATTTTACAATTAAAAACAGTATTTCTGGTTGTTTTTCTTTCAAAATTAAAATTAAAAAATAAAATAAACTAAAATCATTTGCTTATCAAAATAATTAAACAAAAGGTAAAGATAAAGAGAAAACGAAATGAAAAATAATACAGAAAACAACAAAAAAAAAAAAAAAACAGTTATGAGAAGAGAGTAATGAAATTAAGAAGCTAGCTCTCTTGCTTTTTCAGTGTTTGGTTTTTTCTATTTTTGTTTTTGGTGTGTTTTTTCTTAAACTTGCTTTTTAGTTTAATTCTCATCCGTCGACTAAAGAAAATTCGTCTTTTTATAAAATGAGATTCAATCAATTATTATATCGTTGACTATTATAATTTCTTGGGGGGATAAACTGGCAGTAGTTTCGATATCTTGAATTATATGCATTGTATCTTGAATTAGAAGAAGCTTTGGAGTAGTGATATTGGAAGCTTTTTTGATGACTTCGATGTACTACGGAGAAAAGTACATAAAGATCAGTTTTCATCGAATAGTTGAGTTAGGAAAGGAAATAGGTCAAGCAATCAATAAAGGGGAAAATTTCACGCAAGTAGTGTTTAAAGTAGCAAACTAATTAAAATGTGAGTTTTTTGTTAAATTTGAAAATGGCACACAAAACCAACATTTATCGAAAATCGGGTGGAAATAAGTTATTTATTTGAATGTTAGTTAGTGCCAGGCTTGCAGGGTCAGTGTAAATATTGTATTAATAAAAATCCACTATGACTGAGTAACGATTGGGAAACGGAAATAAAAAATTGTACATTTGTACCAGTTACTTGCAAGGAATTATATTACGATCAGGTGGTAATATTTGTCCTTCTGAAGCTTTATCTTAACGGGGTAATTTAACCAGTATGAATAGCTGTCAAGTCAAAGTGAATTATTTGCGAAAACTATCTATGCGAACATTTAATTGCCGACAGAATGTCTATTGGAACACAATATAATAGAATATGGGTAATTGGAGACAAGGTGCGCACAGAAGAAAGTAATAGCGTGGCGGTGAAAGAAAACATAGAACTACAGTGGTTTGGGTCGTAGATGTTCGTTCACTACTCTCCAGGGGTGGTTGTCCTAGATAGGAGGAGAGAAACCGACCGAATTTTCACGTTGGTTGTAGTTCCCAGCAACTGAAGGATACTTGTCAATTGTTTTAATGTTTCCCCAGATTTATTGACCTTCGGTATAGAATGGCAGCTAGTAGGCAGCACGGCCAAGTGCGAGTCGGACTCGCGCACGAAAGGTTCCGTACCATCTGTATATAGACATATGAAAGAGACGTTGTATGTTACCTCATCAGTGATCTTATTAAAATGGCTAATCTGTTTGAAATGATTTTTTGCACGATGACAGATCTTGGTTGCAGGCAGGTTATAGGCATATTACTTTGATGATCAAAAATCTCCATGATGAGATAGTTGATCATCAAAGTGTCCATTGAATTCAAATCAATTATCTTACTTGACAGCAAGTAGGTGTAAAAGTGAATAACAATAATTATGGGAAATTGAAATTATGGGTTTGCAGCTAGGATTAATATATCAAGGACACAATAGGGTTCAATGCTTGGAAGTGTTTTATTGGTTGTGGGATATGATCGAAAATTAATTCCACAACAATTGAATTTGTTGCAACATTTGATATCTTAACCTATCAGGATGGAAAAGGTGAGGAATAGCAATTATACGAAAGGGTTTGCAGCAAGGATAAACTTAGCAGTGACACAATAGGGATCATCAAAGCTTAAAGGGTATTTATCATTGGTTGTTAGTAATTATAACAAAAGTGTTGCAGCTAGGATTAATATATCAACGACACAAAAGAGATCAAAGCTGGGAAGTTTGCTACTGGTTGTGGGATATTGTCGACTAACCTTAGGTCAGTATGTGACCAAGGGAATTTTTTGGATGAAAATCATGTCTGTTGTATGGGAGCCCCCCTTAAATATTAATTTTATTCTGTTTTTAGTATTTCTTGCTATAGCGGCAACAGAAATACATCATGTGTGAACATTTCAACTGTCT
Organism: Eumerus sabulonum; assembly: GCA_951905685.1. Classification (NCBI taxonomy): domain Eukaryota; kingdom Metazoa; phylum Arthropoda; class Insecta; order Diptera; family Syrphidae; genus Eumerus; species Eumerus sabulonum. Next base: position 53,805,936 of record OX645063.1, read on the forward strand.
AACTATCACGGTTCATGAGATACAGCCTGGTGACAGACGGACGGACGGACAGCGAAGTCTTAGTAATAGGGTCCCGTCTTACCCTTTGGGTACGGAGCCCTAAAAAAACAAATGCTTGTTTGCTTTGGTGGCGTTACAGCCCATGAAAGGTCAAAGCCAAGCATCTCTCAATCACCCATTTTGTGACTTTTTCTTTTTTTTTTACACGGGTGAGAGGGACCCAACAGGGACCTACCTAATTTCTGATGGCAAATTCTATTCGGAAGTCAGGGACTTTCTTGGATGCTCTAACAAGATGAACAGAAACGCCGTAAAATACCAACCAAAATCAGAAAGTAGTGGTAGAAAGCCAGCAACGTCACCGCATTTGGTCAAGCGTATTGTCAGACTTTCGAAAAAGGATCCATTCAAGGCAGCCGTCGAAATAAAAATGGATATTCAGCTCCATTTTGGCAAGTGTTGAAACAATTCGTCGGAGTTTGAGGGAGGAAAATTTGAAGGCCTGTAGTCCAAGAAAAATGTCGCTACCTAAACGTTGTCATGTGACTAAGATTAAGTTTGCTCGAAAGCGCATCGATTGGTCAATTCAAAATGGAAGAACATTCTATGGTCAGATGAAAACAAAATCGTGCTTTTTGGTGGTGTTGGATCTCGTTGTTTTGGTCGAAGATTTCCAAACATGGCATTTAAACAGACTTCCCATAAAACTGTGAAACTTGGAGTTATATTTCAAACCATGGTGTTGGTCCAATTTAGTTGATAAAATCTGTACTGGACCGACACCTTAGGCTGAACCCAAACCGAGGCCGACAAAACGTTTTTCCTTGTCGTGTACGACAAGTATACATGGCATCTTATAAGTCAACACACACCAAATGGGACGCAACACGACAGAACATTTTGTTTGACCGCGCTCTCGTTGCTCCGATGTCCATTTTATACAGCATTGCATACAGCCAACCCACACCGAACGCACCAAACGTGTTGCGAACATGTGTCGTTGCCGAAAAGTACACACTACCTTAGCGGTCAACCCACATCGGACGAAATAAACAGAGCACGACACGATAAAGCAAAAAAACATTTCGAAATCTGTTCGCCGGTATTTTGTCTTTCTGTGACAAAATCGATGCATTGCGAATTTGTGAAGTAAGATAGGAGTTGACGCGGAGAAGCTACTAACTTTGATTGAGCAAAGGAGCGCCATGTATACTACGGTGGCAAAACCTTCCGTATTATACTTGCCATGAAAAAGGTTCTCGACTCAAGCCATTCGGAATCGGCATTAAACTGTAGGTCCCCTTCACCTGTGTAAAAAATAAATCACACACAGCTTGGGTGATTGAGAGAAGCTTGGCTCCGACCCTTCACGGGCTGTAACGCCACCAAAGCAAGCAAGCAAAGGAGCACAATTTATAATTACATACATATATTGAATCAGACGACATTTCAAACGACGATAACTGAATTTGTTTTTTTTTCAACCCACACCAAGCGCAACAATTCGTCGGAAACATTTTGCTTGTCGGTAAGTGTTGGGATTGGTGTGGGTTAGAATGAAAAACGTTTTCTTATCGTGCGATAAAAAAAAAAAACCTTTTGTCGTCTTCGGTGTGAGTTCAGTCTTAATGTTCAATAATGAGTGAAGTCACGCTGCCGTTTGCTTCCGTCGAAATGACGTTGTTTTGGGTCATCCAACAAGGCCGACGACCCCAAAAACACAAGCGCAAAAAGGCAAAGCAATGGTTTCGCAAAACGATGTCAATGTGGTGGAGGTGGCTACCTCAATCTCCAGACTTGAACCCTATCGAAAATTGATGGGCCGTTGTTAAAAAAGGTATTTCCGGGGACTAGCCAAGAAACATTAACAAGCTTTGGAACAGTACACGCCACAAAAACCTGTTGTTATTGTACAGCTTTACATTCAAAACAATTTCTCAATTGTGAAAACACAACGTGCGTACCATTCAAAAATTGAAGTGAGAGATGCGCCTTACATTACCATTAGGCGTTTGCACCAAAAATGTTTGGACACCGTAAATCTTGGCAATGCTAGTCATCAAGGGAGAGAGCGTACGAGACGGTCCGATGAGAATATTGAGGCTGTACGGGCCTCAGTTGAGAGCTCACCACGAACATCGAGTCGCAGCCCTTAACCTCAGTTGGGCATAAGTCGCAGCTCACTGCAACGCATAACTGCCTGAACACAATGAGGTCGCGGTCGCTGTCTCAGTCGCCTGTCAAAAGTTAAATGTATGTAAATTCCATAATGTAAACACAATGAAGTCGCGGTCGCTGTATCGGTCGTAGGGTGTGTCGCGCGAGTTGGCTAACTTTTTAACTCGGTCGTACGACATTGTGACAGCTGTGAAGGAAATCTTCAAATCGGCGGTTGACGGTTCGTTGTAAGTACAAGGTGTCTCAAAAAAAAAGTTTGCATTTAGTGGATCGATTAAAAACGAAGTAAACATTCTATCGAAAACTATTTTATTTATCACAACTTGAGAATTCATTTTTTAAAAAAAATGTCATCAAAATGTAAGCCCTCGCGTTCGCGACAACCATTTAATCGAACAGCTCTGCGTGCTTATGAATCGAAAGGTCGGAATCACTGCGAACAGACTGATTAACATTCTGTATTGAAAACCAATTCTCGCTATAGTATTAAAATCAATAAAACTCTTTTTCTGGCTTTTTCCCCGTTGATGCCTTAACTAACTAGTTTGTTATGAAAAACAAAAAAAAAAAAAAAAATGATTGATATATGTAGACTACACCCTGTACGATAAGCATTCACTTACCGAATTTTCCAAAGCTATAATCGACGCACTTGGGTTCACTTCTGTTTTTTTCTTGATGAAAATGCAAAACCAACCACATAATAATGTAATGTCCCGCATAGCAAAAACTACATAGTTGCAGTGGGCGAGCGTGTCGTATGATTTCAGTCCAGAATAATAGTCTATGTATGTACACATGTATGTATGTATGTTGAAGGACCAACGCCGAGCTTCTCTCAATCACCCCGGGCCATGTTGTGTGTGATTTTATTTTCCGATATGTAAAAGGGACCTAGTTTATTGCCGTTTCCGAACGGCGAATTTCGAGAAATTTTCTTGACAATTATACTACAGGGGGTTTTGTCAGTACTCGCTGAGGAGAAGCACCGTGAAAAATACGTTCGATGACATGGCTGTTGTCAGGATTCGACCCCCCGTGTCATAGGCGTCAGAGACCAACACACTATCCACTGGAAAAAACCAACATATCCTCATGAACTGTGAAATGAATAAGGTCCAGGATATTAACTGCCGACAATTAGGTCGCAGTCACTGTCTCCGTCGCAATATAGGTCGCGGTCGGCATTGCTGTCGCTAGGATTGGCAAAATCTCGCCCACAATGAGGTCGCTTTATGTCAAATTTTAACAGCTGTTTTCACCTTTGTCCATATAAAAGGTGTCTCAAAAGAAAGTTTCCATTTGTTTAGCTTATTGCGTGAACGCAACGAATCCGAGCGGCGCGGGGAGTATGTCAATCGGTAGCCTGGCTATTGGGAATTCAGTCGGTATGGAGCGTTTCTCGGGTGCAGACTGCGCGTGCGAGAGTTTTACAAAAACGGTGATTCGCAATTGTACGCCATTTAAAGGATGCGCCAAGCATTCCTCTCATTCGAGAATGAGTAAAAAAGTTTGAAGAGACTGGTTCAACACTAGAAAAACCAAAATCTGGACGGTCAAGGTCATCGATAACGTAAGAAAACGTAAAGAATGTTAATCAGAATTCGGAAGCGCGCAGAGCTCTAATGAGAAATTTTGCTGTTCGATTAAATGGTTGTCGCGAACGCGAGGGCTTACATTTAGATTACATTATTTTTAAAAAATAAATTCTCAAGTTGTGAACTTTAATGATAAATAAAATAGTTTTCGATAGAATGTTTGTTTCGTTTTTAATCGATCCACTAAATACAAACTTTCTTTTGAGACACCTTGTACTTACAGCGGACCGTCAACCGCCGATTTGAAGATTTCCTTATGTTTTGTTCTTTTTTTCTACACAGCTGTCACAATGTCGTACGACCGAGATAAAAGTTAGCCAAGTCGCGCGACGCACCGTACGATCGAGACAGCGACCGCGACATCATTGTGTTTACGTTATGGGATTTACGTAAGTTTAACTTTTGACGGGCGACCGTGACCTCATTGTGTTCAGGTAGTAAGTCAGAGTCTACACGAGGGCTGTTTTTTGCGCCTATTTCTTTTGAACCTTCGTTCCAATTTGAAGACGAGTCCACACGGAGCTTTTCTGCGCGTGCCTGTTTTTTAACATTTCGCTTCACATTTCATTTTCGTTAGCCTATGGTGATGTTTGAAAAGTAAGAATGGTAGCCAAACGTGCACTTCCAAGTCAGAAACAGGAATGAAGCGACATCGTAAAACAAAGAAAAGGAGATAAGGAAATGTCAAAAAAACCCACGAAGTACCTAGTCAGGTATTACACCATGCATCTTTTGGACGTGCAACTCTTGGTAATTTTCTTTTGAACTGACATTCCGAGTCCCACGGGCTATTACACTGTGCATCTCTCCATATCGCAGTGTTGTGCTTTTATTTTGACATTTCATTTTCACTTGATTATAAAAAATTGTACGCGTCTCATAATTGCTTATGAGCTCGCATGTCAATTCCTTTGTCCACTTAAAACCAGTCAGTTCACTCAAAATAACTATGTCGGAGTCTACACGAGGGCTTTCTTTTTGCGCCTTTTTCTTTTGAACCTACGTTCCAATTTGAGGACGCGTCCACACGGAGCTTTTCTGCGCGTGCCTGTTTCTTGACATTTCGCTTCACATTTCAATTTCGTTAGCCTGTGGTGATGTTTGAAAACTAAGGATGGTATCCAAACGTACACTTCCAAGTCAGAAACAGGAGTGAAGCGACATCGCAAAACAAAGAAAAGGAGATAAGAAAATGGCAAAAAAACCCACGAAGTAGCTACCCGCGCGTGACTGTGCCAATGTATTTCTGTTTCACTTACCCTCCCTTTTACACTTATTTTATCCCTCGTCAGATAGCCCTCGTGTAGACTCCGACTATGCTATCTTCCGCTTTCTTGCAAATCCACACTTAGAAATGTGAATTGCATGTGAAGCAACATCGCAAAACAAAGAAAAGGAGATAAGGAAATGCCAAAAAAATGCACGAAGTAGCCTACCCGCGCATCACCGTGCCAGTAATTTCCATTTCACTGACCATCTCTTTCGCACTCATTTGTATCCTGGCCACTGATGCATGGTGTAATACGCGACCTACCCGCGCGTGATTGTGCCAGTGTATTTCTGTTTCACTTACTCTCTCTTTTGCACTTATTTCAGCCTTCGTCAAAAAGCCCTCGTGTAGACTCCGACAAATTCACGAAATCATAGCTTGGTTGACCGACTCGTAAGCAACTTGTGTCTAAACGTTTCTTTTGAAATAATCGTGCATCTATTGGGGACTTGAATAATAATAAATCATCAGATGATATTTTCCCACTAAACACTGAACACTATGTACTCGATTCCTACTTCTTTGATTATTTCAAGTCGTTGCGTTTCAACAGCAATAAAAAAAAAAAGAAGTCACAAAAGAGATCGTATGTCTAAGGTATAGGATTTCTGATTTGATTCAATTCCTGTCCGTACTATACCAAAGAATGTTTTTATTCACAAGCTGCCACTTTATGACTGATTAAAATCGGAGCCCGTAAGCACAATGGTAATGTGTCAGACTGCATATATGTACATACTATTCAAGAGTATCGTGAGCAAGGGAGAGAAAAAATAAAAATGAATGTTATCGGAAACTATGGGTTTCATCACCTGGTGCGCTACTAAAGAATAAAATATCCAATCAAACAACTGCATCTGCACTGCATGGACACCAAAAATAATAACTTTCTGCTGAGACAGTACACAAGACTTCCCTACGTACAAAAAATACTGCATTTCTGGCTTTTATAATTCGCACTAACAGATCGATCGTTAACTTTGATCTACTTTTCTGGTTTTCACATTGTAAACACTGCTGTGTGACATAAAAAAAAAAAAAAAAAAAAAAAAAAAAAACACAATTTCCAAAATGACTGTACAATATTTATTAATGGTTGAGTGTAGTAAGAAATCAAACTAAGGACAAAACGTAAGAGTTAACTAAAACCAAAGTACAAGCAAATCCCCAAGAAAAAATATATAAAAAGAAAAAGAGTAAAGACAGTAAAAGACTGCCTTTATCTAATCTTTTGTTTTTAGGAATTAGTAAACATACAGAAAGCTAGAGAAGTCCTTTCCACCACTTTGTAGTAGTAACACACTATTGTTAAACTTTTAGTGTTTTTTTCTTTTTTGTTTTGTTTGTTAAATGAATTTCTTCTCTATACATGAACACTTTAATAACATCAATGAAAAGATGAGTGTCGAAACAGAAAATAACAAAAAAAAAAAAAAAAAAAAAAAATCAAAAAAATAGAAGTTAATGAACGGCCATAGAAATTGTGCAAAATTTTTGCGACAATGTATTAGCATATAAAGCAAATAAAAATAAAATAAACAAATATCGATAACTGAACAACAAAACATAACCGAAAAACTGAATTAAAACAAAAATTAAATCAAAATTGAAATGAAAACCGGAATCACAAACGAGTAAAATGAAAAAAAAAAACGGAAAATAATTTTTTCTTCAATTAATTTAGAGGGGAAAATGGCAAAATGCTCACCTGGTGTTGCATCCGTGCCACCATTCTGACTAGTATCCGAATTTAACATTTCGGAACTACCATCGCCATTGCTGGCATCGCCGCCGCCGCCACTGCTGCTGTTGCTGTTACCAATCACTTCACTCTTTATGTGTAGAGCGGTACCGTCCGTTGACGGTACTGGACTGTGTGTAGTAGTTGGTAATGCGACCGGAATCGGTGATAGTGTCGTCGTACCACCTCCTATGGCTTTGTACACAATGGTTGTGTTCAATGTATTGTGATGACTAGAATTATTGAAGACAGCTGCCGTTGCAGATGTCGGACCAGCTGAGGTCGGAGTTGCTGTGTTAAAATTCACACATACAGTCGATGGGGGTGATGTTGATGCTATTGTAGTAGTAGTGGTCGGCTGTTGTTGTTGTTGCTGTATTGGTGGTGGCGGTGTTTGTTGTTGTTGTTGTGGCGATGGTGGTGGTGGTGGTGGTAATGATTGCTGTTGTTGGAATTGATAATCCATAGCGGTTTGATTTGTATTCGAATTCGAATTTGGATTGAGATTCATATTCAAATTCAGATTCTCGGACGATGAAGACTTTTTAATAATTGGAATTTTACCCTCAAATTTAATGGGATGATTCACAAATTGTAACGTAGGACTAAGATTTTTCATCAAATGTTCGTTGAGTTTACGAAGAACTTCACTATCGGATGGTTTTGGTATTGTAGCTGGTGATGGTGATAGTACTGAACTAGATGAATCTAAAGAAGGATATACTGATAGAATGATTGTACTTGAAGAAGTTGCATTTAGCATACTTCACGTACCATTATTCTCCTTCTTTTTTCGCGTTGGTGTTTTACGTGGCGTTTTTTGTTTAGGAACTTTCTCTGTCTTCTCCGTAGAGAGACGTTCTCTTTTTGCTTTTACTGTTCCTTCAGCTGGTGATTCTTTGCCCTTAGGACTACGACCCTTGCCACGAGAATTGGAACGACGTTTACTTTCAAACCAATCGTCGTCGTATTCAGCATCTGATTTTCGTTTTTGTTTACGTTTCTTAAATGCATCATCATCATCGTCGTATTCTAAAACGAAACCAAATAAGGATATAACGTATATTTAGTTACAATGCATAACGGTTATTCAGTATAATATTACATATTATTTAAACATAGAAACAATGCAATATAAGACGAGAGTAGTGTTTATCGATAAACCTCGATTTAATATTAAAAATCTCTATGTGAAGATTAGTATACTAAATGTCGAAGCGATTAAAATGCTTGTGAATTATTTTCAACCTAGCTTAAGTCAACTAGCCAGTCTTTAACTGACTACCTCTTAAGCGTGGAGCATCAAGAATCACTCAAACAACAATTCATACTCGCGCACGTTCACATATCGCATTCGTTTTTCACGAAAGGTCTGTGAGCAGAGCATAAATCGTATGTATTACGATTACGATTCTCGATTTAAGACTAATTAGGTATCGTTTAGTCTGTGTGTCTGTCAGGTCACTTAGAAAAATGAATATTTTAAAAGCAAGACTGCACATCCACGACAACCCATGCTTTCGCATTATACATATAATTTGTTCACAAATCTAACCCAGAAAACCAAACAAATTTCTATAATAATAATCTAATGCATAACCGTCACAAGAAAAGTTGTGTTAATAATAAAACAGGACATGGACAGGACAACAGAAAACAAAAGAAGAACCATGCGATAACCAAAACAACCAAACACCTTAAGAAGAAATGTTATTTATTTATCGATTAATTAGGTTGTCTTTTTCGAATTATTTTAGGGGAGACATGTGATTAAAAAAAAAAAAACAAAAAATAAAAAAAAGAGGCATTAAGACCAATTGAAAGCAGGATTACGATGCCTTGTTAGAACTGTCATCACTAATATGTCCATATGACAGAAATTGAATTGAATCGAGAACAAGTTCTCCATGTTCTTACCTGATCCGTCGTCAATGTAATCGAGTAATTCTTTCTTAGTTTTCAAATCAGCCGGACTCAGATTACTTAAGTCAGGTTGTTCTACAATCGATGGTACTTCTTCCTCGTCCTCTATGTCTAAAGTCAGAACGCTCTCCTTCAGGACAGCCTTAACATCATCCGGTATATTTGGATTTAATTGAATTTCATCGAGATCAAGATCGGGATTGCGTTCTTTAAATGATTTCTTCTTTGTTGGATTACAATGCTTCTTCATTCTTTGGAATAATTGTACAGGAACATCCCCATTTCTATGGGGTACCCGCATATACGGTAAGTAGAGAAAAGAAAATTTGTTTAGCGATATTTGAAAACGACATTTGGCACAATGACAACTTACTTCTTATTGCATAACACATCCAGTTGCGTTGGTGGTGGTGCGGGTGATAATAGATTGGGTGGGTCCTCTGGATGTTGACCGATATCGGTCCCTTCGAGCCACGCTTGATAGCGCTGCGGTTGGAAGCGCTTTACAAATGTATCCATGGATATTTTTACCATGTCGTTGCTAAAATTTTAATTATACATGACAACATGCCACGACAAAGGGTAGTAGTTTTATAATTACCTGCAGGTACATTGAGTAGCACGTTTGCCATATTCGATCCAACGTTCCATAGCGAAATTTGTTGATTCGGCACAATTGAAACCGTGATTAAAGCCAGCATGGTAGCCAAAAGGAAATGTGATCATGATCTCACCAGCCTCTTGTGTTATCTAATCAAATAGTTGATAGTAATTGAGAAACCTATTCTCCCCCTATTGCCTGGTGCTTTTGCAATATTTACCTTACTAACAGGAACCTCATGCTGTTTGAGAATCTGAGGACTAATCAAAGTCATCTTATGGCGTAAGTATGCATTGCAATTTTTGTAACTCGCCGGAAAGTAACTATTCGCAACTTTCTCCAATTTTCTACCATATTCGGGCGGAACAACATACCATGTTTTGGGAGCGCCAAAGTGAAGGTAGTTTATAGAATACAAGTCCATATCCTCAGTGTGCCACGCGAATGTGGTTTTCCACATTCCGAAATATAGGTACGCTGTATTGACACCATCAATTTGAATGCCATAGTCTTCGTTTACAAAGTCCAAAATCGTCCCCAGACGGTTAATGTTCCAGTGCTAGAAGAAGAAAGAAAGGCATGTTGACTCGACCTAGCAGTGCATAAAAAAAAAATTGACTTACATTCATCTCTGGATCGGTAATACTGCCGCTAACATCAGCACCATAAATCGGTGCCACGTAAGTAATATTCTTCCAATACTTTCGTTCAAGATCTTCGAAATCAAAGTGTTTCGGTGGCTGATAACGTTCAGTGTTTGCCAGTTCAGCAAACTGCTTTACAGTAAGTGGTTTCTTTTGAATATTGATCTGTTGGTAGAGGCCCTGTTTGCCAGTGACAACCTGACAAATCGGGGCCGGAATCGTTATGTTGAGCGCATCCAAATCGTCGTAACCCCTTTTTCGTGGTACCCATTCGGGTGGTGGTACAACCTACAATTAAAAACAAACTACTTAAACTACGTCTGTCGTAGATCGAATGAATGTGGGCATGTTAATACCTTAGCAAGACCAGCTTTATGTGCACCTTGTGATTCCATATACTCAATGTACTTTGGAAAATCTTTGAATTCCTCCCATGTTGGTCGGAAGACCATTATGCGGGGAATTTTGGAGTCCTGCCCTCCCAGCGAAGCCATTCTATTATACATATATCTAGATATATATTGCCGTTTTTCTCAATTGTCCAGTTAATATAAAACTCTGGAACAAGAAATGGAAATTTATAAAATGAGAGTAATTCAGTGATTACTCCGGTTTAGCACTGAAAAATGGGTGAATATCAATAGGCTGTCGATTAAAAAAAAAAAATTGTTATTTATTGAACGGATGATAGGATTCGCCAAGCTAGATGTCATTAGCTTTAAAAGGCAACGGCGTAAACAGTTTGCTTACATAGTTCATTTTCGCAATTCTGCTTCGATGGTCAGATAAGGGGTTGCAATGGTTATAGTGACTTACTATGGATAGCTTTGTTATTCTATTACAGACATTATAATGATGGATGTGCAATGCTGCTTTTTGGTGTGGTTTTTGGTTTTCACTTCCTAATTGTGATAACAAATTTTAACATTTTCTCATTTCACAAACAGAAATCGAGGAGGTATAATTGAACAGACATTCAAGAAAGAAGTTTTACATACGAGGTGTAAAATATATTTTTTTAAATAAAGGTTCATGTCCTGTTTATGAGCTAGGATTGATCCTGTAAAATACGGAAATACAGCAAATATACACATTCTGAATCTAGTTTTCTTTACCCGAATTATATACATATGTACATAAAAGAAAAAGAAAAATAGATACACTCACAAGCATGCTGCATAAATAGAAAAAGAACGTAAGGTATGTACATCAATAAAAAACAAAAGACAACTAAAATCTGGCAAACTCATTTTGCAGTTCTATTGATCGTTATCACCTTAGCTCCAAGGTTTTTTAAGCATCATTTAAACAAATGAACCACAAAAAACGTATTTTGTTGGGTTAGGTACTAGTCCGTGGTTTGGTTGTTGAGTCCTTTCTTCTATTTTGATGTTTCCCCTTGCTGATAGTGTGCGGTTGCAATGGATTAAATTACTTATGAGCGTATTAATTAAAATACGAATGTCCCAAAAACATACAATTAACTCGCGGAGAGTAACAGGATCCACAGACTAATCTGTACTATACATATACATATGCATGTATTTAATCACAACCAGATTATTTTCGGTCAGTAATCGGGGGCAATCGTATAGTCTATATGGCGCAATGACCACTTGTTATCTTCGAGATAGAAAGAGAGAGAGGGAGAGGTCTTAAGGCAAAGAATAAATACCCATCAGGCCATGGATATGGACAACCACTTCGTTACAAATAAGCTATGAATAAGAGTAACAAGAGCATCGTGTTGTAGTCGCTGGTCGAATAATTTGGTAGGGCGAGGCATCGAGAAGGTCAATCGATCGACGAGTGCAGAAGCCACAAGAGCAGCAAGTACATTTGGTACCTACACCCGTTTTTAGGGTTCCGTACCCAAAGGTAAAATGGAACCATATTACTAAGACTTCGCTGTCCGTCCGTCCGTCTGTCACCAGGCTGTAATCTCATGAGCCGTGATAGTTAGACAGTTGAAATTTTCACAGATGATGTATTTCTGTTGCCGCTACCACGACAAATACTAAAAACATAACAAAATTAATATTTAAGGGGGGCTCCCATACAACAGACATGATTCTCATAAAAAAAAAAAAATCCCCTTGGTCACATACTGAACTAAGGTTAGTCGACAATATATTTGTGTCTTTGATGAATTTATCCTAGCTGCAAAACTTTTCCCCATATTTATTGTTATTCACCTTTTCACATCGTTGCTGTCAAGTAAGATAATTGATTTGAATTCAATGGTGATTATCAAAGTAATATGCCGATAGCCTGCCTGCAACCAAGATCTGTCATCATACAAAAAATGTGATTTAATGTGATGACTGATGAGGTAACATACATGTTAGAGTAGACGATTAAGTGTGTTGAAGTACACTGGCTGAGTTTACGATCACACAGTGCATAGACCGCACTGTGTAGTATTTTAAGGGTGAGTTTGGTTGCGTGAAACGAGTGCCCCGTTAGAGAATCTGTGTGTGCTGAAGAAAAAAGGAATTGATCCTGGACAGCCGACGCGATCAGATGCGCCACAGAATCAGTGCAAAAGTGCAATCTGTCGGATCGATTTTATTTACTACTCTATCATACATACATAGTCTCTTTCGTATTTATATGTATTTACAGATGGTACGGAACCCTTCGTGCGCGAGTCCGACTCGCACTTGGCCGGTTTTTTGAATATGAATATGCCAGGGACACGATCGAAACAGCAAGCATATTAAGCATATTACACTAACAATATCTCCGAAAGTTCTACGAATGACTACAGTGAAAGCATACATACATATGTATGTATGTACATATATATATATATGTATATGTATTCTAGTCGGTGTCGTTAGTGTGTTGACGGCGTTCCTCCTCGGCGGGGTATTTGCAAAACCCCCTGTAGTATACTTGCCATGGAAAAGTTTCTCGACTCACGCCATTCGAAATGGGCATAAAACTGTAGGTCTCTTTCACCTGTGTGAAAAACAAATCTCACAGAACATGGGTGATTGAGAGAAGCTTCGTTCTGGTCCTTCATGGGCTGTAACGCCACCAAAAAAAGAAGTCGGTGCTGAGCATATGAAAGGGCCAGATTCGTTAAACGACAGTGACGAATGCAATACTACTGTCAGGCAGAACCTACCATTCGAACTAGCCATGTACACGATTGCTTTATTAAAATTTTAAAACCAAAACTCTGGGAATAGACAGGCACCATATGCTGTGCTTTATTAAAATTTTAAAACCAAAACTCTGGAAATAGACAGGCACCATATGCTGTGCTCTACAAAGGAGCGAAGAACAGTCCTATGTACTGATGCTATCAACTGAACCAGTCACAGAAGTGAACATCCCATTAAGACCATAAATACAAGTTCTTGTTTGTAATTTTTGCAAGCTTACTAAAGCTACTAGTATGATGCCTGTTTCACAATGCTACTACACGGCGATGCGACAGCGCAACTACAAACGCTGCCGTTTGCTGTGGTTGTAAAGTCGTTCAGTCAATACACAATGGAGCGACTTTTATCGGCGTTTTTTTGACAGCGAGGTTACTTCTGTGAGCGAAGTTGGAGTTGAATTCTATAGAGTGAAGTTGGCATCAGTAAAAAATTCGAAGATTGAAACTGAAATTAGTTCATAAATGGATAAAAACAATTTGAACAAAACATTATTGCTAACATGTGCGGCTGCTTTAGCCGGTAAAAAGTTAAAAGCGAAAACAAGAGTCAGAAGAAGGTAGTGGGTAAGACTATGTTATCAAACGTATTCCTCCAATGTCGAATTCGAAATGGCACAACGCCGTGTAGTTGCGACAGTTTTTCGAATTTTCGAAATTACAGCGCTGTGACACGACTACATACATACGTGCCTATGTGATTTACTCCATATAATTCCATTGTATGAATATGGATTTGACAGCTACGGCGTTTGTAGTCGCGCTGTTGCATCACCGTGTAGTAGCATTGTGAAACTGGCATGACTTCTTATGGCAGGGTCTAGAGAAGCATGTTTTTTATATATATATATATATATATATATATGTAGGTAGGTATAGGTAGGTAGTTCGTACAGGTTCAAGAGTCATACTCTGATGCTTGTCACACAACCTGGACGATGTGCAGATGGTTTGGGTCGTAGATGCTCGCTCACTACTCTCCAGGGGTGGTTGTACTAGAAAGGAATCGAGAGGAACTCGACTGAAGTTTCGTGTTGGTTGTAGTTCCCAGCAAATGTTCTATGAAATTATGGCATGGCATGACCATATACTGTGAGTTTTATGCCCTCATCAGTATTTTTGATCACTTTCCATTCACAACAGATGTGTTGCACAATTTTTCCGTAGGAGTTACATTTCTTGGCCATTGACATTTGTACTATGAACTACAGACCTTCCGCTCAACTGCACCACTGCCACCCCTACCAATGTATGCTCACTTTCAGCGTCACAGAAAGATTTAGGCAAGCTGTCGCGCTGCCCGAGTTTCCAGCATTGACATCATGTGTACAATTTCATATAAAACGGTTAAACACTTGATAGGCAGATAATATCAATGTTATTGAACGAAATCAGCGGGCGATCAATTGAACAAAGCATATGGGAGGTCTAAACACATGCTGTCGACAAAAGTTATGCACTCCATCGATGATTGATTGATCCCCAAGAGCTAAAGAGATTACATGACTCGTAAAATGGGCCTAACTTTGCGAGCCTAACTAACAGCTACGATAGCTGCGACGCGCAGAAAACATATGTAGATAATAACGTTTCAACTGGAAAGTCTTTGAATACAAACCAGAAGAATAGTGGAGGATACAGATCAGGTGATGGGATCAATTAAACGATAAAAAAAAAAAAAAAAAAAAACGAGAGAAGCTACATATGTACATATGTATGTATGTATGTAGTTGACAGGAGACAAGAAAAAAGTTTGTACCTACGTTTGGAAGTTCTTTGAATACATCATCGTTAGTAATCGACAGAGTTAAACAACAGTGCAGTTACATACATACATACATATATCGTGCTATCGTCGTTGATTAAGGCTTGTCAAGGCTTAGATTAAGATTTTGTTACAAGTCGTTAAGTATGAACATTGGTTTTTAAAGCAGGTAGGTACAAAGGATGGTGGTTTGCAGAGCTTGAAGTAGCCCTGATTGAGAGAAGGCTAAGGGAACCAATTTGGTTTTATAAATCCACTCAAAACGCATTATGGCGGCTATAAATTTGATGGTAAATAAATTTAATAATTAGGACGGTATCTAGTTTCAATTTGTAGCATAACCAACAACTCGGAATTGAGGAAAGCTTTCGAGTTCCTGATGCGCTAGGATACGCGGATGATATCGACATCATCGCTTGTTCTCGCCGTAGCTTTGTGGAAGCATTCACGGCGATTGAAGAACAAGCGAAACGAGTTGGTCTTAAGATCAATGAGGACAAAACGAAATATATGCTTTCAAGCAAAAACCAATCCGTCGCTCACCACCTGGGACAAAATATAACAATTGACAGCTACAATTTCGAGGTAGTTAAGGAGTTTGTCTACCTCGGGGCAAACGTAAATTCCACAAATGACACCACACCACAGTGGAGATCCGGCATAGAATCGCCCTTGGCAACCGTTGCTACTTCGGCTTGTCTAAGCAACTGGGGTCAAAACTTCCCACTCGAAAGACCAAAGTCATGCTTTACAAAACGCTCATTCCGCCAGTCTGCTGTACGGAGCCGAAAGCTGGACGATAAGCAGGACAGCGGAGCTGATTTTGGGTTCTATTGTATTCTCCGTCCTATGACCAGTTCCCTTTGTCACGTATATTTCCACTTTTTTTTTCAAGGAACTGTCGTAGTAATCTGATACACTCAACTTGAAATCTAAATACAAGTATCTAATACATTATGTACATATTTACATACATACATGGGAAGACAGAACATACCTACAAGGCAAATAACACGTATGTGCATATAGATGTAAAAAAAAAATAAGAGAACTGTTGGTACCTGGGTCTCGACATATCGATCTTTATTATATCAACTTCAAAAAATCATACATTGGTACATATGTACATAAAGTTGTCAAGCGCTAAACAGTAGAAAAGTACAACGGAAAACGTACGTCAGCTTTCTGAAGGACCTTAGAACCTGTTTACAAAGGGCGAAATAGACTCCATGCCAGATGGACATGCAGACTTCTACACACACGACGTACAATGCACGACCGGACAGATGAATAACAGACAGACGTGGCGTAACGACGGTTCCGCTTAATTCCCATGAAGTATACAAGGAATTATTACTTTTAATAAATTAAGTAATACGTGGTCGTTGTCAGCCACTTGGTCATATTCCACGTTCCCCAAGGACAGCCCAAACAATACAATGAGCTTGAAACAAAACTGTGAACCAATTATCTCAACAAATACATACATACTTACATTCTTCTATAATCTCTCACCTACTTTGCTTCTGTGAATAAAAACAAAACATTCAAGGAATTCCCCAGTTCTATGGCTTGCGATCAGACTAAATTTGACCAAACTGTGTTAAACAGTATTGATGCCGACTTGCGACTCCAAACTTTCATCCCCTGCCGAGAAAGGATGATGAAACAAGTTCAATAAACGCCACCGATTGTGAACTAGCCACACACGGTTAACTCATGCATAAAGTATACATATACATATACACGTAGTAAGACCCGAAAATTCACATATACACAGGCATAGACGCACAGGATGTTCGTATATAGCACATGCGACGAGGACGAGAGCAAGTATATCACCGAACGAAAGGTGGTTTTAGGTTTTATGGAATAATTCCCCTAGCGAATTAGTTTGAAATGCACGTCGAGCGGCATTAATGTCCTGCGTTTGGTTATCCTTGTTATACTGAGTAGAGTGTATGTATTCATGAACACGTTTATATATGAATGTGTAAAAAGGCCGAACAGGCTAAGGGCAGTGTTTGCGCAGGGGTTTACTTACTTCCGTTGAAAATTTCGGAGAGTCGGACGCTCATTTGCTAGTTCAGTCAGTCGAATCCCGTACGAGTCTTGTTTTCGGTTGGGTTACAAACGAATTTTTAAAGACCTCCTGTTCCTTGCCTTTGCCTTTTTTTTGATTTTGTATTGTTTTTGTGTTTTTCTTCCAACTTGGTGTAGCATATGACACGGGCTGCGTGCGATAAGTTTATGGTGCTAATTCCCAGCCAGGTAATCAACGGTATACGAAGAGGTAAGATTGTTGAAGTATGGTTGGTGCTCTATCGACAGTTCTATTTGTGTATGTATTTGACGAGTCCTTTTGTTACGCACCCATTGTGTATGTATCCAACCGTATAGTGTATGTCCTGCTACATATCTAGACACTATTTACTGAGGTTCAGTGCCTTTTTTCGAAATTAGATGCACTCATAGCTTGGAATGAAGGAATAAATGATCGCAGATGGTCGTTACTGGTACCGGTTGTTTTTTTTTTTCTTTTTTTGTTTATTTTTTTTATACATGTGTACTTAATGTATGTATGTAGCAAACAAAATTCAGGATCATTAGGAGAGACATTTTATTTTCCAGTTGATGGTTTGAAGGTATGGTTGGGTGTCAATGACCTTTCTTCTCTCAGGAGTGTCGTTGGTTTCAAGATTAATTGCCGAACACATTCGGAAATGCTATTTTCCAGCTTTATTTCAGAGGGGGGCTACCCTGTCTGACAATTTGTTCGTCGTTTTATCGAAAGAGATTTTACCTATTCACTGCTTAACGGCACATTTAACAATAATGCAAACATTCTTATGCGATAAAGGTTACATTTGTGTAATGAGTGAGGAAATAATGGGCGTCGGTAATGGGGCAGCTTGGTAGACCCAAGTTACCTTTAATCATGCGTTATCACAGGAGTGACCGTGGTGCAGTGCTAAACAGTACCATCTGTCGAGCGAAAGGTCTGTAGTTCAAAGTATGTCCATAGCCAAGAAATGCAGCTCCTATATGGAAAAATTGTGCAACACAGCTGTTTCGCATGGGAAGTGATCAAAAATACTGATGAAGGCATAACACTCGTAGTATATGGTCATTTAAATTCATATTCTGTGTGTGCAATTCTAATATAACACCGTAAATGTATGGCACATTGTCGAGAATTATGATCAACGTGAGAATTCGATCGGTTCTTCTCCTCCTATCTAGGACAACCACCCCTGGAGAATAGTGAACGAACATCTACGACCCAAACCATCTGCACTCCGTCCAGGTTGTGACAAGCATAGTAGGAATATGACTCTAAAACCTGCGCGAACTGTGAAAAAAAATTAACATCTGGATGACTATTTGCATATGTATGTATGTATGTATATACATAGTTGGTATTATTATTTGTGGAATACCGCCTAAAAGCCTTGTTCTTCGAGCTAGTGTAACTCCTCTTGTCCCCCTTTAGTCAAAGATTTGTTTTTCTGGATAATTGCTTCTCGGTTTTTCCATACCTTCGACGGTTGACATTGTTTGAAAAATAATGTACATATGTATGTATGTAGGTAAATCGTTTTACGTTTGTACTGTTTTCATTGATCTCTTTACTTTCTTGTCTTCCTGGTTATCAGAAACTCTGTAGTGAACATGAAGGCATTCTACTTAGCATGTGTGCAAAAAAGTCTCTCCAATTTTCCATCTCTAACTAAAATTTAAGGTAAATTATTATGAACTACATCATACTTTGTATGTTTCGTATCGTTTTCAAGCGTTTGTGCTACCTATGTATTGCATAGAATCAGTAGAATCACGGATAAGCCATGCCTCTTGGAAACGAATTTGATCAATTTCAACGAGACGACGGGCCAAGTATCAACGATTTGATGATAAGAATTTATGCCTTTGTAAACGCATATGGTAGCGTCAAGGGTACTTTGTGAGCCCAACACTTTGAATAATTTTATTGACAGAGAAGTTTAAAATGCATCGATATTAGGCTCCATCAAACCTCTAGCTTGGGATCAATAACTGATACCGGGTGTCAATTCTGATTAAGTAGGTTTTCTCAGAAATATGCAAAAAGCAATCGATCTTGATTGCTACTGTGTACTGAGTGTATTCCCACCTAAGAACAGAAATATTCACCCAAAAATGATGATCGCTGCGAAAGTAGGTCACCAAAATTCACAGTAAAAGACATTTTTTCATGCACCAGAACAAGACGCGTATACCCGAAAAGAGTATGCCAACCACTAGGACACCATCCCTGTTGTGCAATTTTCAGGTTCCACTTCTACTCTCGTAACCACCTGTTTCAAAAGGCATTCCATGACATGCGTTCACCACCGAGGTGGTTGTTTTCTCTCAGCTTATAGCTTTCGGTTGTAAATTTGTTCAACCCTTAAAGGTTGCAATTGTAGGATTGTCAACATAAAAAAAGGACAAATAAATGAAAAGAAATGCCGAAAATAAAAACGAATTGACTACCCTTGACCTATAATAACATCTATATTTGTGGTTTATTTATGCCAATATGGGTAGCTGGGTAGCGTGAACTAAGGGTGTTGGAATTAACAAGTGCAGAAGCTGATAATCAGAATCAAAATCCATACAAAGTGCCTTGGAGGGGTGTCGTCATACTCTAATAGCAATTTAAGAGATTGATAACCAATAAAAGCCATGGCAAGCCTAGCTATAAAACTATAATTGGTTTAAACATTTAGCCCAGTTCAGCAGCTCACATTAATGAAGTAACTTTCAGGAACTTGACTGAGAAGCGTGCGTAGTTTACGAACATTTTCTTCGTAGGAAACAAATACTTCATTTTCGTTGGGTGTTGGCTACTGCCGTTGAATAAGTATATCGCGTCTCTACTAACAACCCTCCTTTATGTTAAGCCTCTCAAAATTCCAAAACCTCAAATAGAGGTCCTGTCCTCAAATAGAGATTCAACATATGTACTTGTAGCGAGCTGATGGTAACGTATTGGAAAAAATAATTTGTTCCAAATAAGGGCATAATGACAATGGATTCATATTAGTTTATGGAAGCACGTTACTACAACTAATGAGAGCGTAATTTATGCAACTCCGCAATCTCTTCAGGGTTACTTGTCAGATGTTAATTATTTGTCTGTGCTTACGATTCCGTATCTTCTCCGGCAAGTACTTTATTTTCGTAAAAACTAGAAACAATTCTGCTTAAAACTTGTACATGTAAAGGGTTTTCCAATAGGGAATTGACAGTTTTTAATTCAATTTGTGAACGCACCCTTTCACTAATCATCGAACTATCATTGTCAGTTTATTCAGTAAACTTAACATTTTTTCATTATGGTAAAGTACACGAACGAGCAACGTCTGCAAATTATAAAATTTTTCTACCGAAATTCGGAGTAGGGGACCGCAACTTTAAGAGCGTTAACTACAATTTTTGGTCGTAATGCTCGCCCTAGTAGACAGGCAATAACAAGTCTAGTGCAAAAATTAGGGTCTACATATTCGTTGTGTGATGTTGCCGTGTCAGTTAGACAACGGGTCGGTCGAAGTGTCGAAAATATTGAGCATCGCCCAAGATGATGAATTTCATCACAAAACCATCTTCAGTGACGAAGTCCATTTTTGGCTCGATGGGTTCGTCAATAAGCAAAATATGCGTTATTGGTCGGGTGTAAATCCACATGTGCTTCATGAATCACCACTTCAACCACAAAAAATAACTGTTTGGTCGATGATAACGATCGTCACGTTACTGTAAATGTCCGGCATTATCGCGCCATGATTACCGATTATTTTTGGCCCGCATTGGAAAATATGGACTTGAACGACATGTGGTTTCAGCAGGATGGTGCCACAAGCGACACACACAGCGCTACAATCGATTTATTGAAGAGTAAGTTTGATGAGCGTGTTATCTCAAGAAATGGGACAGTCGATTGGCCGCCTCGTTCGTGCGACTTAACGCCTCTAGTCTATTTTCTTTGAGGATACGTTAAGTCATTGGTTTATGCCAACAAGCCGACGACGTCGATCCTTTACAAGAAAATGTAAATCGCAAAGTTCAGGGGCAAGATTTTGCTTCCAAAATCTCTAAGAGACCAATGTCGGGACATCCCAATGAATACTATAAACAACAGTTCTTCAATATAACGGATATCAAACAAAATATATATTTAATTAATAGTCACTATTTGATGCCCATTTAACCCATTTGCGCCCTGTGTACTAAAAAAAATCGGCCAAGTGCGAGTCGGACACGCGCACGAATGGTTCCGTACCATCTGTATATATAAATATGAAAGAGACTATGTATGCACTATCTTCATGATGAGATATAGTTGATCATCAAAGTGTCCCTTGAATTCATATCAATGGGCCTGTATACACGAGAATATCGCTAGCAGCAGGAAGACCGGTTTGATGCTCTACACTGAAGCATACACGGGATTCATTTTTCTAGAAGAAAAAATTGTATATGTGAACCTTGTTCAATTGTGTTAGTGTTTCTGTCTTTTTGACATTTCATTTGAAAGAGACATTTCCTTTGACAGAGATATTAAGTGCAACCACGCACTAAAATGTCCCTTTGTTTTTTCCCGATGTTCACTGCTTGAAAGACCAATGACGATTGAAGCACAACACCAGGCAAAAAAAATGCGGACTCGAAAACTGAAGAGTTGTATATGTATTAGTTTTCCACTTCTGTTCACCCACTAAATTTGCGGAGGAAAATAGTATTCCGTTTCGTACCGCAACCTTCAGCTCCCTCTCCCACAAAACCGGTTTTTTTCGGATGATAAATTCTCGTGTATACAGCCTCAATTATCTTACTTGACAGCAACGATGTGCAAAGGTGAATAACAATAATGGGAAATATGGGAAAAAGGGTTGCAGCTAGGATAAATATATTGTTGCGGAGATGCAAGCGGACCGTTAAGTTCGAATTTCGCTGTCGAAGTTCGAAAACTCTCTGGAAGCGGGGATTGGAATGATGTCAACTTCCAATGGAATTGTCAGAGCGTTCTAGAGATTTCCGAAGGGGAACTTCCAACGGCGAACGTTCGAGATGGTGGACCGAGAGCTATATAAGCGCGAACACTCGCCCTTGACGTACATTCAGTTTGTGGTATAAAACAGCGTGTGACAAGTCGGTGTGATCAACCAGTGTGAAAAGAAAAGCTTTCAATAAAGGTTTGTGTATTGTGTAATAAAGTTTAAAGTGGATTGTATTGGATAATAAATAAAAGTGGTGAAGCTACACAGATAATTGATCTGTGGTGAAAGAAATAAAAGTGTGTGTGTTTCAATTTAAATAAAAAGGACAATTGTAGTTTATCGCAATGCTGTGGTGCGAACCCTATTCGGTGTGGGAGCGAATAAATTCGTAACAATATCAAGGACACAATAGGGATCAAAGCTGGGAAGTTTGCTATTGGTTGTGGGATATTGTCGACTAACCTTAGTTCAGTATGTGACCCAAGGGGATTTTTTTTTGATGAAAATCATGTCTGTTGTATGGGAGCCCCCATTAAATATTCATTTTGTTATATTTTTAGTATTTGTCGTGGCAACAGAAATACATGTGAAAATTTCAACTGTCTAACTATCACGGTTTATGAGATCAAGCCTGGTGACAGACGGACGGGCAGCGAAGTCTTAGTAACAGGGTTCCGTTTTACCTTTGAGTACGGAACCCTAAAAACAGTTTACTGTTACTGAGAGCAGTTTTTGTTTTGTCACACACTGTAATAACACACCTAATATTTTCACTGAAAAATGTTTAAACGATCATCTTTTTTTTTTTTTTAGAAACTCGCGCAGGTTCAAGTTTCAAGAGTTTTTATTTATATATTCTCTTATGATGTGCCTATAGACACACAACCTGAACGGAGTGCAGTGGTTTGGCTCGTTGATGTTCGTTCACTACTCCCAGGGGTGGTTATCCTAGATAGGACAAGAGCCGACCAAATTCCGAGTTGGTTATAGTCCGTACTAATTCGTTCGAGCACTTTAATATTGCATACGCAGAGGATGAAATTCAGTCGACCATATACTGTGAGTGTTACGCCTGCAGCAGTATGTCTGGTCACTTTCCATTCACAACTGCGTTGCATACTTTTTGTCCATATAGGAATTACTTTTCTTGGCTATGAAGCGAATTTGAACTATAGACCTTCCGCTCGGCGGTCGATGATGTTAACCACTGCACCACGGCCACCCCCATCTTTTTGGATGGAGCGTAGACTTATGGCACTTAATGTACATTATGAATTTAGTTTTCAAAATCTGAGACTAATAGAGTCCGCCGAGAACAATGTACCCTTGCAGGGATAAGTACTGTACAAAAAAGCAATCAACGATAATGGGGTTCTTATTTCGGAAAGCGAAAGACTTGCAATCCATTGAAAGAATAATGTTGGCGGACATACATGTGTATGTACATACATATGTATGTATATACATGTATGCATGTATATACATATACATACATATGTATGTATACATATACATACATATGTATGTACATACATTCATAAAGGGCAAATGGCATTGTTCTTCCGTGAGGTTACTACAGCATACATTCACGTAGAACTGCCATTCATTGAGTAAGTGAAAAATAGGATTCCCCGGATTAGAAATACAGAATACTGTAATTTTGCAGAAATCTTTCAAATTCTTTAGAAATTCGTGGGCCCATCACTATTATATGGAACAAAGAAACTATCTACCAAACCTCTTATTAAATTGCTACAAAGTTAAATCGACTATCCTGTTAAACAGATTGACACCATACGCTGACGAAATATGTACATATGTACGTATACATATATGTATTTAACGACTACCAGTGTGGCTTTATGTTCTAACTAAATGTTTGAATGTTATTCGACTGTTTTCAGAAGAAATTCCCATGAAATGGTCAACCAAAAACAAAAATTATACGGTTATTATTAAGGTTGATTAAATTGGTACGAAACCCCACAAAAGGAATAAAGGTACGAAAGCCTCTTTTGAAGACAAAAAAAGATGACTGTCATCATTTCTTTTTTGATGCTAAGCTGCATCACGTTCGTCTGATAATAGAATAACCCTTAATTGAACCAAAACCGTTCCAGATGACACCAATGATCTGAACTTTTTGGCAGTTAGTGGTCAAACAGAAAAACGCAAAAATTCAAATAGCGTCACGAAAGGAGATACATAAGTTTGTATATAAATAAATGGGAAAACTAAATTGATGGAATGAAGATCGAGATAAAGGGCTGCAAATATACAATGCATGTGCTTCTGCTTCTTTTAGATGAAGTAACTGTTCAACATTTTTTTCGGAGGTTATCTGTTGGAGCACCCAGACGCAAATACTTGTCCATTGTACTCCAGACAAGACACCTTACATTAATGTGTTTTCCCCGTTTTCCGGAGAAAAATGAGGAGATTCAGTGATGTAGTGCTAAGAGATTCGGCATACACCACGTCGCGTCGGTCGGTCCCAAGGGTGCGCTACCGTGCACGAGCAAAGGCAGAGAAAATGTTCTGTGACTCAAGACAACACTATTGTGTCACATTTTTAAAAAACTATAACGTCAGTTAAACTTAGTCTCTGACTAAGAATAAGAACGAAGTGGAATGAGGCGAATGGGTAAAATTACACTATAAATAAAAACCCGAGTAATTTATTCAGCTCGAAACATTGCCTAAGAAATATCGCGAGCAATAGATTGACGTGATATCGAACGCAATAACATAAGATTGTGATCTCTTTAAAATAATATGGGAATGGAGCTAAACCGAGCAAATGCAGGCCCCAATACCTCAATGGGGTGGCCGTGGTGCAGTGGTTAACATCATCGACCGCCGAGCGGAAGGTCAATAGTTCAAATTCGCTTCTTAGCCAAGAAAAAGTAATTCCTATACGGACAAAAAGTATGCAACGCAGTTGTGAATGGAAAGTGACCAGTCATACTGCTTGTAGGCATAACACTCACAGTATATGGTCAACCGAAATTCATCCTCTGCGTATGCAATACTAAAGTGCTTGAACGAATTACTACGGACTATAACCAACGCGGAATTTGGTCGGCTCTCGTCCTATCTAGGTCTAGGACAACCACCCCTGAGAGTAGTGAACGAACATCAACGACCCCAACCAGGTTGTGGGGGGTCAGGTTGTGTGTGTCAACACATCATCAGAGAATATAAAAACTCTTGAACCTGCGCGAGTCTAAAAAAAAAAAAAAAAAAAAAAAAAAAAAAAAAAAAAAAAAAAAAAATACACGAGCTTTGTGGCGTTCTTTCCATTGACTCTACAAGGCCCAGTTGTGTAGACATTTGACCAAGCCGATATCACCGTCATAGCCCATATAGTTTGCCTAACTTATTAGGAATACTTAAATGCTCGTCGATTGCACATAAAGCTCAATATCATTCACTGAGTTCGCTCTATAATCACGATCTTGATATCGGGATTTTTTTTTTTAATTAAACGCAAACCATTTGAGATATTTTAAAAATTTTACCATCGGCTTGAAGTACAATCAAAACATTTATGACTAGAACTCGACTTCTTTCATAGGGCCACCGCGGGCACGTTTGCAGCGGTCGATTCTTTGGACTCAATTTTCGATGACTCGGCTACACGTTTCGGCCGAAACGGTCGCTATGTCGCGTTCAATGTTGGCTCTGAGCTCTTCCAGCGTCTTCGGCTCATTGGAATAATCCAATAAGTTAACGTAGCCCCAAAGAAAATAGACTAGAGGCGTTAAGTCGCATGAACGAGGCGGCCAATCGACTGTCCCATTCCTTGAGATAACACGCTCATCAAACTTACTCTTCAATAAAT
Source organism: Eumerus sabulonum (assembly GCA_951905685.1). Classification (NCBI taxonomy): domain Eukaryota; kingdom Metazoa; phylum Arthropoda; class Insecta; order Diptera; family Syrphidae; genus Eumerus; species Eumerus sabulonum. The sequence goes on from OX645063.1 coordinate 53,831,688, forward strand.
CGATTGTAGCGATATGTGTGTAGCTTGTAGCACCATCCTTTTGAAACCAATTCGGGCCAAAAATAATTGGTAATCATGGCGCGATAATGCCGGCCATTCACAGTAACGTGACGATCGTTATCGTCGACGAAAAAATATGGCACAATAGCACCGCCGGCATGCGAACCGCACCAAACAGTTATATGATGAAATTCATCATCTTGGGCGATGTCCAATTCTTGAGAACGCCGTGGAATTGACTGATTTGGATCGTTTGATACGGACGCCCTAATTTTTGCACTAGACTTGTTATTGTCTGTCTACTAGGGCGAGCATTACGCCCGAAAATTGGAGTTAACGCTCTTAAAGTTGCGGTCCCCGACTCCGAATTTCGGTAGAAATAATTTATAATTTGCCGACGTTGCTTGTTCGTGTACTTTACCACGATGAAAATGTTGAGTTTACTGAATAAATTGACAATGACAGTTCGATGATTGATGAAAGGGTGTATTCACAAATTAAATTCAAAGTTGTCAAATCCCTATTGGAAAATCCTTTACATAAAGCTGTGAACACAAAAATAGCAGTGCTTTTATAAATATCATTTAAAATCCCTATATGTACTCCTTTTTTTTTTTTTTTTTGTTGTTTTCTGTCAAGTTGGCACAGTCAATGGTACCTGTTAGGAGTTTATGAATGAAGAGGATGTCAGCTACCCTTCTTCTATCCTCCATACATATCCTCGCTTACTTACTTACTTAGGTGGCGCTACAGTCCGTGGTGAGCCTGGGCCTCAACCAACAAGCGTCTCCAGCTGGCACGGTCTTTGGCCAGCTGTTTCCAGTGCCGCACACCCAGTTGGTTAAGGTCCCTTTCCACCTGCATGCGCCAACGTTGATGCGGCCGTCCTCTACCGCGCCTTAATTCCGGAGTGAATTCGCTCTACATGGTCTAGCCACCTTACACGCTGTATCCGGAGACATTGTACCAGGCCGATGTCGTTGTACAACCCGTACAGTTCTTCGTTATATCTACTCCTCCATACACCGTGTGAACAGACGTAGATAGTGCGCAGAATTTTCCTCTCGAAACGACCAAGGGCATTTTCAACCGCTTTTGTTAAGGTCCAAGCTTCTGCGCCGTAAAGGAGGATTGGGATGATTAAGGTCTTATATAGTGTCAGTTTGGATTTCCGAGAGAGGGCTCTATTTCTCAATTGCCTCTTGAGCCCGAAGAAACAGTGGTTGGCAAGAGTGATTCTGCGTTTTATCTCAGCGCTGGTGTTGTTGTCGCCGGTCATCAGTGAGCCAAGGTAGACGAATTCCTTGACCATTTCTAAGTTATATCCGCCCATGATGACGTTTTGGCCAATACGTCGGTGTTGTCCGTCTCTTTTAGATGAAAGCAGATATTTGGTTTTACCCTCATTAACCTTGAGACCCATCTTAGCCGCTTCTACCTCAATGCTTACAAAGGCCTCATTGACGTCTCGCTGTGTCCGTCCAATCACGTCAATGCCGTCAGCGTACGCAAGCAATTGCGTAGACTCTTGCACGATCTTTTCAAGCACGATGTTGAAAAAGTTGCATGACAACTCGTCACCTTGCCTAAATCCTTTTTAAACATCAAAGGTTTCGGTTTGCTCATTACCGACCTTAATGGAGCAGCGAGAATTCTCCATTGTCATCCTGCACAGTCGGACGAGTTTGGCAGGGATGTTAAAACTAGATATGGCTTTGTATAGCTCATCTCTATACACGCTGTCATATGCAGCCTTGAAATCGACGAAGAGGTGGTGAGTGTCGATTTGGTATTCCTGGGTCTTCTTCAAGATCTGCCGTAGCGTAAATATTTGGTCTATTGTGGATTTACCTGGCCTGAAACCACACTGATAAGAGCCGATCAGGTTATCCACAAATGGTTTCAAGCTTTCACACAATACGGCAGAGATGTTCTTATATGCAATGTCAAGGAGACTTATTCCCTTATAGTTGGCGCAGTTATAGGGGTCTGCTTTCTTATGAACCGGGCAAACGATGCTGAGATTCCATTCGTCGGGCATGCTTTCCTCCGACCATACCTTGCAAATGAGATGGTGCAAGCACTTACCAGCTCATCTCCATCCGCCTTAAGAAGCTCAGCAGACAGGCCGTCTGAGCCCGCGGCTTTATTAGACTTAAGTCTTAATATCGCTATTTTGACTTCGTCTAGGTCGGGTGGACTGAATTCTGTTACATCGTGGTCCATTACGAATGGCTCGTTCTGCCTGACAGCGGTATCTTGTCTATCATCGCCGTTATACAGACTGCAGAAGTGGTCTTTTCAAATCCCTAGCATCGACTGCGACTCTACTACCAGTTCTCCATTTTCATCCCTGTAGGCTCTCTTCTGCTCATAGATTTCGTGAGTTTCTAGGTGGTGGCGGTTTGAAACCCAGCACCTCTGAGGCAGTGTCTCTGACGGCGCTCTGGCAATGCGCCCATTCTTGCTCTATTGTTTGTGCTGCTGTGAGCGGATTTTGAAAGAGCTTGGAGGAGACACGATCGGCAAAGATTCTGGCAGGCTCTTGCGATTGTAGCTTTCCGACGTCCGACTTACGTAGTCCTATACTCCTACATATCCTCGCTTATTTGCTAATATTCTTATTACTTAGAGAAAATCATGTTTGTCGATGATACGAAATAGTCTAGAGTTGCTAATTTCATTAGACAATTATGATTGGTCTATCAATTAGTGAGTGATTAATTTAGAGTTGACCGTCATATTAGAATAACATGAAATTCTGCTTCAGGAAGGGGAGGCAAAAACGGGATAATACATAACTGTACCATTCCAAAATTCATGTTAAAGATCGTAAGTATGTACATACATATGTATATGTATACCTTACGACAATTTACAATTTTCTCGCGTTTTATCGATTTTCGCAAATGAAAAACATAAGAAAAAAAAAAGGAGAACGTACGTTATGCACTAATACATCATTGTATACATAAAGAAATCCCCTGCCGAATAAAAACTAAAAGATATGTACATGTGTATGGATAGATAGAAGCGGGCTGCACACTCGCACTTGCCGAAATAAGAGAAAAAAGAAAACCAAGATCTTCCCAGGGATTGAATTATTTTATATCCTGCTCAAGGAGCTCACTCCATCAATTCTCAAGTGTCCCATTTCAATGCGGGTCCCTTTTCTACTTGAACGTACATACATACCCACGTACATTATAGGCATGTATGTACCTGCCTTCGCCATCGCGTACATACATATTTCTTCTAACGATTTTAGATCAAACTCGCATAGTGGAACGAAAAGAAAATTTGTACAAATCTAATTATCTACTCATGGCTTTTTCTCTTCAGTTGCTTTTAATTTGTTTTTGCCATGTTTTCCCCAATTCCATTTCCTTCGCTTTTGTCGTCGCGTAATTTTAAGCATACACTAATACACTATTGTGAACTACTACCGTCCACAAGCCATTCTGCACACACGATGCAAAAGTACATATCTGCTACTATTCCAACAACAACAACAACACGAAAACCGCAGGCAAAGAAAAACAACAAAAAACTAGAACAAAATTAAAAGGCAAAGCAAAACAGCATTCAATCAAATACCACACACACACACACACACGCTCAAAAAGAAAAACAAAAAAAAAAAAAACCCGGAACGCTTAAAACTGTAGCAGATGTCTGCAAAACAAGGGGGAAAGAAGGAAAATTCAATCCGCCGTTTTCCCTCACTGTCTTTCTCACTCTCATTCGGAAATCCCAAACACTCCGAATTGAACGTTTTCCCGAAACACAACATTTGTTCCTTTTCCCCCTTCTATCCGTAATCTGTTACCAGAAAATGCACGATAACAATCATTTTTCGAATAATTTAATTTTGAATGTGTGCACAAAATGAGGAGATAATCATAATCAATCACATCAATAAACTTACCATAAACTCCGCATGCAGTTGTTGTTATTGTACTATAAAATAGGTGTACGTGACAAAACGGCGGCAGCAAACAACATTCAAACTGGCCGATTCACGATGGATGACGAACGAGTGAGTATCACGCAACGACTAGTAGTACACAATTAAAAATCGTATTAATGCGAAAGAAAAATTCAAATAGAACGACATGAAACACTAAAGTACACTTGTTTTCGTTTTTCAATGATGACCAATGAATCTACTCTCGTGCACTTGTCACTCGACAAATGTCCGTCTGCCTAAAAGGATGAGACGACGAAATATTCAACTTTCGAGTCCTTGTCAAAATTCACATTTTGTTTATGGCCCCGATTCGGCTGGCATGCATTGTGCCTATTATTATTATTATTTTATGTACATAACAGCATTAAGTTTCGCTGTGATTGCTTTTGCAGAGAATTGGGGGGGTACACACTACTGCTCTGGGGTGAGAAAATGAAAACAAAATGGTGGTGTAGTTGTGTGAATTACTGAATCCCCGAATCATTACTATTCATTTCACTTTACACCGAGTTTTCAACTACAATTAGCACTAAAGATTGATGTTATTTCGGTCATGTACTATTATCCGAGGGCTTGAGCAACTATTAATTAGTTTTAATGGTTTAGTTATGTTCAATTATTAAGATAAATTAGCACTGCAACGGGAGCGACAAATTGCACGCACGCCACTCTTCGATCAATTTTCACTAGGACTCGCAAACCAACTCATGAGAGGTGGAAATTCGGCTTTTTGGTTACTTACCAAAGCAAACTAGTTCAGCGACGAAGAGTACGGCGACACCTCATGGTGAGAGTGTAAAGTACTGCAAACAATGCTGCCAATGTTCGCAAATTAACAAGATGGCAATCTCGATGGCTTTGACAGGCATTTTGACAACTAGCCCCCACAAACTCGTTTCGATTTGACTGCGTCTTGACTATGTCATTCTGCCTTGTTCCGACGTCTTGACTTAAATGGTAGAAACACAATGTGGCGTGCGCGCGCGCGTGCTTTTGATCGGCTTTGTACCGATTTACGGGATAATGTGTCAGACGCACGCAACCACAATTCGCAACACACAATCTGGATCAAGTCAGCTGCGCGTAGAGAGCTTAGGAATCTGACAATACTATGTTCTGTTCCCTCAAAATGTACACATATGAATTTAGTGCAGAAAGAAGAGTAGATTTGTGTTCTGTTCTATTTATATGATTTAATTGAAACATAAATATTGTAGTACCGTCTAAACTGACGGAGAAAAATGTAGTAGAGCGCCAAAGTCTGGATCGGTAGTGTACACGTAATCTTGGTCAGACGTGTACAAAAACGTGAAACGGACTGACTGGGTTGAGGGCGCGAAAAAGAGCTTCCTTCTTCCTGCCTGGACTGTCGCCGCGTAAAGTAGCAAAAAATCATTTTTTTGTACAAAGAGGTTAAACTCTGTTCGAGGCAATATTTAAAATAAAGAAAAAGTATCTGTCTATAACGTCAGGTGTGGGGTCACACACAAAAAAATATAAATTATAGTGTGGACGACCCAAATAGTAAGTAGATATGAACAATAAGTTAACTAAAGTTCAATTGGTAGAGGCACTGCTGGCTGCCGGCGTTGATATTCCCCCTTCTGCTTCCGTGGGGCAATTACGGGCATTACACGCACAGGAGCTCCGCGAAACCCTGGACACCGGAGAAACGGAATCGCCCGAACCAACAGCCACGGATGCACCTGTTATCTTCACCAAAGCTACTTCTGCCGTCGTAACGGGTACTTCTATGAACGCCGAGACACATGTCGGTTTAACAACTTCTGCTGCTCCCGACACACCAACTACATCTTCCGTCTACGCTAAACCTTCCGACACTTCCGTAACTTTCACTGCTTCTGGAGCTCGTGCTGCTTTTGGTACTTCCGCTGCCCTAGACATACCAGAGACGTCTACCTCGGCAACGTCCACTTCCGCCGCTTCCGTTCGTGCTACTTCCGTTAACACACATGCGCTCTCTTCAATAACGGACTCCGACGCAGAGGAGGAAAGGGAACTTGCACGCCTTGAGAGGCGCAAGCGCATTGCCGACCTCCGGCGGGAACTTGCTGAAACAGAACCCGCTCCGGGGGGAAAAGGGATCGACTTCACCGATATCGAAAATGCCGTACCGCCATTCTCCGGCGATGACTCCTACGGCGTTAGGAAGTGGATAGCGGATTTTGAAGACGTGACGCAATCCCTGGGTTGTAACGACCGATCCAAATACGTTTGTGCGCGCAGACTTATGCAAGGGACGGCCAGACTGCTAATAAGGACCGTTCGAGTCGACACATGGGACGCATTAAAACACCTTCTGTGCGAGGAATTTGACAAGCGGTTCACAAGGCAAGAGGTTTACAAGCAGCTGAATCTCCGAACTTGGCGACGAGGAGAAACCCTCTTGCACTACGTACTCTCCAAGCAGGAAATTGCTTCACACGCCGAAGTGGACGAAACGGATCTCGTAGAATCCATAATAGACGGGCTCTCGGACACATCAGCGAATGCAGCCATCCTGTATTCGGCGAGAACCCTAGCGGATCTCAAGGGGTTATTACCTCGCTACGAAAAAAAGTGTTCATCGGTTACCCCGCGGCCTATCACCAAAATCGGAGCACAGCGGCCAACTTCAGTCACAAGAAAAGTTTCTTCAGATACCTCAGCTTCAGAAAACCGACTCAGGTGCTTCAATTGTTCGGCCTTTGGGCACATTGCAGCCAGTTGCCCAAAAGAGAGGAGACCTCCTGGATCATGCTTCCGATGCGCAGACCCCGGGCACACATACAAGCAGTGCCCCAACGCACCGAGGAGACAGGTTGGAGCCGTCAAAGAAGCTCCATCCCACGACGAAGAAGATGACGAGAGTGACGAAGTAGGGAGCTCATTGAGCGCAGTACAACTGGTGAGTGTTACCCCTTTTATTAGTGAGACAAAGTGTTCAAGTCCCTTTTTTTGTTATTCCCTTCTTGATACCGGCAGTCCGGTTAGCCTGATCCAGCGTTCAGTGTTGCCAGAAGAGATACCGCTTGGAAGTTTGGAGCGCTCGCGGTACAGAGGGCTAGGAGGTGTCAAGATTTTCACTTACGGTACTATATTTTGTCATATTAAATTAGTTAAACGAAAGCATAAAATACCCTTAATGGTCATTCCAGACGGTTTTACGCCTACGCCCTTGCTCCTGGGTCGCGACGCGCTGCGGACTTTTAATATAATTTTAAAAACGGGTGTTTCTTCTGTGCAACGACAATGTATATTATCACATACTAATAAAGAAAATAACGGGAAATTGTTAACGAATAGTTTACGCTTGAGCACTTTCTCTCCTATATCTTCCGATTGTAAAACAATAGTGACTTCCGAATTAGAAGTACTTAATTCAAATGAATTGTATAATAGTGCATTAACACCCTCCGAAAGAAATCCCAATGAATGCTGTAAACCGCGTAGTGATGACGCTACCCTTCCGTCTACTTATATTGATCCTATTGAGAAAAATTTTATAGAGTCAGAGATTTCAGCCATAGAACCCGAACAGGAACTTGAAGTTATGATAGGCCCACAGTTGGACTTAGCTAATAAAGATAAGGTGCGCGAGATAGTTAGCAATAATTATATAAACTTCAATCGGTCCACCATCCGGCCAACAGAGTTTGAGATGCAGATAAGGCTTACGACAGATACCCCCTTCTTTTGTCCGCCAAGGAGGCTATCATATGCAGAGAAATGTGAGGTTGATAGGATAGTGAAGGATCTCCTAGACCAAGGAATCATTAAACATAGCGACTCCCCTTATGCGTCAGCAATTGTTTTAACAAAGAAAAAATCCGGAGAGATACGAATGTGCATAGACTACAGGGCCTTAAATAAGCATACAGTTCGCGACAATTACCCCTTACCGCTAATAGAGGATTGTTTAGAGTACCTAGGCGGGAAGAAAATATTTACTTTGCTCGATCTTAAGAGCGGGTTCTATCAGGTTAAGGTTGCTCCGGGTTCGACTCATCTAACTTCCTTCGTTACTCCAAGTGGTCAGTACGAGTTCGTTAGGATGCCTTTCGGACTCAAGAATGCTCCGAGCGTTTTCCAGCGTTTTATATCCCGTGTCTTCCGTGACTTTACAGATTCTAAACGGATTGTCATATATATGGACGATATAGTTATTGCTAATGATAACCTGGCTGATCATCTTCAGTTACTTGGCGACGTCCTGCAGTGTCTGTCGAAAAATGGCCTCGAATTAAAGTTGTCCAAATGTCGATTTGCATATTCTGCTATTGAGTACTTGGGGTATAACGTAACCAAACATGGAATACAACCTAGTGGTTCGCATTTGAAAGCCATTCGGCAATATCCGGTGCCGAAAAGTGTTAAGGAGGTGCATTCCTTCCTTGGTCTTAGCTCCTACTTCCGTCGCTTTGTGAGTTCTTTTTCTAGGATAGCTAGACCACTATACGATCTCCTGAAGAAAGATAAGCCGTTCGTCTTCTCGCCCGAGTGTGAAAACGCCTTCCGACAGCTGCAAGACTGCCTCACTTCCGCACCAGTATTGGCCATTTACGACCCAACTCGTGAGACTCAACTGCATTGCGACGCAAGCTCTCTAGGTTACGGTGCCGTACTCCTCCAGCGACAGGATGACGGTAAATTTCATCCAGTGGCCTATTTCTCTAAGAGTACGACTAGCCAAGAATCTAAGTATCACAGCTTCGAGCTTGAGACGCTTGCTATTATTTCGGCATTGCGACGATTCAGGGTGTATTTAGAGGGTATTCCATTCACGATCGTAACCGATTGTAGCTCTTTGACGCTAACCCTTGGTAAAAAGAATGTTAATCCTCGGATAGCTCGATGGGCTCTAGAGCTCGAGAATTACAACTACAAAGTGAAGCACCGAAGTGGGGTAAATATGGCCCATACAGACGCGCTTAGTAGATGCTACGTTATCTCTGTAGTGGATACGGAGGACATAGACTTTCAGCTGCGTGCAGCGCAGAGCCGTGACCCAGACATTGTGGCCCTTAGAGATAGACTGTGCTCGGAGAACTCAAACCAATACACATTGCAGGACGGTATAGTTTTTAGGAAAAATCAGACTGGTCAATTACGCCTATATGTCCCTTCCGAAATGGAGACTAACCTTATCCGACATATTCACGAGAAAATTGGGCACTTAGGTCTCACAAAGTGCTGCAACCAAATAAAGATGCACTATTGGTTTCGAGGAATGCAGGCGAAAGTAGACAGATTCATCAGAAATTGTATTCGGTGCATTATGTACTCCTCCCCCCCGCGATCCAGTGAAGGTAACCTGTTTAATATACCTAAGGAACCCCTTCCATTTCACACCCTTCATCTTGACCATTTCGGACCACTTCCGGCTCTAAACTCTAAACGGAAACACATACTTCTGGTTGTTGACGCGTTCACTAAATACGTAAAGCTATACCCAGTCATATCCACTAGTACGAAGGAGGTGTGCGCCTCGCTCAGGAAGTACTTTGACTATTATAGTCGACCAGTTCGGGTCGTTACCGACCGAGGTTCCTGCTTCACTTCGTTGGAATTTAGTTCATTTTTGCAGGACCTTAATATCACCCATGTTAAGGTTGCGGTGCATTCCCCTCAGGCCAACGGACAGGCAGAGCGAGTCAATAGGATCCTAACGCCCATGCTAGGTAAACTGAGCGAGCCAATGCAGCACGCTGATTGGGTACGGACCCTGTCACAAGTAGAGTACGCTCTAAATAACACGATTTGTAGATCAATACAGACCACCCCCAGTGTACTCTTGTTTGGGGTGAATCAGAGGGGTTGTGTGGTAGACAAACTTACCGAGTTCCTTGAGGAGAAGGGGTTGAATACGGCAGGACGCGATTTATCCTCCGCCAGGGAAAACGCGAATAGAGAAATTCAGAAGGTTCAGGAATATAATAGTAGACACTACGGGGAGCGTCATCATCCGGCGCGCACTTACAATAAGGGAGACTACATTGTTATAAAAAATGTCGATACGACAGCGGGAGTGAACAAGAAACTTATACCAAAATATAAAGGACCATATGTTGTCCACAAAGTATTATCCCACGACCGATATGTGGTACGCGACATCGAGAACTGCCCTATCACACAGCTACCATATGACGCCGTGTTAGAGGCAAAAAATATAAGGTTATGGAAAGAGCGCGAATAAGTCACTATTGTTATATCCGGGGTAACGTTCGCCATTGCAGGGAAAAGGAAGATGCTCGTATTGAAGTTAAGCAGTTGATCGTGGTCGATCAAATTGTCAGGTTGGCCGAGATGTAGTACCGTCTAAACTGACGGAGAAAAATGTAGTAGAGCGCCAAAGTCTGGATCGGTAGTGTACACGTAATCTTGGTCAGACGTGTACAAAAACGTGAAACGGACTGACTGGGTTGAGGGCGCGAAAAAGAGCTTCCTTCTTCCTGCCTGGACTGTCGCCGCGTAAAGTAGCAAAAAATCATTTTTTTGTACAAAGAGGTTAAACTCTGTTCGAGGCAATATTTAAAATAAAGAAAAAGTATCTGTCTATAATATAAGAAAATTTCATCTCAAATAAAGGTATATGCTTATAAAAAAATATGCGTTTAGTTCTGTAATACCCATCATCATTAGTTTGCATCCAAAAAATCCAATAATAAGCTACGAAAATGTATGCGTGTTGAAAGCGAACAACTAGGAACACTACATGACAGAACACGTTACACTATTCTGCTACAGTCGAACAACACAATGAAATACATCTGTCAAACGCACGCCTTGAGTAGAGAGTAGCTCTACTCCGGCGCTTTGCTCGACTTTACGATATTTACGATATGAGGTCGAGCAAAAGTTGAGGTAACATTATGTGTTGCTTCATAAGATATCGTTGTTCCTACTCATGCTGTCAAAAGCACGCGCGCGCGCACGCCACATTGTGTTTCTACTTTAAGTCAAAAGCATCGTTTTTAAAGCGGCCTCTAGACGCTCAATATTATTGTGCAAAATATTGCACAATTTTATTGGCTTGCTGCCCCAGACGGTTCAATATTTTTCCCAATAATTTAGTTGACCGGTCATATTTGTATTAAAGGTCAAAAGCGTTTTGATTTTCCGCAATATATCGCACAATCTTTCAATATTATCTACAGACGAACATTAATATTGTGCAATATCAAATATTGCACAATATTATTAGGCGTCTAGGGGCCGCTTTGATTACAAAAGCAACAACCAACCCTTGCGGGGATCACAGGGCAGACGTACGAAAGTTTTCCATCTTGTTAATTAATCTATGCTGCCAATAGTCGGTTATCAAATTTTGACAATTGAAAAAAAGGAAACAAATAATTGTTAATATGAGCAGTAGCATGTTTCACACAATAATGTGACAGTTCATTGGGGCTTAAAACAAAATTTAAATTGTGATCCTACATAATACTGTGTCCAAAAAATAATTTGACGTAGCATTTATTTGGATGGATGGATGATAAGGACTAGCAATGATCTCGTAGGGGTAGCTTCTGCCGACGGATGCTGGCCCGACAAAAAGCGAGTAAGAGCCTCTGCAGCCGAACACCTTATAGCAGCTCTGCTAGTCAGGTCTTACTTCCACCTCCTCGTGTTATCATCTGGAAATTTCCTTACAAGGGAAATTACGGACGGAAGAGGCCGAATGGAGAGTATCCTGCGCCACCAAACAGGATTAGAGTCGGTTTGGCTATGGTCTAGCGAACTATAACCGTAAAACCACTGATTGCTCAGAAACAGAAAACAGCCTCGGATAAAAAAACAGAACGGACATATGTATGTTGGAGACCCTTAAATAAAACAAAAAACAAACAAGGACCTTCGGTTCTATACGAGGAATTTTGGGTCCCTAAACCGACCACGTGCGGTCGAACAGAGAGGATAGAGACTATTTGGATGCGGATTTGTTGTTAGAGGTGGACTAAGGCATAAAGTACTAACTAAGTTCCCAGTATGTGAATGAACGCCTCATATCGATCCGCATCAAGGCAAACTTTTGTAACATCAGCCTCATATGTGTCCATGCTCCCACGGAAGACAAGGATGACTCCATCAAAGATGATTTCTTTGATCTCATAGACAGAACATATACCAAATGCCCCAGCTATGATACCAAAATCATACTAGGAGATCTTAACGCTGGTAAAGAAAACATCTTTGAACGGGTCATCGGCAAACACAGCCTACATGACACCACGTCCGATAACGGACACAGGCTGATCGACCTAGCCACGGGGCGAAATCCTCAATCAGTCACCAAACAGATTGATCACATCGCGATTGAAGTCAGACACTCCTCCACTATTCTTGATGTTCGTACTTTCCGAGGAGCGAACATCGACTCAGACCACTATCTTGTAGTAGCCAAGATACGTCAGTAGAGTTAGAACACCAAGCTATGACGTCGGAATGCCACTATCGCCGGATATCGTGCTCTCCGATACACCTCAATCCTCCACTTAGTCAGTAGAACAACAATGGAGCCTGTGCAAACAAGCCCTAAAGAGCACAGCAACGGAAATGCTGGGCCTTAAAGCTCCACCACGACGAAACACCTGGTTCGATGACGAGTGTAGAAGGATTCATGCAGAAAAGCAGGAGGCATACAAAGCCTCACTACACAAAAAACAAGCGGCTCGTGAGCTCTACGAGCTTAAAACAAGAGAGGAACATAAGCTTCTCAAGAGAAAAAATAAAGAGCACGAGAAGCGGGTGATTGAAAACTTGGATTGCAGGCACGACGTTCGAAGATTTTATCAACGGATAAAACGAATGTCTCAATGCTATAAAGCCCGAACGGAGGCCTGTAAGGATGAGATCGGACACCTAGTAGTAGAACCGCAGTCGATGCTGAGAATTTGGAAAAACCACTTCTGCAGACTGTATAACTGCGATGACAACCAACATACTGCCGTCAGTCAGAACGGTCCATTTCTTAATAACGAAGATCGCAGAGAATTCCGTCCCCCTGACTTCGACGAAGTTGAGATTGCCATGTCGAAACTCAAGTCGAATAGAGCTGCGGACGCAGGTGGATTGTCTGCTGAGCTCTTCAAAGCAGCTGGGGGTGAGCTGGGTAGGAGCATGCACCGGCTCATCACTAAGATATGGTCCGAGGAAAGCATGCCCGAGGAATGGAGTCCCAGCATTGTTTGCCCGATCCAAAAAAAAAGGAGACCCATTTGACTGCGCCAACTACAGAGGAGTAAACCGTTATTTACGAAACCGTTCGTAAATAAGCTGATAGGTCCTTATCAGTGTGGCTTCAGGCCAGGGAAGACCACCATCGATCAAATTTTCACACTACGGCAGATCCTGGTAAGCTCAATACTCCTAAACGTGGTACCGTGGCCGTGGTGCAGTGGTTAATATCATCGACCGTCGAGCGGAAGGTCTATAGTTCAAATTCCTTTCATAGCCAAGAAAAAGCAATTCCTATACGGAAAAAGTATGCAACACAGTTGTGAATGAAAAGCGGCCAAACGTACTGCTGCAAGCATAGCACACACAGTAGTGCATGAACGAATTAATGTGAATTATAACCAGCGCGAAATTTGGTCGGTCGTCTAGGACAAACCACCCCTTAGAGTAGTGAACGAACATCTACGATCCAAAAAGCCACTGCACTCCGTTCAGGTTGTGTGTCAAGAACATCAACCTGTGCGAAACTCTCCCTCTCCCTGTTACCTTCGCTCGCACAATGTTCAAAAAACGTTATAAGGCATTAGCCTTGAGTGCGAGTGTGACCATATAACAAAAAAAAAAAAAAAAAAAACAAAGGACAATATGCGGTTTCCGGGCGATCTCGGATGAAGCAGCCTGTGTCATAGCTGGTATGGTCCCCATCGACATCCTCGCCAACATCCATGACATTATGGCAAGCCAAATGGGACAACACGAGAAAAGGCCGATGGATCTAATCCCTACGATCGACGTTTTGGGAAAAAGAGCACAAGGGGATTGCAATTACCACCTTACGCAATTCCTGTCAGGTCTCTGGGGCTATCGAAAATATCTCCATAGATTTGGACACGTTAGCTCGCCCTTCTGCCCAGAATTTCCAGAGGAAGAAGAAGAAGACGCGGAGCATGTCATATTCCACTGCAGACACTTTGCAAAGGCACGAGTGGACCTGCCGATCCCAGAGCTTCTAATAAGCCCTATGACAAACTCAGAGGAGTACTGGCTGGAGATCTGCTCATTTATAACGAGTGTGCAAAACGAGCTAAGGCTGGAAGGCTAAGAAGGCTGGAAAGAATAAGAGGAGCTGAAACGATCGACTCGGAGCACGTAGCATAAGTTGCTAACCAGCCCTGCGAAGTAACACCTAACGGCAGTCCCGCTGATAAGCTGGCTATCTATCATGGTCGCCTGGCAAGGTGATCAGCTGCCTGGCTACCATGATCGGTTGGCAAGCTTACAAGCTCCCCGGTAAACATAGTCGCCTGACCAGCTGACAGGCGGTCTGGCTATCAACGTCGCCTGTATTCCGATCACTTCCCATTCATAACAACTGTGTTGCATAGTTTTTCCGTATAGGAATTGTATACCTTGGCTATGGACAAACTTTGAACCACAGACCTTCCGCTCCACAGTCGGTGATGTCTACCACTGCACCACGGCCACCCTCAGCTTTGACAAGTATACGTCTTTTCCACAAAGCCAACAATGACAGTTTTTTTTTTTTTTTTTTTTAGGGTTCCGTACCCAAAGGTAAAACGGAACCCTATTACTAAGACTTCGCTGTCCGTCCGTCCGTCCGTCTGTCACCAGTTGAAATTTTCACAGATGATGTATTTCTGTTGCCGCTTCCACGACAAAACAGAACAAAGTGAATATTTAAGGGGGTCTTCCATACTCTAAGCTATACTGAATATTTTTTATTTTATCTTTCGAAGTCTATTCTATTTATTGTGGGATTCGGTTATTAGTTTATTAGTACTAAGGGTAAGAAAAATCAGTTTTAAAAAAACTTAGCCAATTATTACGTCTATCCTTAAAACTAACTAAAACTACACTACCTAGTAATCCTAATCTTGCTTAGCCTATTTTACACGTATATATACATGCATAGACACATGTATATTTATATACATATATACTTAAATATAACTTACACTTATTCTACCTTAGTCTACCCTAACCTACCCTACCCTATGTATGCCATTGGTGCTGGCATCTATTGCCTGAAGAGGCTTACTTGAAAACGCCCGCGGAGTCCACTCTAGCCACCAAAAGCGTTGATGCTGCCGAACAACGTCTCTTCGACCGCGATTTGAGACCGATCTGCTGTACCTGGGGCGCTCGGGCTCGCAGAGCATGACGTCAGGTTCGTAGAGGAATCGCCGCTCCACGTAGTTACGGGCCACATGGAAGATTAGCGGTCCTGGATCAGCCCACAATGATCTAAATAGAGGAATGCTTCTGGAGGGACAAAGCTGCTAAGTCGCACACGCTCCTGGTACATACCATTGGGGTAGTAAGCCCCAGAGCTCAAGTTATTGACCGAAGTCATTGCCCTCGCAATCTGACCTCAAATCAGCTTTATCATATAATTGTCTATCCGCACAATCCTTGCCCTATCGCATAGAACCTCGTTGGTATAGAATTTTGTGTACTCGGATTCTGGTGTTCTGTACAATGCGAGATAAGTCCTTAGACATTGTCTCTCAAACACTCGAATCCTTTCCATCAAGCTTCCACTCACATTGAACCAAACGGGACATCCATAGGCAATCATGGGCCTGATTAAGGCCATGGGACAGATTACCTTCACTCTGCAATCAAGTTGGCTGCTATGGAACAGCCATCTTGTCAGAGCGATAGCGCCCGGGCCCTTGCCAGAGCAGCATCTACATTTTTATTAAAATATAGGTACTGATCCAGCCAGATCCCTAGGTACCTGACTACACTTTTACTCGCCGACCTTTCGCTAGTGTCCCTAGAGGCCCTAGACAAATGAATAAAATAGTCTCTGATTTCTGGAAGTTGATTTTCAACTTCCAGTCATCACAGAACTGCTGAATTTTGCCGAAGTCACGCTGCAATGAAATGCCAATGACATCGATCGTTGGACCTGATCTGTACCCAATTAAGTCGTCCGCGTACGCTATCGATTGGAGAAGAGAAACGATCAGATCGCTGATGTAAATGCTGAAAAGGATCGGCGAGTTCACTGTGCCCTGTTGCAGTCCATTTTTAATTTCGAATGTTTGAGTAGAAGTCACGTTGGCAATTTTCACAACAAACTTTCTACCCTTCATCATGTCATAGATCATATATAGCAATGGTTTGCTTATGCCCAACTGTTTGAGCTTGTAGTAGAGCCCTTCTAACCATACGGTGTCAAAGGCTTTTTTCTAGTCAACCAGGTAGGCACCCGTACATTGGTTTTCGCATTTATTCTATTGGATATCCGAGACGAGTTTCGACAGGGCATGTATGGTATCATGGCCCACCCTGAAACCGAATTGGTTATCCGGAATGATATTACCTTCTCGAAGACCTTGCTGATGCTCGGAAGGAGACTTATCGACCGGAGATTTACCGGGTTAAAAGAGTTTTTGCGCCTCTTAGGGATTGGTTGGACAACTGCCGTTTTCCAATGCACAACAATGGATACACCATCAATACCCGCGGACTTTTTCTTTCTGAGTGACATGAAGATCAACTGGAGATTCTCCGTCGAGACCAATAGTGGGTTAGCCCATTCATTGGACTTTCATTCACCTTGTACACGTCCTGGACGACAGCTCCCACTGTAGCCACTCTCTCCGGAGGATCCTCGATCACAAAGAAATCATCGTCCAGAACAGAGCCCTCTGGATCAATGCTGGCTGTACATAGTAGACGTTCGTTGTCGGACGTTCTCGGAAGCTTGAGATCCTGAATGTCGTTCTGATTTTTTTTCCTAAATATTTTATTTATCTGCGGGAACAATGACTTTTTTTTGCGAACAATGACTTTTGATGGCGTTACAGCCCATGAAGGACGAGAGCCAAGCTTCTCTCAATCACCCATGTTGTGTGTGATCTATTTTTCACACAAGTGAAAGGGGCCTACAGCTTAATGCCGATTCCGAACGGCGTGAGTCGAGAAGATTTTTCAGGGCAAGTATACTACGGGGGGTTTTGCCAGTACCCCGCCGAGGAGGAACGCCGCGAAATAAACATTCGATGGCGTTGGTGTTATCGGGATCCGAACTCGCTCATCGTGCGTCAGAGTCCAACACACTAACCACTACGCCACGGCTTCCTCAATGAAGACTTTAGTCGTCTAATAATTGCGTACAATTTATTTAATGTAAAACAACATTTTAAATATACTCTACAAATACTTAACAAAGTGGAAAAACATATATAACTTCTATTTCTCTTGCCTGCGTATCAAGACTTCTAGAGTCTCGTCAAGCTTTGTATGTCGGTGCTTCGTTCTTCGTTCTTTTTATCTGTGCAAATTCCACACACAAAAAATATCACATTAAAAGCTTATTTAAGTCACAACAAGAATAAAATAATTAATTTAAGAAACAGGATTCGTAGGTGGGCACCATGTACTTAATATTAATGAAGGCATCCTCACCGCCGTGCATTTCCAGGACTTGAAGTGTCTCGTCAATTAAGTCACCCAAGTTCATATTGTTCCTCTGACTATAGTCGATTTCATCTCCACAATTTACTGAAAATTGACCAGTTAGCTATGTCAGAATACCATTATATGAAACAAGTCCGACATACGATTTTTGACTCTATACCAATTGAACATTGGCAGTAGTTGTCGATAGAAGGGCACTAGAGCTGGTCCGACCAAGTCTGATGACATGACCAACTGTTGAATGATTTTAAGTGTTGAACACATGACTTCGAGGTTTTTAGTACTTAAGGCATCTATGGATAGGTTATTCGAGAGAAAAGTTTCTTGAAAAAAATGGGAAAGTTTACTCTTGATAGGTAGAATAAGCTGAGGAATGATAGGATGAATCTTATCACCACCATGTGCCAACAAATCTATAACACCTTGACGGGCATATGTTTTGTATGGATGTTTGGTTTCCGAGAGTCCATCGAAGAACAATGGCAAATAAAGGCTGTAGTCGAGGTTTTCAATATCCACCTAAATGGAGGCAAAAAAAAAACAGAAATAGATAAGCGTTAGCTACTAACCTATACTACCGTCCATCCGATTTTGTCGCCTCCAGTTAGGTATTCCATTTTAATGGGCAAGTCACCGCGGTCATAGTACATACGAAACGAAGTATTTCTTCCTAGCTCTGGCCGCTGTCCTAGAAAATAACTTATTATTGTAAGAAATTAAGAAAATTTTTCTTTTCACTTTTCTTAGTTCTGGTACTGAACTTGGTCTTATCGATTACAACAGTGTTCTTTTGGTGCGACTGAATTGAGAATGGCGGGACGGGTCTCGGTGTCCGAGAGCGTTGTTGAGGAGCTGATGCAAATCGAACTTTGTTAGAAGCACGTTCATCAAATGCACGAGCGGTCAAGGACATCTTTAGCGAACAAATAAATTTATTTTCTATTTTACAAATTGTATCGGTATGACTAGGACGAAAAGGTTAAGTCACAAGAGAATGTTATGGAATGGCCACAACAAACGTTTTGTGTTGCTAAGGACTTTCAATGGAATTCATATCCAAATGGTTCTGTTGCATTCCAGCATATTTCAAAGTAACGATGTTTTAAATACTGTTGAAGGATATGGAGCGCTTCACTGAAACAGTTTGAGGTGTCCAGCATTGCCAAGAAATCTGAGAAGACGGCACAAATGTAGACCATAGAGTCCTGTTTTATCTCCATTGTCGAGAACGTTCAAGTGTTCAACTAAAAGTAAATTAGTTTTGACCTAATAGTGCGCAAGACGCAATTTTGTTCAGGCATATGTATGTATGGCGTCGAACGAGGAACGTATATATGTATATAGGTAGAGCTACACTACACATGGAGACGAAAGCCTGTTGGTATTGAAATGAAAGCGAAAATCGATTTCGCGTCTCCTCGAGTCATACGTCAGAGCAACATTAAAAATTGAAGGAATCAGACCTAATCTGTATTGTTATCTCATTGTCGATTCACCTTCGACCGATTCAAATGGGGTTTTTTTGACTGGTGCCAAGAGTTCGTCCTGTGGTTTTTCTTATCAAAATCCAAGGAACGGTCTGTGATAATTGATAATAATGGTGTCTTCATCATTTGATTAATTTGCGTAAGGACCGCCCAGCGACGTCTGTCACTTGGATATGCCACATTACGTAATGACACTGTTCGTCCTATTACACTGTAATTATGCAGTCAACTCTACGTGGCTTGAAGTCTTGACTTCATGCGGAAAGAAATTACTTTATCTTCCCACGATCTTCGGGATCTTCGCGGAGAACGACAGCATCCGATTGTACTTTTCACCAGGCGCCTGTGAAGCGTTGCGTTTATATGTTTTATGTTTATCTATGCAAGTAGCGTGAGAACTAAATACTTATATTAAAAAGGTTAAGAACCTAAATATGGTGATATAGACTGTAGTCACATAGGGATCCCAGGAGTGAAATAATGAAATATTCTATCATTTCGTTGGAATGGGTTTAAAGAATATGAGTCTGCTTCGATCAGTATTTGTGTCCTTACTTTCCGTGCGTATGCCTTGATGTCTCTGAGAAACATCATCCCAAAGGAGCAATGTTCAGAATGGTTGTAGGTCTTGTTATAGTCTATTACATTTTTATCAACCATTTTTACATTATTGCCTATGGCGAGGAGGCCGACACAGTGGAATACTTCGCCTTTGAATGTAGCACCCATGTGCGCATCATTGGGGGCGACGCACGTGGTGTAGGTATACTGAATCTTCAGCATTTTTTCGATGACGCAACAGAGAATGGCGGGATATAAGTATAGGAAGTATAGTAGGAAATAAAGAAGAGAGGAGCACCGTAGTGCAGTATATTGAAACTAGCAATAGTTACCAAGAGTCTCGTTATTTTCAACACGCAACATCTACTCTAAATGGGCGGCCTAGTAATATTCAAATTCTTCTCTTCTCTTATCTGGAATGTTGTTGCAAAGGAACTACTCACCGAATTGGAAAAAGAAGGCCTCGATGTTATTGTCTACGCTGACGACGTTGCTATTGACATCTCGGGCAAATATCTATCTACCCTGAATGACCGTATGTGGACGACATTCTCCATACTGTGCAAAAGGGCACAACACAATGGGCTCTGGGTAAGCCCCCAGAATACGAAGTTTGTGTTGTTCACCAGAAAGCATAAGATCCCAGAAACATGCCCTATCACTCACATACCTTGGCACTGTTCTAGATAGGAAACTAGCTTGGAAGGACAATACAATGGAGCGTGCAAAAAAGCTACTATAGCCTTCTGCACTTGTAAGAAAGCCTTAGGTAAAAAATGGAGATTCAACCCTTAGCTTACGCTATGGCTATACATTACAGTCGTTGACCTATTCTAATGTATGGAGTGGTAGTCGGGCGTACCGCACTAGACAAAACAACATACCACAAGCAAATCGAGAAGGTACAACGGCTGGCATGAATGTGCATCACCGGGGCCCTAAGATCCACCCCAACGGCAGCGCTCACAATGATGCTTCGCCTAACCTCACTCGATATACTTAGATTAAAAAGCCAGCTCAAAATGGACGAGCTACATCACTGACCACTCCTCAATCCTGAGCAACAGGATAACCTTGGCGGAGAACTCTGACCACATTGAGCCCACCACAGTCTTTGAGAAGAAACTCAAAATAACATACCAAGACAGGCGGAACTGGTCCCGCCAGGCACAACTTCGCAAGAGCTGCGTCGACTTCTAAACCGACAGGTCAAAAACCAAGGATGGGGTGGGCAATGGAGTATTCTGCAAATAATTAAACATGACCATGCTCTAAAACTACTGGATCATTGCACCGTTTTTCAGGCGGAGCTGTTGGCAATAAAAGGGGGCCCTGTCTTGGCTGAAGTGGAACGTTATATCCACTACGGATATTCGAATCCTCACAGACAGTCAAGCAGCCTTGAAATCGCTGGAGCCATATGTGTAAGTAAGACTTTACTGCCGCATATCGCTTAACAAGATGGCCGAGCAGTTTAACGTACATCTACTATGGGTACCAGGACACAGCGATATCTCAGGAAATGAAGCGCTCGCCAGCTAGCAGCCATTAAACTCAAACTTACAAACCTCGCCATGGCTAAGATGAACTTGAGATGAACACAAGGGCACACCTACCTCACCACCATGCAAATCTGGCCCCGGCCTGGCAGTCAACGGACCAAGGGACTAATCTCCTTAAAACAAACTGATATCTACAAAATTATTGGTGTCATCACCGGTCATTGTCTCATTGGCAGTCACGCACAAGAACTAGGGCAAATTTCGAACGACTTCTGCAAAGGCTGCTTAGACAAAGAGGAGGTCGAATCCATTTATCATCTACTCTGCGCCTGTCCGGCTCTCTGTTCTATCAGCAAGCGCTACCTAGGATCCTACTTCCTTAACGACTTGACTGATGTTCAGCGGGTAAGGATAATTTACCTTCTTAATTATTTAAGAAAAACTAAATTGTTCCATGAATAGGGGGTCAACCGGCCTCGTAGCAACATAACGGGCCTCTCTGGCCTAAGTGTCTATTCCCCCTAGAGAAGCTACTGAATGCCTAACCTAACATAACCTACCAAAGATTTGAAACACTTTACTTTAACATTAGGCGTATTTTAATAAGGATTTAGATCCCGATCCGGATCATGGTTCAAAATAAAACAGTACGGATCAACGAGTAGCATTCTTGACATTTCGTCTCATTCAGTTCTGTCAAAGATCTGATATTTGAAAACAAAGTAAGTGTGGAACTGCCATGTCAAAGAAAATGTTTGTTTTCATTACAAATTTGATAAGGCCGATTTACATACATAAATGTTGATGATAATATTTTTTATCGATGTACACACATTGGGGTTATATAACCCCAATTCACCCAAGGTTTTTAGAAATTTAAATTAATACAAGCATTTTATAGCATTATGAGGACAAATTCTTTATACGGAAGGTAAAACTAACTAACCAAAGCCCGGTCTCATTTTTATATGTTCATCAGGCAATGATCTTCCTAATTTCAATGCGAAACTAGTGGGAAATAGTTTAACTAATTTGCGGATCATGAAAATTGAACCAGATCGGTCAAGGAGGTGGTTCACGTGTTGTTATTGTAATGCGTGTAAGTCGTGATCCGGATCGGGATCTCGATGCATAATAAAAAACACCTATTAGTGAAAACGAGGCTTTCGACAAAGCAATTGTTACAGTGTGAATATCTGTGTTCATTTGAGTATTACAGCAAATAAAGAAAAGCTGAAAATAAGAAATAAATAAACAAAAGATCGAGTTCTTTAATATTTAATATATGTACGTATAGTCTTTTACATTCTGTTCCCTTGTATATAGTAATTTTGAATCTAGAAATAATTAAGACGTTTTTGAAACACTTCGATGATGCTGGGTTAAGTTAAGGAAAATTCCACTCCTTTCCAGCGTTAAGTGCCATTGACATGTTTTTCTCAATGGCATAAGATGCAACAGCCATTCTAAAAAGAAGAAAAGAAAATTTAAAATATAAATCCTAACACACGAATGCATTTAAATTAAAGCACTTACGGCTGTTGCGTATTTGGGACAAAGCCATCGACTTCGTAATCGTTTCCTTTAATGTTATGGGGTGAATAACGGTTGTACAAGCCCCAGATTGAATTCATTAGTTTGCTGTTGTATTTAACCGGGCTATATTCTAGTACTGAAACGTGAAATTAATTGCAATTATTCCTTAGTCTTGTGTTCTTTACTAAATCTAGAAAAAGCTGATTTTTTGCAACATCAGTCAAAATAATCAATAAATTGATAATCTATGGCACATTATCTAGTCTAGACTAATTGAAGGCTATGTACTTGGGTCACGAATCATGTACTGTAGGAAACCTTGGTCTTATATACTGTTCCAAGTTTGTTACGATTCAGCTGAAGTCCTTATTGTATGTATGTTGGCGTTACAGTCTATGAAGAACCTGAGCCGAGCTTCTCTCAATCACCCAAGTTGTGTGTGATTTCATTTTCCCATAGGTGAAAGGGACCTACAGCTTTTATTGCCGGTTCCGAACGGCGAATTCCGAGAAGCTTTTCATGACAATTTTACTACAGGGGGTTTTGTCAGACCCCGTTGAGGAGAAACACCGTGAAAAACACGTTCGATGACATGGCTGTGTCGGAATTCGATCCCGTGTCATCGGCGTCAGAGGCCAGTACACTACCCACTGCGCCACGGCGCTCTCTTATTGTCCTTATTGTTAATGTATGTATGTATGTGTATGTATGTTGGCATTACAGTCCATGAAGAACCTGAGCCGAGCTTCTCTCAATCACCCAAGTTGTGTGTGATTTCATTTTCCCTTAGGTGAAAGGGACCTACAGTTTTTACTGCCGGTTCCGAACGGCGAATTTCGAGAAGCTTTTCATGACAATTTTACTACAGGGGGTTTTGTCAGACCCCGCTGAGGAGAAACACCGTGAAAAACACGTTCGATGACATGGCTGTGTCGGGATTCGATCCCGTGTCATCGGCGTCAGAGGCCAGGACACTACCCACTGCGCCACGGCGCTCTCTTATTGCCCTTATTGTTAATAGTTAATTTTATATAGCTAATGGTACTTACGCTTCTTGTTGGCAAAGTTTTTCTTAGGGTCCGGTTTTTCGGTGTTGGCCTTCATCTTAGCAATAGTCATTCCGTTGTCTGGATTTGCTGCACGCATCTTACATGCGGCAAACGCCCCTTGTGGAATAGATGCCATTGATTTGCAATCTTGGAAAATAGTATTAAAATAGAAAAAGAAATCAGGGCAAGTGACAACATATCATCTATATACAGTATACATAGTTAGTTGTAAATATGATGGGAATGCGATTCCCATATTAATAATAACCGATTTAATGTGCACAACTTGTCCAATACTCCTGAATTATTTGTTGTTTAAGCTCGACAATCGTGATGATTATAAAATAATTCAAACAAATGAAATGTACCTAAGTCCCACATCATTTGAACCAGTCATTTCGATACATTTCGGCTTGACAAGCACTATGTTATGATACATACATACGTAGAAATGGACATTAGTCTTGTCAATGAAATACTCTAATGGTTCCAATTATCCAAATAACAAATATTGATCCAGTCCACAATTTCATAATGAGAGTCAAACAACGTTACATAGGAGTGAACCACCAAACACCAGATTGGATTTTGTGTGTTTCGTATTTTGATTGAATGTTTGTGATACTTCTACACAAAGAAAGGTTTGCGCAAACTATTGACCAAACGATGTCAATAAAAACCGGCAAAGTCCGGCGAGTCGGACTCGCGCACGAAGGGTTCCGTACCATCTATATATAAAAATATGAAAGAGACGTTGTATGTTACCTCATCAGTGATCACATTAAAACGGCTCAACCGTTTGAAATATTTTTTTGCATGATGCCAGATCTTGGTTGCAGGCAGGTTATAGGCATATTACTTTGATAATCAAAAATCTCCATGAGGAGGTAGTTGATCATCAAAGTGCCCATTGAATTCAAATCAATTATCTTACTTGACAGCAAGTAGTTGGAAAAGTGAATAACAATAATTATGGGAAAAAGGTTTGCAGCTAGGATTAATATATCAAGGACACAATAGGGATCAAAGGGAAAAAGGGATCAAAGCTGGGAAGTTTGTTACTGGTTTGGGAAATTGTCGACTAACCTTAGGTCAGTATGTGACCAAGGGGATTTTGTGGATGAAAATCATGTTTGTTGTAGGGACTCCCTTACATATTCATTTTATTCTTATTATATCGTATTTGTCGTTATAGTGGCAACAGAAATACATCATCATTTCAACTGTCTAACTATCACGGTTCATGAGATACAGCCTGGTGACAGACGGACGGACAGCGAAGTCTTAGTAATAGGGTCCCGTTTTATCTTTGGGTACGGAACTCTAATAAAAACGGCGTCTCCGGTGGGTTATATGCTATCGTTCATTAGGCCACATTATGCTAGACTTTACATACATTCGCCAACTAATTTTCATTTGATAGAAATTTGCGTTAAACATATTTCTGTCATGCCGTAAAAAGAGCAATATTGTTTGATAGTTTTTTAATTTTGAACGGATATACGTGCCAATAAGAAAAATATAAGAAGTGCGGATGCTATTTATGAAAGGCTTTACGCCATTACGAATTGTACATTCGTACATGGACAGCGGTGAGGGCGTACTTGGCAATCGAGAGCATTTTTTTTTAATGTCTAAAAGTATCTACCGCTGCCGACAGTGTCGAAGCATTATTAGTACATGTTAAAAAAAAATCTGAGAATCTGTTTCGATGAAGGCAATAACGGTCCAATTGGTCGCCGGTCAATGTCATTATTTCTTTTTAGATTGATAATGGTCCTTAGATGTCTACCTTTGTCATACCTACTAAACTCATCAGACTATGCAGGATGACTTTGGAAAATGCTCGCTGCTCCATCCGCATCGGTGAACACCTTACCGATAGTTTTGATGTCAAAAAAGGATTTAGGCAGGGCGATACGCTGTCGTGTGATTTCTTCAACATCATATTGGAAATGATTGTTCGAAAAACACTGGCCAATACAAGAGGCACAGTCTATTTCAACTCCTTGCATACGCCGACGATATTGACAAAATAGGCAGATCACAGCGAGATGTCAATGAGGCGTTTGCGAGTATTGAGTTCGAGGCGGCGAAAGTTGGCCTGGCGGTAAACGAGGGCAAAACTAAATATATGCTGTTATCAAAAAAGGACGCTCACCACCGACGTCTTGGCCAGAACGTTTGTATTGGCAGATATAAGTTCGAGGTAGTTAAGGACTTCGTCTACCTTGGCTCCGCAGTGACCTAGAACAACAACATCAGTTCTAAAATCAAACGCAGAATCACTCTTGCCAATCGCTGTGTCCTTGGGCTCAGGAGGCAATTGAGTAATAGAGCCCTCTCCCGAACGACAAAGTTGATTCTATATAAGACCCTTATCATCCCGGTCCTGTTGTACGGCGCAAAGCATGGACACTATCATAAGCGGATGAGGATGCCCTTGATCGGTTCGAGAGAAAGATTTTGCGCGTGATTTTCGGACCTAAAAACGCAGACGTGCTGCACAGCGACATGAGCCTAGTCAGGCGTCTACGGACTCAACGCCTAAGATGGCCGGGCCATGTAGAGCCAATGGACACCACCGCTCCAGCCCGGAGAGTCTTTGAATTCAACCCCGAGGGACGAAGAAGCAGATGACGGTCGCCCTTAAGATGGCGCACACAGGTGGAAGGGAACCCTAGCCAACTGGGTGTGCGGCAATGGAAAATGCTAGCAAAAGATCGTGCTAGTTGGAGGGGCATGTTGGTTGAGGCCCAGGTTCACGCCGAACTGTAGCGCCCGTTAAGAAGAAGAAGAAGAAGAATGGTCCTTAGATCAGTATAAGAGGGCAGTACGATAGTGGCTCTAATCGAGAAAAATTATATTAAACACGCGGACCCATTTGGGGAAGATAAACATTAAACTGGAGTCGTGACAAATGGCTGTTGTTCCATTCGCTACAACTGGCTCGTTGGAGCTCCTTTGTTACAAGCTTACAACGGGGCATATTCTGATCATTCAAACTCGACCACTTATTGGTCCTCCTATCCCGTAAACTCTGTATTTTGCAAACTGACAATATCGTCGTAATCAGGAAAGTAGAAAAGGAAGTGAACATTGTCCTAAATATGAATAAGAGTAAAACGAAAAATACCCTTGTTAAGAGCATTTCGCTGACAGATTAGCTGGAATATATCGGTGGGTAGGTATGGTTTCGATTTATTTCTGATTACCTTAACATTCGAAACTTGTTCCCTAGATTAGGAAAATTGAATTTGCTTAAAGCGTTTGGAAAAAAAAATCTAAATTTATGTTAATTTTGCCCTCAATAAGGAGAACTTTCAGTGGATATAATAGTTCCTAAAACATATTCAACATAATCTGCATTTTCTGCTTTCCACGTAAAATAAGTTAAATAATGTCTTATGTTCGTAGATCCTTCCTTAAGACATTATTTTTTATATTTAAATTTTTAGATATAAAATTGCGAAATAATTTTTTCCATTTCTCTTATAACTGATAAAAGTTGTTAAATAAATTTTCTAAATTGAAAATCAAAATATATATCGTTGAATCTATTGTGCACAAATAACGTGTTTTTTAAAAAAGAAGAAAAGAAGTTACACTATTTACGTAGATGTAATGATGCAAATTACTTTAACAATATTTTGTTTCTTTTATATAACACATTGTAAAAAAGCATATCTACATTTTATAAGTGCCTCCGTATTTGAATGCACGAATACAAACGACGACTTGGTGTCAAATGTTATCATATTGTTTTTAAATAATTAACTGTGGTATATGTACCTCGGCAGAGATCAAACAGCTTATCAGCAACTATCCGTTTCGAGAGTCCACAGAAAATAATATTTTTTTGGCTATTCGCTTGCAGCAGCAATAATAAATCTCTTAAATCGCACTCAACCTTGTTGAAAATCACCATTAAAGTTTGTTAAAAACTAAACAATTTACACAATTCTTATTCGTCCTTAGGTGTTTTATAAGCAATATCAGAAACTATAAAAATCTGTCGCACACTTGCAACAAAGAGATTTTTTTTTTTTTGAATTACACTAGGCTTAACAGCCTCGCACGATGTACGAACAAAAGTCACTTGGATTTCAGATAGGCGCAACGTTTAATAAAAAAAACACCCGTTTTTGGATACACTCATAGTCACTTTGAGATTTCGACCTCAAATGGGAGCTGTGATGGGATTTGCGAACGCTTATATGAGGAATTGATCTCGTTTTTTGCAAGGCTTTCAATACATAAAATTCACACAGAGACAGCTGCTTATCGCCGCTAAATGAGACGAGTCGATCAGTCGAGAAGCTCGGTGGAGGCAGATTTATATACGCATACTAATCAATTGAAGCTTTAATAATCTGGATGTAGTCAGCAAATGACAACATTTTGTAATACTAACCGTGTAACAGAAATTGTTGCCAGCGGGCATCTATTGTGCTGATGAATGCAATTTCGATTGTTCTATCGATATTGGATGTCTTTGAAATCTTAAAATTATGGTCGGATCTGGTCTGGTCTCTGGATATAACTGGTTTCATAAAATCTATAGTTGTGTGTGACACAATTTTGAAGAACGTTCTTCGGACTACAGTAGGATTTCTAGAATAGATTATACCAGTAAGAGAGGGCCATCAGGTTAAGTTGTTTTTTAGTTATTTTTGTTTTCACCAGTATGGTGCTTGGAACTGCACCAAACAGGTACTTGGATATTTCTCTAGCAAGATTTTAATTGATTTTATTACAAGTACACTTTTTGTATAGTGCCTTTAACGTCACTGGAGTAGATAGAGCGCACGTTCACTGTATCACTCATATATGCATGTCATCATGTTTTTGAATTACGGGTAGTGACCGCAAAGAAGTCTTAAAACGAACATACACATTTCTTTACTTAGTCTGATAATGACTATTAAAACCTTGCTCTTGACCTATGGCACTACTCTCAAAGTTGAGTATCATATGTTTATGTACCTATGAATGTACGCTAATATGGGTTCCCAATAATCATTAGTTTTGCAAAAGTATCGAAAATTGGTTTCTCTCTGGATGCTTAATTTTGTGCGTAGGCAGTGTTAGCTCATATACATAAGTCTTATCAATTATTTTATTCGAGCGAATGAACAATACTTCGTGTAGGTTTGCCACTATGTATGCAATATATAGTATGTCGAGGTCTATACGCCCGTTTTGGGAGTGGGTTATCAACGAAACATGTCACTTTGCACGTACGAGTATATGTAGGAAATTCGTGGAAAGAGACTCGCAGGCAAGTCGAAACCCATAGAACAAGCCAATAGAGTACACATCTCGCAGTACAGTTCAAGACTATAATGGGTAAGGATCGTATATAGAGTCAACTTGGTCGTAGAGGAGAGGGCTCTATTACACAATTGCCTCCAAAGCCCGAAAAAACAGCGATTAGCAGGAGTGATCTTACGTTTGATTTTTCAACTGATGTCGTTGTTCCAAGTAATTGCGGAGCCAAGGTAGACATGAGAGCGCATCGCCCTCTGCTTAAACCCTTTTTTGACATCAAAGCTATCGGTTAGGTCTGTACCGACTCGAATGGAGCACCGAGCATCACGGAATATTATATCCGAAAAAGTTAATGAAACTAAGTGTCCGTAAATGGAAACAAAGAACAAGTAAAATTTTGAAACACTCTTTCTGAAACTTTCGAAATACGTGAAGGTTTCGAACATGGAGATGTGTTACTGTTGCCTCACAACAAAAACAATCAAACAAAGGGGAACAATTCGATATATCCTTGCCAGAAAGCAAGTTGCGAGCCGGATCCATGGTGTAATGGTTAACACACTGGACTCTCAATTCAGTGATCCGAGCTCAAATCTCATGGTTTCTGTGAACACCGTTTCGCAGCGACCAAAAAACAAAGACTCAACAAGTCTTTTCCTATTGCTCTGTGCTCAACTAGCCCGAGCATATTTGCGCGTCAAGGCTCATCAACACCGAAACATTTATCAATGTATCTATGTATGCTGGCGTTACAGTCCATAAAGGACCTGAGCCGAGCTTCTCCTAATCACCCATGTTGTGTGTGATTTCATTTTCCCATAGGTGAAAGGGACCTACAGTTTATTGCCGGTTCCGAACGGCGAATTTCGAGAAGCTTTTCATGACAATTTTACTACAGGGGGGTTTGTCAGAACCCCGATGAGGAGAAACACCGTGAAAAACACGTTCGATGACATGGCTGTGTTGGGATTCGATCCCGTGTCATCGGCGTCATTTATTATTACTTCTCTTTAATTTAATGCTGGAACGAGCTAAGAACGAGATACTCCAATCCCTGTAGGCCAGCGGGTGCAAAGTCATTGCATATGCAGACGATATTTCAATAGCAATTAACGGGAAATACCTCCCAACAATCCGAGATTTGGTGGAAACTGACCGAGGCAACTTGCCGAGTGGGCAGAGAACTGCAGGCTTGGAATAAATCCCTCCAAAACGGAGCTAGTTTTATTCACAAGAAAAAGGCAGATACCCCAAATTTCTCCTCCAAAACTCAATAGGACTTACCTTAGATCCGCTGATCACGCCAAATAACTTGACGGGATTTTCGACAGGAAGCTCAACTGGAGATTGAATGCGAAAGAACGTATCGAAAAAGCAACAACTGCGCTATATACCTGCAAGAAAGCTTTGGGCACCAAATCGGCGTTGCGACTTAAGGAATCAGCTCATTGGATGTTCTCCAAAATAGGGCACGCAGGTATTCTACGCCAAAACAGTGACTTAGGCGAAGTCATGGACTACTTAACCCCGATTCTGGACTCCAAGGTTCTATATAAAACAACAATTCCCAACCATCAACAATGCGATATGAATGAATTTCCAAGCAAAGGCACTGTAATGGAAATATACACAGGCGGGTCTAGGATAGGCAAAGGTGTGGGCACCAACCCCGAAAACCAGCCAATCCTTTAGACTACCGTCTTTGAGATCGATGGACTACAGTGACATTGTCGTCTACACAGACTGCTAAGCGGCAATAAAAGCCCTCGAATCGCCTTTAATAAAATCAAAATTGGTCAGGCACTGCGGCAAATCTCTAAATGATTTATAGAGCAGTTGAACTGTTACGTTGTGCTGGATACCTGGGCATAGTGATATACCAGGCAATTGTCAGGCAGACGAACTGACCAGAATGGGCACCACACTGGAGATCTCGACTGTTAAAGTGGATATCCATCGACAAGCACTACTATAGGCCAATGAGAGATGGCGTGGCGTGACATTGCGTACTGTCAACGTAGAACAACACGCCTGCTTAAAATACGCAGGCAATTTATAAGCAGCCCAATCGCAGTCCTAACAGGACTGTAATGCTGTTTTGCAGGCGGCAAACGGCTAAATGGTCTGTGCCCTCAGAGTCCGCAGAATGAACGTTCCTCAATCAAGAAATGAACAACCCAAATTTGATAGGTTACGTTTATTCTCTGTAATTATATACTTTTGTATTACATTCAGTATAATTTACGTTACTTACGATTTTTGGCAGACTCGTGGCGGCAGCGTGGGCTTTCCAGACTCCATTCCAAAATGAAGGTTATTCAGGAATTAAAGAAAATGGCGTAAGTCCGCTCAATCTGACAGCTCTCTTAAGCCAGTTTCCTTTTACATTTCTTCAGCCGCACACTACCGCCAGAGTAGTTATGATTTTTAAATATTTTGCGTAATAAATTCTCAACATTCTGCCCCCCGTGAGGCGCGCTGGTTATTGACCGAAGCCTCACCAATGTCCAAAACCGCCAGTTTGACAGCTGGTCTGCGAAGAACTCCCACAGAGGTTCTTACCTCGGCTGAACGGACCTGGTTGTCTTTCCCTGGAAACACCTTCGTAATTCTCCCTCGCACCCACTTGCTCCTCGGAACGTCGGCGTCACATACGAGCACCAGATCTCCTTCCCTGAGAGGCGGGACCCGCTCGAACCACTTGCATCTTCGTGTGAGCACTGGCAAGTACTCTCGCACCCATCTTTTCCAAAAACGGTCCTTTATTTGTCGACTTATGCGCCATTGTTTTCGGAGGCATAAGGCTCTCATATCCACTGGACCTGGGGTCTGAGTTGAGCTCATACCACCCAACAAGAAGTGATTTGGCGTCAAGGGTTCTTCCTCTTCCGGCGTCACCGGCAGGTGGGTAAGCGGACGGCTGTTCACTATATTTTCCGCTTCGATAAGGGCGCTCTGCAGGGTTTCTACTCTCGGAGCAACTGCAACGAGTGCGTACCTCAAGACTCTCTTGACCGTGCGCACGAGCCGTTCCCAGCATCCTCCAGCGTGTGGGTTCAACGGGCAATTGAAAATCCACTCGATGCCTTTCGAACACAGTTCCGTCTTTATGGCGTCGTTGTCAAGGATCTCGACAGTCGCCAATTCATTTTTCGCAC
The DNA here is from genome assembly GCA_951905685.1 of Eumerus sabulonum. Lineage (NCBI taxonomy): Eukaryota > Metazoa > Arthropoda > Insecta > Diptera > Syrphidae > Eumerus > Eumerus sabulonum. Next base: position 53,863,851 of record OX645063.1, read on the forward strand.
CAATAAAATTGGTTCCATTATCGCTTCTGATTAACTTAGGAACTCCTCGTCTATTCACGAAATTCCTTATACACAAGATGCAGGCATCTGTCGATAGGTCGGGTGCGACTTCAAGGTGAATCGCTCTAACCGTCAAGCAGGTAAAAAGGGCAACCCACCGCTTTTCCCTGCGACGTCTGACCATGACATATATTGGGCCGAAATAATCGAGACCGGTGTAAGTGAATGGTCTTACAAAGGGCGTAACGCGGTCCTTCGGCAGTTGTCCCATGAGCGGCGGCATTGGCTGAGCGTCTCGCACACGGCAGTACGGACATTCAAATTTTGCTCTTCGAACAGCCGAACGTAAGTGCGGCACCCAATATCGTTGTCTTATTTCGTTCGTGATGACGTCATCGTTTTGATGATGCAGAAGACGGTGATAATGGCTTATCAGGGATGTCGTTACGGGATGGTTCTTCGGCATAATTATCGGTCGTCTGAAGTTAAAGGGTACGGTTGCAGCTGCGTCTATACGTCCGTGGACACGAAGCAGGCCATCATTGTCGATGTAAGGTGTCAATTTAAAAATGCTGCTGCATCTTTCCACTGCTATATTGTGCTTCAATTGAGCGAACTCCTGAGGGAAGGCATCCATCTGTGCTTGGAGGCACAAGAGTCGTTCAGCTTCATCAATTTCCGCAACTGTAAGTTCTCCTCTTTCGGCCGATTTCCGACGACAAATTTGCAGAAATCTGAGCACCCAGGCGACCATTCTTCGCATCTTTGAATACTTGGAAATTCTCGATATATCAAATGTTGCATTACTTACTGCGCTAACGTGCAGGAGAAACTTTGGACGCACCTCTTCGTGGCATATATGACCGCTGATGTCATCTGGTTGCGGGGGCTATTCCTTCTCGGGGAGCATGAGGAACGAGGGACCGCTCAGCCATTTGTTGTCAGTTTTGAACCTCGGCGGATATCGTGCCCGCGTGGCTTCATCTGCGGGGTTAAGCTTCGATGGCACCCAGCGCCACTGCCTCACATGACTGCTCTCGAGCACCTCAGCCACGCGAAACGCCACGAACTGTTTGTGTCGCCGTGGCTCCGAAGGGATCCAGTTAATAACTGTCTTGGAGTCGCTCCAGAAGACTCTACTGTCCAATTGTAGTTCGTGCCATTTCGAAATGGAGTTAGCAAGTCTGACACCCAGGATCGCTGCCGACAGTTCGAGACGTGGGATGGACATCAGTTTTTGCGGGGCGCATTTTGTTTTGTCGCAAACGAATGACACGGACACTCCATTCCCGGATTCGACGCGGAAATACCCAACTGCACTAAAGGCCTCTTCACTGGCATCGACGAAAATGTGAAGAACAGTCTCGTTTCTTACCAATGAGCAAGGGTAACATCTAGGTGCACTCAACTGCAGCAAAGCCGGCAAATTTGACTTCCACTGGCACCAACGAAGACAGATCTCGTCGGGGATCCTCTCATCCCATGCAACAGCACGTCTCCACACTGATCGCAGCAATAGTTTAGCATAAATAGCGAAATTTGCAATCATACCGAACGGGTCGAAGATGGACATCGCTATGCACAGAAGCTCTCGTTTGGTAGGACACTTGTCGCTTTCCATAACTTCTCGGTTGACTTTCGGAAATCGCAGCCTGAATACGAAGGCGTCTTTATCAGGGCTCCAACACATGCCCAGAACCTTTTCCAACACTGTATCGATATCCATGTTCACCATCTCATCTTGCTGGCTAGAGCTCGAATCCGCAACGGCTTGTAACACCTCTCTTGAATTTGATCTGAAGGCTCTCAAATTGAAACCCCCTTCGGCGTGGATGCAGACTACGGCTTTGGTGACTTCGATCGCTTCCTTAACGCTGTTGAAGCTATCGACGTAGTCGTCAACATAGTGATGGTGGACGATAGACTTGACAGCTCTGGGATGGCTTGCTGAGAATCTGAGGGCATTCAGATTTTTAACGAATTCGGCCGAACATGGAGAGCAGCTAGCGCCGAATGTCATCGACTGCATGACGTACTCCTCAATCGGTTCTTTTTCTGCTTGTCGCCAGAGGAAACGTTGCAGGTCTTGGTCTTCGGGCCGGATAAGCACCTGGTGATACATCTCTTCTATATCGCCCGTAACGGCTAAAGGCCTTAGCCGAAAGTTGAATAGCACGGCAGCTAGAGGCGGGCGGTCATCAGGTCCCTTCATCAGCAACGAGTTCAAAGACACACCTTTAACTTCAGCGGCTGCGTCGAAAACCAAACGTATTTTTCCGGGCTTGTTCGGATTCTTAACCCCAAAGTGTGGAAGATACCAAGTTTTACGACCTTTTGTTTCCACTTCGACGTTCGCCAACTTCCTAGCGTATCTCTTTCTAATGTAGGCTGCGATAAGGGCTCGATAGTTCGCCGCGAACTCTGGATCGCTCTTGAATCTCCTCTCCAAACCATTAAGACGAAGCTTGGCCATATCGTAGCTTTCAGGAACCTCGAACGCGTCTTCCTTCAGCAGTAGTCCGGTCTGATATCGACTATTGATCCTTACAGTTGCGGACTTTAGGATCCGCAATGCCCTTTCATCTGCTGCGGACATAAGCGTCTCCGTCGGTTTCTTGACCCCAAAGTTCTCCATCGACAGGTACTCTTCCACGATCGTATTCAGATGTACGTCTTCCTCGTTGCTGAGCCAACTATTGTGGAGTACGAATTCTTCTTTAGTAGTTGGTCCCTCCGACTTTCCGTATACGAGCCAACCAAGCCTTGTTTCCGCGAAGATCAGGCTTTCATTCGAAGATTCTAAGGTACGTAACGGAACTCCAAGTTGGCAATGGTCAAGACCAACCAAAAGTTGAGGTTTCGCAATCTCGTACTGAGAAAAATTACTCGGTCTCCAGTGTTGACCCATTTGTTGTAGATCAACCTCGCTCAGCGTTTGCACCGGTAAATTAAGGTCATCAACTGTCCTCACTTCCTTCAGTTCGTACCGTTCGGCATCCTCCTTGTCCGCGCTGATTTCAACGTTAACCACGTAGGACTTCCTTGATGAAGTCCCTTCCCCGAACCACTGCAACGTAAGATCTTTTGCTTGACCCCTCAAACCCAGTCGATTTGCTAGACTTGAGCTTATAATTGTCACAGAAGACCCCTCGTCCAACAAAGCGTACTCTTTTATTACAATGCCTTCGCCGTAGAGTCTGACTGGCACTACTCGAAACAAAATTTTTTCCTTCTTCACGGAATTACAGCTCAGCATGAGCGTTTCCGGCGCTTCTGCGTCCAGACGCAGTGCAGTCGATGGCTCGTGGTCTTCATGCAGCAACATATGATGACTCTTTGAACAACCGCCGATTTCACATTTCTTTGATGACTTGCAGAATCTTGAACGATGACCATACTTCAGACAGGAGAAACATAACCTGTTGTCCTTCACAAATTTCCACCTGCCTGATACGTTCAATTTGTTGAAAATGTGACAATCAACTACTGGATGTGGTCCTTTGGCGCAATATCGACACTTGTTGGTTGCCTTGCGTTGCTCTATGACGTGTAAAACGTTCTTCGGCTTAAATTTTTGCTCGTTGGTGTTAGTCGACAATAGAGCGCTCGGAGCGACGAGACTGACCAATCTTGCTACTCCACTCAACCACTCGTCGAAGTGTTTGATCGTTGGGTAAGGCCGAGTGATGATACTGTACTGCGCCCACTTCATCCTTTTGTTCATTGGAAGTTTGCTTACAAGCTCATCTAGTAGCGTGGGGTTCGTCAAGTGTTGATACATTCCACTAGCTTCGAAGAATGTCGCAAGGTTCTGTACCTTTGTCGCCAGTAGTATGAGCAGCTCCAACTTAGCTTCTGGGATGGGCTGAATTTCCCTTATCTTTTTTAGCTGACTTCGGACCAGACATTCGGGCGACCAAAGTTGAACTCTAGCGCAGACATCACCCGGTTGACGTTGTTTGGGTGAATCAAGAGCGACTCGACGGCATCCCACGCAGCTCCCTTTAACGATTTCTGCAGACGGAACATGTTGTCCACATTAGAGTAACTCATCATCGCTGTGGACTCCAAGAACGCTGTAGCGAACATGGGCCATCCCTCCGGCCGTCCCTCGTATTCGGGTAAATCGATCAACTTTCGACTTCCCATGGTGTTATGTTGGTATACTGCTTGAGTGGATGAAGGGAATGTTGACGTCTGTGGTGGATCGCGAACAGCCGACGAGTTGAATGGCAAGATCGTATTGATTGGCGACAAAAAGGTTGGAACTCTGGGAATAGAAGAGTGCGTTATCGTCGGTGTTGTTGTCTGTCCCGTGTTCATTGCAACCGTGACTTGTGGTTGTTGTGGAAGAAACATCGATCCGGATACTTGCGTAGAACTCGTGTGAGAAGGCGATGTCAGAAGACTATCGACGGGGTGTGCATTTCCCACTGAACCGATGGCAATTTGTGTTGGCGGTTGTGTTGGCAGAGTTGGCAGCTTGATTTTGGCTTAATAGTTCTTGAAGGCGCTGGCGTTCTGCCTTCTCTTTTGCTGCATTTGATTCGGCGGCGTCGAGTTGTACGCGTAGCTCGCGCAACTGTCTGCTGATTTCTTCCATTGCCGTCATCTCTCTTTCCTGGAAAGTGCTGTTTGCGTCCGAATTGCCCTTTTCGCATTCGCTATCTTCGCTGGTTCCTGGAACGCTAGGCGTGCGCTCTTCTGTTCGCGCTGTGACTTTGGCCAGCCGAGAACTTTTTCGAACTTTAAGCTCGTCTGGCATTGATCCTTTGTTGGCGGTGAGCGGCGATGACTCACGACGACTTCGATTGATTGATTTTTTTTCTTTCCTGATGTTCCACGGCTGTATTTTGCTGGCGGCAAACGATGCACGGCAGCGATAGTTGGTCGCAGTCGGCGACTGCCTTTTAGATTACGAGGAGAAGGGGGCGAATGTCCCAGGCGGTGGCTACCTCGTTATTTGCTCAGGTGGTGCACGGCAGCAAATGCGTCGCAGGCGGCGACTGACTTGTCGAGTGGGGATGCGCGGCAGCAATCCAGCAATCCTTATTCTCAGGTGGTGCACGGCAGCAAATGCGTCGCAGGCGGCGACTGACTTGTTGAGTGGGGATGCGCGGCAGCAATCCTTATTCAAGTAAAAATCAGAATAAAGCTGTAATGCTGTTTTGCAGGCGGCAAACGGCTAAATGGTCTGTGCCCTCAGAGTCCGCAGAATGAACGTTCCTCAATCAAGAAATGAACAACCCAAATTTGATAGGTGACGTTTATTCTCTGTAATTATATACTTTTGTATTACATTCAGTATAATTTACGTTACTTACGATTTTTGGCAGACTCGTGGCGGCAGCGTGGGCTTTCCAGACTCCATTCCAAAATGAAGGTTATTCAGGAATTAAAGAAAATGGCGTAAGTCCGCTCAATCTGACAGCTCTCTTAGGCCAGTTTCCTTTTACATTTCTTCAGCCGCAAACTACCGCCAGAGTAGTTATGATTTTTAAATATTTTGCGTAATAAATTCTCAACAAGGACATTGCGCTTTAGGGAAACATGCCGCTAGATAACGACTGCCTTATAATGACTATTGCAATAAGTCATCCTATCTCCTATGCAATTGTCCTGCCCTAGGCTCCTCAAGAAGTTCTTTGGTGAACTGGCGGACCTATCTGAAACGGAGATCACCAAACTATCGAATGTTATTCAAAACACAAAATGGTTCCAGGAGTAACGGTGACCAAGCCGACGCGGTCTAAGTGATCCCCACCGCATTGCGGAGTGAAGCCACCTAACCAACCAACCAACAAAGCTAATAACTCGTCGGGATCTACTAATCCCCATAGCAAAATTATTCAGGAATGAATAATGCTTAATTGCTTTAATGCTTGCGAAAGCCTCATTGACGTCCGTCCAATAACGTCAATGTCATCTGCGTAGGCAAGCAATTGTGTAGACTTAAAGTAGATCGTACCTCTTGTATTGGCCGCAGAGTCTCGTACGATCTTTTCAAGAATGATGTTAAAGAAATCACATGACAGTGTGTCACCCCGTCCAAAACCTTTATTAACATCGAAGGGGTCGGTAAGTTCACCTCCGACCTTAATGTAGCAGCGAGAGTTCTCCATAGTCATCCTACACAGTCTGACGAGTTTGGCAGGAATGTTAAAACAAGACATGGCTCTGTATAGCTCGTCTCTATAAACGTTGTCAAATGCGGCTTTAAAGTCGACAAAAAGATGGTGCGTGTCGACCTGGAATTTATGGATCTTCTCCAAGAACTGCCATAGTGTAAATAGACCAAAGGTCTATCGTGGATTTTCCTGGCCTGAATCCACACTGGTAGGAACCTATCAGATTGTCCACGAACGGTTTCAGGCGCTTACACAGTACGGCAGCGAGGATCTTTAGGAGACTTATTCCTCTGTAATTAGCGCAGTTATAGGGGTTTCCTTTCTTATGGACCGGGCAAATTATGTTGAGATTCCATTTATCGGGCATGCATTTTTCCGACCATATCTTGCAGATGAGTTGGTGCATGTACCTAACCAGCTCATCGCCAGCTGCTTTAAACAGTTCCGCGGGAAGTCCGTCTGCTCCAGCAGCTTTATAGGACTTAAGTTTCTATATCGCTATTTTAACATCGTCTAGGTCGGGTGGACGGGATTCTCTTTCGTCTTTGTCCATTGTGAATGGTTCGTTCTGCCTGACGGCGGCATTTTGATTATCATCGCCGTTATACAGTCTGCAGAAGTGGTCCTTCCACAATCTCAGCATCGACTGTGATTCCACTACTAGTTGTCCGTGCTCATCCCTGCAGGCTGCTGCCCTGGCTTTATAGCCTTGGCATGTTCGTTTTACTTTCTGGTAAAATTTTCGAACGTCGTTCCTGCAGTAACATCTCTCCCTCTCCTCGATCTCGCGCTTCTCGTGCTCCTTCTTTTTCCTTCTCAGAAGCGCATGCTCCTCCCTCCTTTTCTGTTCATAGAGCTCGCGGGTAGCTCTCGTCCGTCGATTTAGTGTAGCCATGTATATATTCTGTTTCTCTACATGGGCCTGTCTACTACACTGTAGTGTAGTGTAGCCATGTATGCATTCTGTTTCTCTACATGGGCCTGTCTACATTCAAACCAGGGGTTTCTCGAAGGTTGTGGCTTGAAACCGAATACATCTGAGGCAGCCTCTCTGATGGCGTTCTGATAACTACTCCATTGCTGTTCTATGGTTTCTGCAGATTGCAACGGGACTAAAGATAGCTTGAGGGAGATCTAAGGACCGCCAGGTCCCCTAATGGATGTTGAGGTGCAGGAACCGTGCTACCACGAGATTATGTCCCGCCATAAAGTGCTACCACGAGATTATGTCCCGCCATAAAGTCCTCTAGCCTTAGTTCGTTTTCTGACGTGGTTTTGTGTAGGCTATGCTTTCCTATGACTCGTTCAAAGATTGCTGCCTTACCCAGCTTTGCATCTCCTAGAACGATTTTGGTCTCATAGCTGGGACATTGGGCATATGTTCTGCCTAGGAGATCATAGAAGTCGTCTTTATGTCGGTCATCTTTCTCCTCTGTGGGGGCGTAGGCAGATATTAAACTTATATTGCCGAGATTGGCCTTGATGCGGATAGTTATGAGGCGTTCGCTTACATGTTGGAAGCTTAGGACGTTTTTCCTGAGTCTGCCTCGAATAACAAATCCGCATCCGAATAAGCGTTGTTTATTTTCTCTGTGATAGTATATATCACAGTTTTTCATACGTTTTTTGCCTGGCCCATCTCATCGAACTTTTTGGAGCGCGGTAATGTCTGCCTTATATCAGTCCAAAGAGTTGACCAGTTGTGCGGCTGCGCCTGGTTTGTTGAGGGACCTAACTTTCCAGGTGCAGATCCGGAATTCGTTTCCTTTTAGACGTTTGCGGGGGTCGTCAACATGTAATCCATCCGTATCCGAGGCTGTTGATTGTCTCTGAACAAATATTTATTTTACGCGATAAGGATGTTACCCTAAGCGCAACCCCCAACCTGGAAGGTCAGGTTCCTCTTTCCCCAGGAACAAGGGGTCGGGTCGCTGCACACATTGGTTCACTACCTGGCTGGTACCCTCACAATAGCACTATAAAATTGCCCATTTCATGGAGTAGGAGTGATTATGTATTTATTTACTTTGCTAGTATCAGCAAACCCAGATATAATATTTGCTAGTCAATATTACAGCACCGTGGCGTGGTGGGTACTGTGTTGGGCTTTGGCGCCGATGATACGCGATCGAATCCCGACAACAGCCATGTTATCTTATGTGTTTTTCACGGTGCTTCTCCTCAGCGGGGTTCATGAAAAGCTTCTTGAAATTCGCCGTTCTAGCTTTGCAGCGTATGTACATAGCTGGATATGCGCATGTATTTGCAAATGAAAGTTGAAAGCTTGTAGAACTAGTGGAAACCGGATAATCTAGCACCCGAACATCATATCAACAGTCAGTTTCTTTGGTATCAAAGGGGCGTAGAAGGGTTTTAAATAGACATTTCTTAGGCTGTATATTGGTCTTGAATAGGACACCTTTCTAGGTGTCTATTAATACAAAAAATATATCTAACATCGGTTAGTCAATTTTCCGAGCATGGCTGTATTTGTGGTAAAGCAACCTGGAACTTAAAAGTCTTTAGCGAACAATGAAACTAGCCTAGTACGTAAATACTGCAGTTTACTTTTCATGTATGAAAAAATCAGTGAAATATATACTTTTTTAGAGACTCGCGCAGGTTCAAGAGTTTTTTATATTCTCTTATGATGTAATAGACACACAACCTGAACGGAGTGCAGTGGTTTGGGTCGTTGATGTTCGCTCGCTACTCTCAGGGAGGGGTGGTTGTCCTAGATAGGACGAGAGCCGACCAAATTCCGCGTTGGTTATAGTCCGTAGTAATTCGTTCAAAGACTTCAGCATTGCAAATATTGCATACGCAGAGGATGAATTTTCAGTTGACCATATACTGTGATAGTTATGCCTGCAGCAGTACTTCTGGTCACTTTCCATTTTCCTCTGTGTTGCATACTTTTTTCCGTATAGGAATTACTTTTTCTTGGCTATCAAACGTATTTGAACTATAGACCTTCCGCTCGGCGGTCGATGATGTTAACCACTGCACCACGGCCACCCCAAAATACAAACAAATAATCGACATAAATTTGGGCTATGGTCTACACGTTTTTTAAATGATCTTTCAAGCAATAAATTGATATACTTTCCAAACGTAAACAAATACTTTTATGTATGAAAATGTGTTTTTATTTTAAGCCTTGTTTAAGGCCCGTTTGTTTCATACTGTAATTCCAATCACTTGTGGGCATTTTATATAAAACTATTGTTTCAAATTATTTTCAAGTGTAGAAGCGTGCGTAGATGTAAGTAAGTTTAATTGTTTCTGTTCAAGTTCTTATACAAAGCAGCAATAAAACAGTTTTGATTAGATCTATAAATGTACACATTTCAGAGAATATACTGATAAAGCCTCATCATACCAGATTCCCTTGTTTTTGTTGTTATTGTAGTTTGTCCATTTAGACCCGTACGTGTATATAAAACATCCTATCAACAATTTAAATTTAAAAATAGCCACAAATTCATTACTATGTACAAATATATGTATAATAGAAACCATCGATTTTGAAATAACTTTTATAAAAATATGTTTCATAGCATATGCCGATTCTTACCACAGAGGGATGTGGCAAACTAACTAATACTAAAATGATTTGTTCGTTTCTCTTGTTCGAATATTCACTAGGGAATCACTTTATTGTAATAAAGTAATGGCATTGAACTCACGTTAACAATTTGTATTGACCTCCAACAACACCCTGACGGAACGATTGATATACGAGGTGTGGCAATTAAGTTCCGGGAATTTGTAGCCAAAAAGAAGTCGGCACAGCTATTCAGAAGCTGAAGAACAACAAGGCCGCAGGCTCAGATGGCTTGCCATCAGAGCTCTTCAAGGCTGGCGGCGATGTTCTGGTAGGGAGCATGCAACAGATCATCTGCAGAATTTGGGAAGATGAAAGCATGCCCGACGACTGGAATACCAGCTCTATATGCCCCATCCACAAAAAAGGCGATCCTACCTCTTGCAGGAACTATAGAGGTATATCCCTGCTCAATGTCGCATACAAGATCCTGTCCAGCGTATTGTGTGAACGTCTAAAACCATTTTGCACCACACTAATCAGCAGCTACCAGTGCGGCTTCCGGCCCGGCAAATCAACTATAGACCAAATTTTCACACTTCGACAAATCCTGGAAAAGACCAACGAGTTTCGAATCGATACACACCATTTTTTCATCGATTTCAAAGCCGCATACGACAGCATCCATCGTGAAGAACTATTTGGGGCGATGGCCGAATTCGGGATCCCGGTAAAACTGATCCAGTTGTGTCGCGCCACGCTAAAAAACACGCGATGCAACGTGCAACTCGGTTCTAGGACCTCGGAACCATTCGAAACATGCACCGGATTTCGGCAAGGAGATGCGCTGTCATGTGACTTCTTCAACCTGGTGCTGGAGCAGATAGTGCGAGGGGCAGGCGTCAACAGGGAAGGCACTATCTTTTACAAGTCCATCCAGCTGCTAGGATACGCGGATGATATCGACATCATCGCGTGTTCTCGCCGTGGCATTGTGGAAGTATTCACGGCGATTGAAGAACAGGCGAAACGAGTTGGTCTTAAGGTCAATGAGGACAAAACGAAATACATGCTGTCAAGCAAAAACCAATCCGCCGCTCACCACCTGGGACAAAATATAACAATTGACAGCTACAATTTCGAGGTAGTTAGGGAGCTTGTCTAGCTCGGGGCAAACGTAAATTCCACAAATGACAGATCCGGCATAGAATCGCCCTTGGCAACCGCTGCTACTTCGGCTTGTCCAAGCAACTGGGGTCAAAACTCCTCACTCGAAAGACCAAAGTCATGCTTTACAAAACGCTCAATCTGCCAGTCTTGCTGTACGGAGCCGAAAGCTGGACGATAAGCAGGACAGCGGAGCTGATTTTGGGTTCTTTCGAAAGAAAAACTCTGCGCCGGATATTTGGTCCTGTCTGTGAGGAAGGTGAATGGAGAAGAAGACACAACCGCGAACTCTACGAGCTGTACCAAGATGTGGATGTAGTCCGCAAGGCAAGGAGCCGTCGACTACACTGGCTCGGCCACATCGAGCGCATGGACATTAACGCTCCAGCTAAGAGGGTCTTCGACTCCGAGCCTCCTGGTTCGAGAAGAAGAGGAAGACCGAACCTCCGGTCAATCAATCAATCTGAACCGAACCTGATAATCAATCAATCAATCAATCACGCTTATAATAGATGCGATTTTATAATCCAATGATGCAATTGACGCGGTCTTATTTGTACAGATGAGTGCTTTGACGTATTCCCATAAAAAATAGTCCAAAGACGTCACATCACACTATCTAGCCGGTCAATTCACTATGGTTTAAATTGCTTGCTCAGTAAGTCGGTTATGATGACCGTAAAAGTCTGACTTGGTACATGCCACGAATCCCACATGAGTTGTCAAAAATAGAACACTTGAAAACCAAACAGCGAAAAGTCACCTAATAAATGAATCCATGTTGTAACATTTGTATAAATTCAGCTTGGTTATTCAAGAGATGGATCTGTTACTAAACTGGCTTCAAAACTCAAAGAAACTGGGGTTTATAAGGATGTTCCCAGCACACCCGTCTTTGACATTTCGCTGATTTCATCCGATCCATTAATGTTTGGACAGATGGCTATATATCGTGTTGTATACATCCTATCTTCTAGACCAAATTCCGTTAGAAAGGTGAGGCTTCATAATAAAAACAAAACGAATTTTTTGATTGGTTGACTCTGCTTTGATGGATACCAGCAAAGAGAAAATGCGTCATACTTTGCAGTTTTTCTTCACTAAAGTCGAAAACGTAAATCAGGTGGCTGAAAATGTGGTTTAGACAATTCCATTCGCGAAAGGCGATTAAGTAGGCATAGTTTCAATTACCCAAGGGCTGAATAGTGCACAAAAAATGGTCTGGGACCCTTTGAAATAGGCTGGATACAATGGATACGATGTCGACGCAATTGCTGCGAATCGCTGTTGAATCGCAACAAAATCGGCCCACTTTTGAAGCTGATGGCGACTTGTGATGAAAAGGGGATCACTTACGACAACGGTCGTGATCGAATCGTAGTGAGCCGGCGCAAACAGTAGCTATTTAAGTCACGATTGACATCCATCCACGATTGGACCATCTGAAGGAAGCAATCGCTTAAGTGCCGTCGGCTTTGCCCAATATAAGAGGCTAGAACAGACACATCGATAGCTAGTCGTCCAGAAACTTCGAAAGCTTAGTAGGGAGGTTTAAATGCATCATCCTTATAGTCCGGACCTGGCATTATACGATTATAACCTGTTTCTGTCCATGGCGAACAATTCGCTGGTGAAGAATTCGCCTCAAGGTAAGCTTATGAAAAAACGACGGTCCCAGTGATACGCCAATATCGGATCATTCTAGCTATGTTAAATAAAGCCTTAGCTAAAGAGTACATTGTCAGCTTTATGTAATTCATTCTTAATTTAGTTTAGCATGTCATCCTCCGTAGTTAGCGAGTTTCCATTACACAAGTTCAGCGTTTTTAGTGGCTTTACTACAAGCTCTCCTGCGAATGTCATTCCAGGAGGGGCACCACTCCTTTCTAAGATTCTTGTGTTTTTCTTTTTGACACTGATACGCTCTGTATCTTTATATTCCTTTTGCCTGCCAGCTAGAACCCAAACCAAGAATTTTTCTATAAGAGGCGCTTCAAAACAGCCGCTCTGACGTTGATAAAACCCTCTTGCTGTTCTATAATAGTGCTGCGGTGAGCAGTCTGCGGGATTAATTGAAAAATAAACACTCATTCACCGCGCCATGCGAAAGTCGTTAATCATCAATCGAAGCCCAACATGTTACCCATCAGGTGAAAATTTTTCAAAAATCTAGACAACCAATAACGTATATAGATAGGTAGGTGGGTACATAGGTTGAGGTGGCTACCCGACTATGCGTATCAGAGTACATTAACACTTAGGCGCCGTTTTGATGCCACAAAACTCGTGAGACATAAGGGATTTGAAGAGGTTGTGTTGGCCAAACTGAGGTTAGCTGCCTCTGAGAGGTATTTGTAAAGGCGCAAGATCTGCGGCTTGCCAGTGCTGGGCGTTCGCAGAGGGTTTCCTTCTGCGTGGGTGTCGTGACAGCTGCGGCAATGGGCAGCGTGAGCTTGTATAGGCCAACGGCCCCTACTGACTGCCACAATTCTAGCTAAGTTGGAACGATGTCTATTGGGGAGGTCGTTTGCTTTGTTTTTTTTTTGAATTTGAGGTCCGGGTTTTCTTGATATCCTGTATCTAGTTGATTTTGCCCACCTACGATTGGCTATATTGAAAAAGTGTTGCAGGATGTTGCCTTTGAGGAGATCCAGCGACAGGTCAATAGTTTTAGTAGGGGCCCCGACCTTGGCTAGCTCATCGGCCGTCTCATTCCCCTCTATGTCGTTGTGTACTGGAACCCAACGGAGCGTGATATCAGCCCAGCCGGCAGATATTTAATTTCCTTCATTGCTGTTTGGCTGTCGCTACAAATAGAAGTCGACGTATAATTCGGACGTGCTGCCCTGAGACATAGATAACTTTTAAAGTGAATAATTAACAGAAGGCACCTGCTTCTTCTTTTTCTTCTCATTCGCTACAGCTCGGAGTTGGCTTCCAACTGTGAGCGCGATCTTGAGTGCGGCCGTCCTCTATTTTATTGTCCCTCGGGGTTAGATTCAAGGACTATCCGGGTTGGAGCTGTGGTGTCCATTCGCTCTACATAGCCTAGCCATCTTCGGCATTGAATCCGTAGACGCCTGACTAGACTCATCTCGCTGTACAGCCCGTAAAGCTCGTGGTTGAATCTTTTCCTCGATCCCCCGTCTGCCTTTATAGGGCCGAAAATCACACGCAAAATCTTTCTCTTGAAACGACCAAGGACCTCCTCATCCGCTTTTAATAGTATCCATGCTTCTGCGCCGTACAGCAGGACCGGGATGATAAGGGTCTTGTATAAAGCCAGCTTGGTCGTTCGGTATAGCCCAGAGAAACAGCGATTGGCAAGAGTGATTCTGCGTTTGATTTCGCAACTGATGTCGTTGTTTCATGCCTCTGCGGAACCAAGGTCCTTAACTATCTTTGATGACAGCACATATTTAGTTTTGCCCTCGTTTACTGCCAAACCAATTTTCGCTGCCTCCGCCTCAATACTCGTGAAGGACTCATTGACATCTCACTGTATTCTTCCGATTATGTCAATTTCATCCGCGTATGCGAGAAGTTGTGGAGACTTGAAATAAATTGTGCCTCTTGCGTTGTCCAGTGATTTTTGCATAATAATTTCTAATACGATGTTGAAAAAATCACGACAGCCCTGCCCTGCCCTGCCTAAATCCTCTTTTGACCTCAAAACTGTTGGTCAGGTGTTCACCGATTCGGATGGAGAGCGAGCATTCCTCAAAGTCACCCTGCATGGTCTGATGAGTTTAGCAGGGATGTCAAGGTTAGAATGGCGTTTTATAGCTCGTCTCTTATTACGCTGTTGTATGCGGCTTTGAAGTCTATAACTAGGTTGTCAGTGTCGACCTGAAATTCATTGTTTTTTTCCAGGATCTGCCGTAGTGTGAAGATTTGGTCGACTTATCAGCTTATTTACAAAAGGCTTCAGGCGTTCACACATAACGGCAGAGAAGATTTTGTAGGCGATGTTAAGGAGACTTATTTCTCTGTAGTTGGCGCAGTTAGAGGGGTCTCTTTTCTTGTGGATCGGGCAAACGATGCTGAGACTCCATTCCTCGGGCATGCTTTCCTCTGACCATATCTTACAGATGTACTGGTGCACGCTCCTAACCAGGTCATCTCCAGCTATTTTGAAAAGAGCTCAGCAGACAGTCCGTCTGCGCCAGCAGCTTTATTCGACTTGAGTTTCGATATGGCGATATTAACTTCGCCGAGGTCAGGGAAGACGGAATTCTTTGCGATCTTCGTCGTTAAGAAATGGATCATTCTGCTTGACAGCGGTATATTGACTAACATCGTCGTTATACACTCAGCATCGACTGCGATTCTACTACTGGGTGTTAGTGCTGTAGCAAATCGTATGTATTCGTTACTGAGTAACGGGTACCCTAATTTGTACCAAGTAACGAAACGTTACTCCCAAATAAATGTCGTTACTAGCACGATTTCGTTACTTCTGTATTTGAGTATAACGAATAGTGCTGTAGCAAATCGTATAATCGTATGTATTCGTTACTGAGTAACGAAGTATCATTATCGATACGCTAACCATTCATGTACTTTGGGTATTTTGGGTATAATGGTATCTGGTATATCGTCGTCGATCGGTACGTATCATTCAAACTCCCTCACCTGACTCATTCTGACTTATACTGTTTGATGTGGGTATCTGTTTTGAGTACTGATAGCAATACAATGTGTTTTCCGTCGAATGGTGTGTAGTATCGTCTCGTCATCGCTACCGGACTTGTTCTTCATTGTACTGTTTTTTGTGCATCTATGAAAGTAACGAGTAACGACATTTTTGTAACGAGTATTCAAAACAAAAGTAACGTATACATACGGGTATTCAATTTGAAGTTACTTTTACAGCTCTACTGGGTGTACGTCCTCATCCCTACAGGTTTCCGTTCTGGCTTTATGTCCCTCCGTTCTTTTTAACACGTATAGTTTACGAACTTCTCTTGTTCTTCTATGCAGCGAGGCTATATATGCCTCCTGTTTCGCTGTGTGAATCCTCCTGCACTCGTTATCGAACCAGGTGTTTCTTTGGGGTGGAGCTTGTTCAGGGCTTGTTTGCAAATATTCCACTGTTATTCTATTGACAGCGTGGAGGGTTGAGGTGTATTGGAGAATTTAAGGGAGATGTGATCGGTAAAAGCACGAGCGGTTTCTGGTGATAGTAGTTTTCCGATGTCATAACTTTGTATAAAAGGCACCGGCTAGTACACTATTTTGTTTTCGTCGCTCGACCTTGCCATACATTTGATAAATGTGGAACTTGTTCCCTATTAGACATCAAACTACCTAGCCCACATCAAATAGCACTACCTTATCTGTGTAGTTCACAAATGGACACCAACAAGTTCATCCGCGGCGAATTCAGTAATAATAAGTCACCTAAGCTAACTTGTGATTTTTCTTTGTTTTTGTTTTTCTTGAGAATATTCAATAAATTTAATTTGTTCTGTGACCAAAATCTCCGTCAAGCATTTTATTCGCAACTCAAAGGGTAAGTAAAGTGTATTACACAGCCCGACAGGGCGGCCTGTTCAATAAATTATTGCCAAAACCACCACTGCATTAGAATCAATGTCAACCAGTCATTCCCATAGTTCCCTATAGTCCCATTTGTATTCGTTTGACAGCTGTCAAAATATATTTTACTCTTGCTCGCTTGCAATTGCGACTGCTTTCAACTTTCAAGTTCAAAGAAATCGAAAGTTTGCACTTGATCTTTAAAAAAACTAAAATAAATAGAATAAATCACTAAGATAAATCCTTCCACTGCTGTTGGGCAGAAAGAAGCCGAAAACAATCTAGTTGTGAGGTAAATATGGGCAAGGATAGAATTATTAATCCATCTGCTCTCTAGGAGGAGCCGGGTTCCGGTGCTTGGGATTATTACGGCAGATTTGCAAGGACGAATAATTGTTTATAACAATTGCATTGATTCGAACGAAATTGGTGAAATAATGGAAAAGTTACTTATGAAGCGAGATATGTACACCGGTCCGAGTGAAGATGTTTTTTTTGTGGCCTACTATCTGGTGGCGTCTGTCGTTTTATTTTTTTTTGTTTTTTTTTCCGTATTTGTCTAAAAATGGTGCGCATCGTGCAGTCGCAGACAAAAAAAGCCGGTAGTTTGGTTGACTTTTTACATCCATTTCGGGAATGATTTTTGTTTTTCTTTTGGAAACATCTAGAACAATAGGTTCTTAGGGATATGTGGTTGAATTGAATCCAAAGTGATATTAGAACGTATGGCATGGTTTGTGGTAGTGAAGGTTGAAGGAGCACGACGTTTAATCCCGACTTTATATTTGAAAACGTGTCTTTGAGCTTACATCTCCAATTCATTTACTATTTTCTTAGTCCATTCAGTTGTTAGTGGCTAGAATTCCGCGAGGTATGTATATTGCTTAGATATTCATTTCGTATTCGCATGTACAGAACCATAAATCTTCCAACGATGTTTCAAGGCCACAACGATACAATCGAGTGGGATTACTTAGTGTAAAAGGAAAATAAATGCAAAGGGTTAGCCATGTTTGGATTGTTTATTAAACTCTCGTTTTGTTTTTTTTTTTTTGGTTTATAAATTCCATTCAACGAATGTAACCCGAGATTCCAGGCTTGATTTGGGGCCTATCAAGTTCCATGCTCGTTTTCTAATTTCTCTATTTAGCAATCTCTACACCGGAACCTGGTTGGCTTACAACCAATTGACCTGCCTGGTGCATTTCAAATCGAATGTTGATGGAGCATAAGGATGTTGGAAAACAATCATGCTCTTATAAATTGTTTTCTATTTATTGTGGTTTAAAAGGTTTGTTTGCCCTAGACTTTTAAGCACATTGCAATACATTTTCACATTGACAATTCGATCTACAAGCGCATAATAGCTATGGCAGCATCCCGAGTCAAAGGCTCGAATTGTGGTATGAGCAAAGATCGTTTTATTTGTACACGAATTGTTCAATTGGGACATTTTCCTCATCAGATAAAACGGTATGCTCTCCACTTTCGTGTAAGTGCAGCAAGACGCACTTTTTGTTGGCTTTCGTTTGTGTTAATATTCGTCGCATGTACGTTTCAGATTAAAAGCCATTATCCTGAGCGAGTTCGGATTCCAATAACAATGTTTATTTTGCGGCGTCCCTCCTCGGGACGTAGTAGTATACTTGCCATGAAACAGCTTCTCGACTCAAGCCGTTCGGAATCGGCATTAAACTGTAGGTCACTTTCATCTGTGTAAACAAATAAATTACACGCAGCTTGAATGATGGAGAGAAGCTCGGCTCTGGCCCTTTACGGGCTGTAACGCCACCAGAGCATTCTGGCGCTAGTTCAATATGCACCTATACTTGCCAAACTATTTCAGGCGTCGATGTAGTTTTTCTTGCTCATTATCAAGAAAAACTACAACAAGTATTATTGTAATATTCTATGGTTGGAGGCACGACAGCCTTATTGACATTGACGAACTGCAAGGCAGTAACTTTGTCCATTTGTATTTTTCTATTTATTTAGTGTTGCAGTTTTATTACTACATATTTTGATTACAGTTTGATTGAGTCTCCTACAGATCAGTAAATATTTATTTGAAATGGACCCTTATACCCTATATCTAAATATTTTCAAAATTTTCTGTGACTAACGATTCTGCTTAGGTGTAATTTATTAAAAACGGGCGCAGGACCAGGAGTGGTTGCACATTTTGCCGTTCGAAAATTAAAAGTAAACCATCCAACGATGCTCTTTTCCTTTGGCAAAAATTCAAAACACATCTAATGCACATATGAAGATGGTACAAAGCTTTGGATATTATGGCAGTATACATCTGTTGCGCTATTTATTATATACATAATTCTATACCTCAAAAATGCCGATTTAAATATAAACTCTTTGATAATGCATGCAATAAGAAACTAACGTAAACCAATCCATCGTGTGCATACAATGCTTCTCGGTAATTTTTCCACATCGTACCATTCGTTAATTTCAAATTTCGAAAGTCTCCTTGCTTTCAAAGAGAGTAGTAGTGTTAGTGTTTTCCTTTGTTATGATTTTTTACATTTCTGTGGCAATAAATTGTATAATTTCTCTACAGCATTCGTTGTAAAAGGCGAATTTCGACATCAAGTTGAATGTTTTTTATCAATCAATTTGCTCAACACACACAGTCGACAAGATGAGCTCAAATTGCTCACGTGCTGATCCCATAGCGCTCAGTTTCAATGATACCCTACTCCGGGTATCCGATATACAACTCTTGCAAGGTCCACATTGGTTAAACGATCAAATACTTTCCTTCTATTTCGAATATCTTGAAAAATTGAAATACAAAACAAACAATGACCTGCTATTCGTGCCACCAGAAGTTACGCAATGCATGAAAATGATGGATGATACGGAACTGGAAGAGCTTCTTGAACAACTAAATGCCGATAAAAAACCCTTCATATTCTTTGCCCTAAACGATAATGAATCTCATCGTGCTGGCGGTACACATTGGAGCTTATTGGTCTTCTCCAGGCCGGAGTGTACATTCTTCCATTTCGATTCGCTGGGAAACTCCAATCAAGATACCATGCATCAATTTGTCAGTCGTATTAAAGAGGCCTTAAATTGTAGAAATTGCCACATGAAACCGATCCGTTGCCTACAGCAATCAAACAGTTATGATTGTGGCATACACGTCCTCTGTATGACAGACAACATAGCCGACTATGTGAATCGATTCGAATGCGTCGATGGAGTCGGTCCACTGCACCACGACACAATAAGTGCGAAACGAAGTGAACTCTTGAAATTAATAGCATCGCTTGGCGGCAAAGTGTAAAAGCGGGGCGAGACTGATGGATGCTTTCATTTATTATTATTTTTATTTTATTTTATTATTCAGTTTTTTTTTTTTCAAAGAAAAACACAAAAACAAGACAACAAATGCTAAGAGCAACTTTTAAGGATTCTCTTGTTCTTACTTTCTATGTATCTTTATTTGAGTCAAAAATTTGCATTCTGTTTTAATAATGCACTTTTATACTAATTTGGAATCGAGCGAGAACAGAAACAAAAAAAAAGCATTTTTAAACGTATTCATAAGTTGGTGTTTTGTTTGATTTGAATTTCATACGACAATGATGCGAAACGAGAAAAATGGAAACAAGAAAATGAATAGTTTTATGTGATAACATTGAATTTCACTTACTGTGTGTTTAATTGATTGCTTTTTGCTTTTTTATTTTATTTTATTTGCCATTTGTTATATCAATTCATTCGCGAGACAAAACTCCACATTTACTACTACTACTATCCTTTGCTATTTTCTGTTATAAATATAAACAAAGAAATTTGATTTTAAATGATTTATAAAAAATCAACAAAAAGGAAATGACAGTGTAATAAAATTGAAACAACGTCTTCGATTGGCTTAGTTGTTTTTTTTTTTAATCGTAAAAAAAGAAGAAAGAAAACAGGGCGACCACGTTGATCAAGTTCCTTACTCGAATGGATATCACTATTCACATAACTACACATTTTCCATGTACAATAACCGATTGTATATTAAAACCCTAATATAAAACGTTAATTGCTTGAACGACAAAGAAGAAAAAAGCATTCAAACAAATTATATTTTTTTATTTCATTTCTAAAACGATAAATACATATATTGGTATGGCTAATCCTGATGTTATGTTGTTTCTGTTGGTGGGACTGTATCACAATAACGATTGCACTTTACTTACTTACTTATCAGGCCAGCGATCCCTGGAGAATCTGAGCCTGAGCTATAGCTGCCTTCCATCCTTGACGGTCCCGGGTACGGTGCTTCCAGTTATCAAAACCAAGATGTCTTACATCCGCGATTACTTGGTCTTTATACCGGAGGTTCGGTCTTCCTCTTCTTCTCGAACCAGGAGGCTCGGAGTCGAAGACCCTCTTAGCTGGAGCGTTGATGTCCATGCGCTCGATGTGACCGAGTCAGTGTATGGATATGATCAGCTCCAGGAGTGTACAGAGTTCTGACATTTCCAGACCATACTCGCAAATCTCGCTCCTTTTTCACGCCACATCGTCTTCGAGAATCCGTCCGTTTCTCCGAGGCATTTTGCTCATGTATAACAGGTTTTTCTCTTTTTTAAATAGAGGGGTTGTTGGCCTATCACACAACTGCCAGTCTGGTTGGGCGACAGCTGCATACATGTGTTCACCTTTCAACCTCTCAACGGTTGTTGTAGAGGCAATCCAGAGGGCACCGCGAGGAGGCTGTATGTCAACTTGGCCCGGGCATTGAAACAGGGATCGTTGATATTACAAAGATGTAATATCTTTGCTTATTATCGAGCAAACAGCATATTCGCGTAATTTTGCACAATATGCGTGCGTTAGAGGCCCCTGTATTTATTTTAGGAAGCTGCTTATATCAATCTAACTCCATCAGTAGAGTCATATGTATGTATGTTTGTTGGCGTTACAGTCTATGAAGGACCAAAGCCGAGCTTCTCTCAATCACCCATGTTGTGTGTGATTTCATTTTCCCACAGGTGAAAGGGACCTACAGTTTATTGCCGGTTCCGAACGGCGAAATTCAAGAAGTTTTCTTGACAGTTATACTACAGGGGGCTCTGTCAGTACCCCGCTGAGGAGAAGCACCGTGAAAAACACGTTCGATGACATGGCTGT
Source organism: Eumerus sabulonum (assembly GCA_951905685.1). Lineage (NCBI taxonomy): Eukaryota > Metazoa > Arthropoda > Insecta > Diptera > Syrphidae > Eumerus > Eumerus sabulonum. The sequence continues at coordinate 53,885,385 of OX645063.1, forward strand.
TGTCGGGATTCGATCCCGTGTCATCGGCGTCAGAAGCAAACACGTATGTGACTATAGAGTCATATATCATGGTGCAATTTGACGTGGATAAGGAAGTCATATTCCTTATCAGAGGCACGTCAAAGGTAGCGTTGTAATTGGAAGTCACTTTGGTTAGTATACATACGTAGTCTAGACTGAAATGTTGTCTGGCCACTTACGTTCGCCTGGCTAGCTGAAGCTGTCTGGAAATCCAGGATCGCATTGTTTCTATTGAGAGACCAACAATGTACAAGGTCTGTCATTAAGCGTTTCCTATCTTTAAATTTAAGTACATAATACAAAATATGTGAGAGATATCGTCGAAATTTTTTATTCGTTTGAAAGGCCGACCGTGGCTTCTGTAGGGGGTGCACATCCGAAATGTCAAATTTTCTATGACTCTGGTGCATACATTGGGATGAATTTAACTTATGGCATGGATTATGTTGGCTTTGAGGGCCGCTGTGGCTTGTGATTTATTTGCATAGACCTTTGACTTCAGAAAACCCCACAAGAAAAAGTCAAACGGGATCTCCACGTGAGATGACCATGCCCTCGGATCGTCCGCGCAGATTTTCCAATATGGCGCATAAAGCCGTCCAGTTTAAACCACATGTCGTTGGTGTCCATATCATCCGATTCAGGCTAAAAGAAGTTGATAATCATCGACCTATAGCGCTCGCCGTTGACGGTGATATCCTGGCCAACGTCGTTCTCAAAAAAATATGGGCCGATGATGCCGCTAGTTTAACATGGCAAACGCCAGCTTCGATCTCTGTCCCTGCTCAATCCAAGTTGACACACAGCCTCCGCGTGGCCCCCCCTGGATAGCTACCCTGGCACCCGCCAGGTAGTGAACTAATGTGTGCAGCGACCCAACCCCTTGTTCCTGGGGAAGGAGGAACCTGGCCCTCCAGGTTGGGGGTTGTGCTTAGGGGTAACATCCCTATCACGTAAAAACCAATACAATGCTGACGACCCCTGCAAACGACTAACGGACTTGAGAGTCTGCACCTAGAATGTTAGGTCCCTTAACAGACCGGGTGCAGTTGATCAATTGGAGCAAACCCTCAACTGCTATAAAACAGATATAACCGCACTCCAAGAAGTGCGATGGGATGGACCAGGCAAAAAACGGATGAAAAACTGCGACATCTACTACGGGAACTGCTACAAGGAGTACAAACAGCGCCTATTCGGGTGCGGATTCGTTATTAGAGGAAGACTCCGACAAAAAGTCTTAAGCTTCCGAGACATAAGCGAACGCCTCATAACAATCCGCATCAAAGCTAAATTTGGAAACGTTAGCTTAATATGCGCCCACGCCCCAGCGGAAGAAAAGGACGATCGACTCAAAGAAGAATTCTACGATCTCCTAGACAGAACCTATGCCCAATGTCCCCAGGAGATTTTAATGCAAATCTGGGCAAAGAGGACATATTTGAGTCGATCGTAGGAAAGCATAGCCTCCATAACACCACATCCGACAACGGACTTAGGCTAATCGAGTTCCCTGCGGGGCGTAACCTCCTTGTAGCAAGCACGCGATTCCCCCATCTCAATATCCACAAGCGTACTTGGCGGTCTTTTGATCAATCAACCACCAACCAGATTGATCACATTGCGATCGACGCCAGACACTCCTCCTGTACTCTCGACGTATGAACCTTCCGAGGGGCAAACATCGTAGCCAAGGTACGAATGAGGATATCAAGAATGCTTAGGAGTCGAGTAGGACCACGTAAGTTCGACGTCGGAAAGCCAGAATCTTTGCCGATCGTGTCTCCTCCAAGCTCTCTCAAAATCCGCCCACAGCAGCACAAACAATAGAGCAGGAATGGGCGCATTGCCAGAGCGCCGTCAGAGACGCTGCCTCAGAGGTGCTGGGTTTCAAACCGCCACCACCTAGAAACCCCTGGTTCGATGAACAATGCGAACAAGCCCATGCAGCAAAACAAGAGGCATATAAAGCCATGCTGCAACGACGGACGAGAGCTGCTCGCGAAATCTATGAGCAGAAGAGAAGAGGAACACACGCTTTTCAGAAAAAAGAAGAGAGAACACGGAAAGCGTGAGATCGAGGAGATGGAGAGATGCTTCCACAGGAATGACGCCCGTAAGTTTTACAGTAAGGTAAAACAAACATGCCATGGCTACAAAGCCAGAGTGGCGGCCTGCAGGGATGAAAATGGAGAACTGGTAGTAGAGTCGCAGTCGATGCTGAGGATTTGGAAAGACCACTTCTGCAGACTGTATAACGGCGATGATAGACAAAATACCGCTGTCAGGAAGAACGAGCCATTCGTAATGGACGACAATGAAACAGAATTCAGTCCACCCGACCTAGACGAAGTCAAAATAGCGATATTAAGACTTAAGTCTAATAAAGCCGCGGGCGCAGACGGCCTGTCTGCTGAGCTTCTTAAGGCGGCTGGAGATGAGCTGGTAAGGTGCATGCACCATCTCATTTGCAAGGTATGGTCGGAGGAAAGCATGCCCGACGAATGGAATCTCAGCATCGTTTGTCCAGTCCATAAGAAAGGAGACCCCTATAACTGCGCCAACTATAGGGGAATAAGTCTCCTTAACATCGCATATAAGGTCTCCTCTGCCGTATTGTGTGAACGCCTGAAAACGTTTGTGGATAACCTGATCGGCTCTTATCAGTGTGGTTTCAGGCCAGGTAAATCCACAATAGACCAAATATTTACGCTACGGCAGATCTTGGAGAAGACCTCTCTTCGTCGATTTCAAGGCTGGAGAAGACCACCTCTTCGTCGATTTCAAGGCTGCATATGACAGCGTGTATAGAGATGAGCTATACAAAGCCATGTCTAGTTTTAACATCCCTGCCAGACTCGTCGACTGTGCAGGATGACAATGGAGAATACTCGCTGTTCCATTAAGGTCGGTAATGAGCTAACCGAGACCTTTGAGGCTAAAAAAGGATTTAGGCAAGGTGACGCGCTGTCATGTAACTTTTTCAACATCGTTTTTGAAAAGATCGTGCAAGAGTCACTGGCCAACACAAGAGGTACGATTTATTTCAATTCTACGCAATTGCTTGCGTACGCCGACGACATTGACGTGATTGGACGGACACAGCGAGACGTCAATGAGGCCTTTGTAAGCATTGAGGTAGAAGCGGCTAAGATGAGTCTCAAGGTTAATGAGGGTAGAACCAAATATCTGCTTTCATCTAAAAGAGACGGACATCACCGACGTATTGGCCAGAACGTCACCATGGGCGGATATAACTTTGAAGTGGTCAAGGTATTCGTCTACCTTGGCTCACTGATGACCAGTGACAACACCAGCGCTGAGATAAAACGCAGAATCACTCTTGCCAACCGCTGTTTCTTTGGGCTCAAGAGGCAATTGAGAAGTAGAGCCCTCTCTCGGAAAACCAAAGTGACACTATATGAGACCTTAATCATCCCAGTCCTCTTTTACGGCGCAGAGGCTTGGACCTTAACAAAAGCGGATGAAGATGCCCTTGGTCGTTTCGAGAGGAAAATTCTGCGTACTATCTACGGTCCCATTTGTTCAAACGGTTTATGGAGGAGAAGATATAACGAAGAACTGCACGGGTTGTACAGCGACATCGGCCTGGTACGACGTCTACGGATACAGCGTCTAAGGTGGCTAGGCTCCGGAAGGAAGGCGCGGCAGAGGACGGCCGCATCATCGGTGGCGCACGCAGGAAGGGGACCTTAACCAACTGGGCGTGCCGCGTTGGAAACAGCTGGCCAGAGACCGTGCCAGCTGGAGACGCTTGTTGGTTGAGGCCCAGGTTCACCACGGACTGTAGCGCCACCTAAGTAAGTAAATAAGTCTTCTGGAACACCAAGTTTAAAATTAACATGGCTAAGAGATTCTTCTTGCGCACCGTCCCCTATCAACTTGTGGCATTTCAGTTTTGCTTTGTTCGCATTAAAAGCAGTAGAGACATAAGCAAGTAGGGAATCAGCAGAAGTAGATGGTTTAAAAGATGTCAAAAGTCAAAATCGTTGACGTTAGTACCAATGATTCGTTTATTACTATTACTGTTATTATGGGCCATTATAGTTCTGCTTACCACTTAGCATGTTCGGCATTAGTAAGACTGGTATCGGCGCCGCATTTGTCGCAGTGAGTGTCAAGTGATACTACAACGCCGATGCGATTTGTTTTAAATTTGTGTGCTCAAGTAAACAAACTAAAAAAATTAATTCAGTTCAGTTTCCAAACGAAAATAACGACTCTTTTCATACGCATTAGAACTGAAGTGTTCATCTACCTTTCTAGGTACTTCGTAATATGTTTTTCAGTTTATGGTTGTCTAGAGAGAATCCACGTTGTATGATTTGTTTCGTGACAGCCGTCGTGTTTTGGTGATTCGGGGGTAAATGAAATAAAACCTTTCTCGTCTAATTCCCACCATCTGTAAATTTTATTGACACATTCAAAAGCACTTCATCGTTTACTTTTTTGTTGGTCTTACTTGTACATATTTCAAATACAAGGATCTTGCCAACATAGTTTTCCATTTAGAACAAACATACGTCCTCATTCGCTTTTTATAAACTTTGTTTTTTTATGTTTCCGATCGTAAGAGATCAATATTTACAAAAAAGGACGAACAACTTTCAAATACATCTAGATATATGTACATAGATACAAAAGTAATATTCATTTATAAAAAATATACGTATACTGTACGACGTTATACACGGTGCATTAAATATTAGTAACATAGAACCCTCTGAATGATTATTTGTTCGCATTGGTGTACTCGTTCGGTTTATATATTTACTTCAGGTCGAACCCAGCCACCGAATGCCCTTTCGAGTTCTTCGGCTACGGCAAAACACAAGCGGTCCTTGTTGAAGTTGGCAATCACTTGAACACCAAGTGGAACTCCTTCACTGCCTAATCCTAGGGGCACTGCGGTAGCTGGAAATCCTAATACGTTGATGATACCGGTATAGGAAAAGTTAATGGGACGTGCTAGAGGTTCATTGTGATATGGTGCAACGGTGGGATGAGTGGGGTAGATTAGAACACCGTCATCGCCGAGTATGTCTTGCAGTTCTTTACGCAAATCGTTTCGTTTCCTCACCAAGTGTTGGTATTTTGAAGAGCCGTATTGTGGCTGCGATCTATCTACTAAGGCTGTAATTAATCCAATAAAAGTGTGATTTGATTTGCCAACGAAGAATTTAATCAATTCAGTCACGGGATTGATTTCGCCATTTAAGTTAGCCAGCTGATGTGCGAAACCTTTTCCGGAGTCATCCTTCATATTGGCAAACCATATGGCAGCTGACTGTTTGAATTTTTCAAGTTGTAACTGCCTGCTCTTGGAGCCGGTGATCTTGTCAAAATGCTGGACGACTTTGTGTAGAGATTCTAGTATGTCTTCGTCAACTTGCGAGACAATGCGGCCGCCTCCGTCGCTTTCTTGGAAGAAATACTTTAGTTTCTTCACGTCAACGGGTTGATCCAAATCCAAAAGGCTAGCCTTATCGCCGGAAATGATTTTCATCATCGGTTTCAGGTCAGATGCATAGCGGCAAATGGGGCCTATTCCGAGGAATGATTCTTGTTCGGCGGAAAATGGCATCGGAAATTGACCTTTATTGGAGACGATATTCTTTGACGGTTTATGGCCGAAAACGCCGTTAAAGAATGCTGGCATTCGAATTGAACCGCCAATATCTGAACCTAGACCAAAGGGTGATGCAGCAGACGCTTGAATGCAACCTTCGCCGCCACTGGAGCCGCCAACGATACGGTTGCTATCGTAGGGATTACCTGTGCGCCCGTGAACTGTGTTCGAACTCTCCCACCACATGCACATTTCCGAAACATTTGTGAGGCAGAATGGTATCGCTCCGGCTTTTCTCATGAGAGCTATTGCGTCTGCGTCTTCTTTTGAACGATGGCCTTTCCGTAAGTATAGACCGGCGGTATGTAGGAAACCTAAAACGAAAAGCATTCAAGTATAGCTATCAAGAGAATGGGGTATACAAATCAGAATATACCTTTTACAGCAATACAATCTTTTGTAGAAATTGGCACTCCAAGAAACGGTTTGACTTGTGCAAGTTCTTCTGTTGTGTACCTTCCCGAAGCCACTAGAGCATCAGCTTGCGCAGCATCTTGCAATGCCTCATCGAAACGTCTATCTACGACACAGTTAAGTACTGGATTCACCTCTTTTACACGACGAATAAATGCTTCCATAACCTCCACACTTGTCACCTAAACAATCAAATAAATAATATTTGTCACAGTATAACCCTCTTTTGGATATACCTTCTTAGTCCTGATTTTCTCAGCTAGTGATGTAGCTGTCTCCAACAATAATGGATCTGTTATCGGTGGCATAGCTTTACCTTTCCTTCCGTAAATTAGAATAGACAATAATCTCACGAACTTTGTAAAAAGAACGAACATCGCACGTTCTATAAACACCCGCACAGACGATGGTTTAGAATGTTTCGACACAGTGTCGACAGTGGTAAATGCATCCGTTTTGTCCATCTTGGCTTTTCGTTTTTTCTGTTTTTATAATTTCTCTTTCTGCGGTTTTTGTTTTGTTATTTGTACTTTGAACAATTTAGTCTCCTATGTGGAATGGTGCTAAATCCTTGGCATAAATATTTTCGTGATGTTATCTAAAAGTGATTTAAGATGATTTAATGTCTGTCAAGGCCGTGCGATGCTGTCATCCTGGAAAGGTATAGACTGTTTTATAAGGATATGATCGATTAAAAAATAAAGAAAGTCGAGACGGGAGGAGGAGCTAACATCGACTCGGGCCACTATCTTGTAGTAGCCAAGATGCGCCTACGGCTATCACAAACGTAGCGGAGTAGAGTAAGAATACAAAGTTATGACGTCGGGAAGCTACTATTACCAGAAACCGATCGCGTCTCCCTTAAGCTCTCCCATACAACTCAACACTCCACGCAGTCAGGAGAACAACAGTGGAACCTGTGCAAACCAGCTCTATAAAGCACTGATTCTGACGCTTTGGGCTTCAAGGCTCCACCACGAAGAAGCACCTTGTTCGATGACGAGTGCAGGAGCATTCATAAAGCAAAGCAGGAGGCTCTCTGCTAGTTGCTCAGGAGAAAGAAGAAAGAGCATAGGAAGCGCGCGATTGAGGATTTCGAGGGGTGACTGCTGGCCTGACGTTCGAAAGTTGTATCAACAGATAAAGCGAACATGCCTAAGTTGTAAAGCCAAAACGGAAGCCTGGATGAGGACGGACATCTAGTAGTAGAATCGCGGTCGATGCTGACTGCGATGTTAGTCCATATACCGCTGTCAAGCAGAATGATCCATTTCTTAACGACGAAGATCGCAAAGAATTCCATCTCCTTGATCTCGACGAAGTTAATATCGCCATATCGAAACTCAAGTCGAATAAACCTGCTGACGCAGACGGACTGTCTGCTGAGCTCTTTTCAAAATAGCTGGAGATGACCTGGTTAGGAGCGTGCACCAGTACATCTGTAAGATATGGTCAGAGGAAAGCATGCCCGAGGAATGCAGTCAGACTATGCAGGGTGATTTTTGGAGAATGCTCGCTGCTCCGTCCGGATCGGTGAACACCTGACCGATAGTTTTGAGGTTAAAAAAGGATTTAGGCAGGACGATGCGCTGTCGTGTGATTTCTTCAAAATCACTGGCAAGAGGCTCAATATATGTATTTCAAATCCTCACAACTCCTCGCATACGCGGATGAAATAATCGGAAGAACAAAGCAAGATACATATCAATGAGGCGAAAATTGGTTTGGCAGTAAACGAGGCACTCATCACTGATGTCTTGGCCAGAACGTTTGTATTGGCAGTTATAAGTTTGGGGTAGTTAAGGACTTTGTACTTCATCTACCTTGGCTCCGCAGTGACTTGGAACAATGACATCAGTTCCGAAATCAAACGCAGAAATCACTCTTGCCAATCGTTGTTTTTTGAGCTCAGGAGGCAATTGAGTAATAGAGCCCTTTTCCCGAACGACAAAGTTGACTGTGTACAAGATCCTTATTATCCCGGTCCTGCTGTACGGCGCAAAAGCGTGGACACTATCAAAAGCGGATGAGGTGGTTCTTGGTCGGTTCGAGAGAAAGATTTTGCGTGTGATTTTCGGTCCTATAAACGAAAAGAAAAGATTCAACCACGAGCTTTATGGGCTGTACAGCGACATGAGTCTAGTCGGGCATCTACGAATTCAACGCCTAAGATGGCTAGGCCATGTAAAGCTCCAGCCCGGAGAGTCTTTGAATCTAACCCCGAAGAACGAAGAAATAGAGGACGGCCGCACTTAAAATGGCGCTCACTGGTGGAAGGGAACCACAGCCAAATGGGTGTGCGGCAACGGAAAAGGCTAGCAAAAGATCGTGCTAGTTGGAGGGACATGTTGGTTGAGGCCCAAGTTCACTCCGAACTGTAGCGCCCGATAAGAAGAAGAAGAAACGAAAAGACTAAAGACTTGCTGAGGCTTTAGTTTTTCACATTTCTGACTATTTTGTTTTTAAGCTGACCGCAAAGGGAGCTTTGTACACCATAAACAGTATACATTCTGCCAAAACTATAACTTTCTCTTCTTCAAAATGTGTCCCAATCGAAGTGGTTGATTTTTTTCAACCAACGATCCAGTCATCCATACATTTTTTATAAACATATTCCGGGACCTAGGATTACCTCTTCTTAGCAAAATTTTTTTTCTGTCTTGAATCGACTCAAAACAGATCTCACGGAATGGTAGTTTGATTTTTAGAAAGAGGGAAATCAAAAGGTGCCATGATATTTGGAGAATACAATGCTTACTCGTCCATGTTGGTAGCGTTTTTGATCAAAAGGCCGTTCACGAGGATGTTTGCTAGGCTGGAGTGCGACGTGTCTCGCATGCAAAACATAACCTAGAATATGACGAACTTCCTGACAAAGTCGTAGTTTTCTTCAGTAACTGGCGTTGGTGGTCGTCTCCTTTACGGTCCTTTATAGGACTTTAATATTCTTGTTTTCGGTAGTTTCCTAAACGTTTTTTAACATTTTTGCTCTTCGTTCGATTTAAATCTTTCGAACCATGTCACTACTGGCTTTGTTGGACAACGCTATGATGATGGTTGACAAAACTCATCAGAGCCGAAAGTGATTTGAAAGGTGAAGACTCAAATGAAATGAAATACTGAGCGCGCTGCCAGGAAAACGTCTCCTGAACTGAAGCAATTCATTTTATTGATACGCAGAGTGAAGGGAATGTTCAAGGGAAGTGTCGCGCTTCCAAGTTGAAAATGGAGGAAGATTCCGCAGGCTTAGGTTTTGACCAACAAAAAGCCAAAGTTCGCGATAAAGTGGTCGCGTGGGAAATTCAATATATAGTTGTTTTCAAGCATTTGTTTCTTGTACAAACTTAAATATGTCGATTTCAAATAAAAAAATGCAACACGTTGGAAAGTTGTAGTTAAATTGAGCACCTGACAATGGATCTAGGTATAGCATAGCTCATGTTGTGTATTGTAAAACGCCTTTACCACGTCTGTGGTGAATGCCCAGGAAGATTTTCTATCAAAATCTCCCCTTGGGAGACGTAAATATTGCCCTTATTAGGTTCCCTAACGGAGGCTGATAGAATAATAGAAATTGTTTAAAGAAACTGCCATCGGTTTTCTATTGTAAGCACATGCTTATGAAAATCATGTACCAGGACAATTTACATGATTACATGACTTTTACTAAGATAACACTGTTCATGTGTGCATATCAGCCATCACCGATTTGTTTAGCTGATTTACGAGATAGTTAGAGCAGTCGCGCGAAGATGTGGGAATAGATAACCCATTAGATCCACTAGATGGTACTAGTTTACCTTGTAGTATTGTATTCAAGATCTGGCTATAGCAACATTTCGCAATCATTATATCACTTGAGCACCGTAAGAATGTCTCCTGTCCCTCTCTGTTGTATCGCATTTTCCACAATAAGTGCTCTAGCGAATAAGCCAGTTGCATTCTACCCCTTCAAGTCTTCACCCGCAATACTTACCAAGCTCGGAATGCACCCTCAGGCCTATTTTTGGACATACAGTTAAGCATGAAGAGTCGTTCTTTAGCCGCACAACACGAATATGGAAATACGAGTTGTTGAATAGCACGATTGCCCAAATGGACTGTTGTTACTACACGACAACTACTTCTTAAGGCGTTGGGGGCGATGAATATTGGTCTTCTGCTTGGTTTTTACAAAGGACAAATCTTTTTTAAAAGTGGACAAAGTTGGAAACGTATTCCCGAACGCTCAAAGCCTATTTTCGTTTTTCTTAATTCCGCTGTACGCACGAATTACCGGTTGTGCAAAACACAAGCCCAAGAAGAATTCGTATCCACCTTGGTGGAACGAAAATCTAAGCAAGCTCCGAAAACTAGGTCGTAGACTCTTTAACAAAGCGAACAGTACCAAAGGTTGTAAAAAATCCCTACGGATAGAACAAAGGACATCATGGAGGCTTTTCTGCAGCAGTCTGGAACATATCTCGGACGCCTCCAGACTAAGAAAAATCCCCTTAAAAGATCCTTCAAATCCTAGCTGTCTACTCTCTAATGGAGTATGGACAACATCGGAAGAAGAAATATTTAATTTTCTTCTTCAACTTCCTTTTCCAACTTCCCAGGTTGCTCTGAAATACAAAATTCAAAGCAAACGTAGAGAACTCGGACTTCTCCAGTAACAGAAGGACAGTACGATCACACAATCTCCAAAGACTAAATCACTTGGGCTATAAAAAGCTTTAAGTCCTTCAAATCGCCGGGGCCGGCTAAAATGTACCCCATCAATCTTGCACAGGCTATGGAGTGGATAATACCATGGCAGGAAATCATCTTCAAAGTCTGTTTAGTCTGGAGACACATATGTACAAGAAAAGTAGAAGTCCGCAAGGCTGGCAGAAGTTGCCACATTACGTCCAAGGATCTAAGGCCTATGTATCTGTTTATCTTGTATTAAAAACCTTGGAAAGGCTGATAGATGTGTATATACGACATAACCTTGATCAATCGTTGATCTCAACGGCACAGTTGGCCTATTGCAAAGGTAAATCGGTCGAAACGGCCTTGCACACCTTGGTGAGGAAAATTGAAAGGTCAATTCACCTCAAAGAATACACCTTAGTAGCCTTCTTGGACATAGAGGGCGCTATCAACAACGTCACACCGAAAGCAATTACGGAAGGGCTAGAATACTTAAAAGTGAAGGGGACTCTAGTGGAGTCGATTGGCGAGGTCCTTTCAACACGCAAGATCTTCTCTAAATGGAGAAGCCAAGCAACCACTAGATCGGTTACCAGAGGTACACTAACTAAACTAGAGAAAGAAGGCCTCGATGCTATTGCCTACGCTGATGAGGTTGCTATTGCCATCTCAGGCAAACACCTGCCTGCGTTGAATGACCGCATACATACCAAATAATGAACTCGGAATAAATCCCAGAAAACGGAGCTTATACTCTTCACTAGAATGCACAAGATTCCGGGCACGTGCCCGATCACTCCACTCGGTACCAGGCTAACATATACCTCTAGTGGCAAATATCTCGGCGTCATACTGGACAGGAAATTAAACTGGAAATTACCGAACGAGCAAGGAAGGCAACCATAGCCCTCTACAATTGCAAAAAGCCTTAGGAAAAAATGGGGCTTCAGCCTCAAAATAACACTATGGTTATACATACATACATCACAGTCATTAGACCTATTCTTTTGTATGGTATTTAAGTCTGGTGGACTCACTAGATAAAAAAACATATCACAAGCAAATCGAGAAAGTACAGAGGTTAGCAGGCATGTGCATCACCAGGGCCCTAAGTTCTACTCCAAAGGCGGTGATCAACATGCTACTCCACCTAACCTCATTCGATATTCAGGGTTAGCAGCTAGCCACATATACGGCTGCGAGGCCGGCCTAAAATAGACGAGCTATATTGCCGGCCACGCTTTTATCCTGAACGATAGGACAACTTTGACAGAGAACTCGGACTACATTGAGTAGTCTTTGATAAAAAGTTAAAAATAACATACATAGAAAAAAAAAAAAAAAAAATTGTCCCGACAAGTGCGACCCCGCCGGGGCTATGTGGGTCAAAAAACCAAGGATGGGATAGTTAGCGGAGATTTTTGCAAAATGCAGGTCTTAAAATTACCAGACCATTGCAGCGTCTTCCAGGCGGACCTGCTAGCAATAAAGGAAGTCCTGTCTTGGCTAAGATAGAACGTGGTATCTGTCACAGAAATTCGAATTTTCACTGACAGCCAGGCTGACCTGAAATCGCTGGAGTCTTATGCCTACACATTCAAAGCAAGCCTCGACTGCAACCTATCTCTTGAAGAGATGGCTGAACGGTAACATTCACCTCTCACCAGGACGCAGTAACATTTTAGGAAATACGAGAGCTAACATGCTCGCCAAACAAGGAAATATGCAACGTACTAACATGACATGCGCAGGTACAATACCACCAGCAGCCATTAAACTAGAGCTAATGAATCAAGCCATGGCTGTGACGAACCTAGGATGGACGCAAAGGCATACCTGCCTAACCACCAGGCAAACCTTGCCACGACTTGACCGACAGCGAACCAGCGGGACTATTCTCCCTAAAACGAACCGACATCAGCATAATCGTTGGTGTCATCACTGGTCACTATCTTATTGGCAGTCATGCACAAAGATTAGGGCAAGTTTCGTATGACTTCTGCAGGAGCTGTGAAGACGAAAAGGAGATTGAGTCCGTTCAACACCTGCTCTGCGCCTATCCAGCCCTCTGTCATAATAGGAAACCATACCTAGCATCCTACTTCCTAAATGACCTGACTGACGTTCAGCGGATAAGGATAACTGATCTTCCTAATTTTGTATTCCCCTCTTGTGAAGACTACGTATTACCTACCTACTTACCTAATTCCGCCGTGACTCCAGTTGGCAGAGTGATTTCTGGTGACACTAGTTACAAACCTCGTTACCAGCAATGCCACCGGACGTAGTAGATATGTATGTACGTATAAAAAAAAAATAAAGCTGTCTGTTAAAGATTCTGGAAATTGGCCATTCGAGGTCGGTAATAAACAAGATGCATATCTGCAAAATGTAAATTTGCTATATCATCACACTTTTGCACACACTGTAATTATCAGATACAGTTGTAGCATAAACCACTACTTCTCGCCATCGTCTCATGGCTACTGCATGTCATAGTAACGTACTTGAAAAGAGTCACGGTTGCAATGGTGAAGGTACTCAGCCAGGTGTACTGACTCTTAGTTGTTGTTCAATTGTTCATATGGCTACATTAAGCTTTATGGATTCTAGTAATACAACGTAAACAAGAACATTATAGACATAGTTGATGAGCAAAAACAAGCTTACTTTCGTTTTAGAGTCCAACCACGCATGATCATTTACTTGGAATGCAATTGTGACAATTTGAAACAGATGATTGACCTGTATAAAGTTATACTTTACTAAATACTATACCTGTATCTATGTTGGTGTTACAGTCCATGAAGGACCAAAGCCGAGCTTCTCTCAATCACCCATGTTGTGTGTGAAAGGGACATAACCTGGTAGTAGCAAGTACACGATTCCCACACCTCAACATCCATAAGGGGACCTAGCGGTCTTTCGATCAATCGGCAACCAACCAAATTGATCATATTGCGATCGACGGCAAACACTCCTCCAGCATCCTAGATGTCCGAACCTTTCGAGGAGCCAACATCGACTCGGATCATTACCTTGTTGCAACCAAGGTACGGATACGAATTTCTCGGAACCAACGGAGTCGAGTAAGAATACCAAAATTTAACGTCGGAAAGCTGCAATCGCAGGAGACCGCCAGAACCTTCGCCGATCAAGTCTCCCTCAAGCTCTCCCAGGTCCCGATGCAATCTGTAGAAACCATAGAACAGCAATGGAGTCGTTGTCAGAAAGCCATTAGAGAGGCCGCCTCAGATATACTCGGTTTCGAACCACCACCGTCGAGAAACCCCTGGTTTGATGATGAGTGCAGACAGGCCCATGCAGAGAAACAGAATGCATACATGGTCACATTGCATCGACGGACGAGAGCTGCCCGCGAGCTCTATGAACAGAAAAGGAGGGAGGAGCATGCGCTTCTGAGAAGGAAAAAGAAGGAGCACGAGAAGCGCGAGATCGAGGAGATGGAGAGATGTTACTGCAGGAACGACGTTCGAAAATTTTACCAGAAAGTAAAACGAACATACCAAGGCTATAAAAGCCAGAGCAGAAGCCTGCAGGGATGAGCACGGACAACTAGTAGTGGAGTCAAAGTCGATGCTGAGATTGTGGAAGGACCACTTCTGCAGACTGTATAACGGCGATGATAGTCAAAATGCCGCCGTCAGGCAGAGCGAACCATTCACAATGGACGAAGACGAAGGAGAATCCCGTCCACCCGACCTAGACGATGTTAAGATAGCGATATCGAAACTTAAGTCTTATAAAGCTGCTGGAGCAGACGGACTCCCCGCGGAGCTGTTTAAAGCAGCATATCTGCAAGATATGGTCGGAAGAACGCATGCACGATGAATGGAATCTCAGTATCGTTTGCCCGGTCCATAAGAAAGGAGACCCCTATGACTGCGCCAATTACAGAGGGATAAGCCTCCTGAACATCGCGTACAAGATCCTCTCTGCCGTACTGTGTAAGTACCTGAAACCGTTCGTGGACAATCTGATAGGTTCCTACCAGTGTGGTTTCAGGCCAGGAAAATCCACGATAGACCAAATATTTACACTACGGCAGATCTTGGAGAAGACCCATGAATTCCAGGTCGACACGCACCATCTTTTCGTCGACTTTAAAGCCGCGTATGACAGTGTTTATAGAGACGAGCTATACAGAGCCATGTCATGTTTTAACATTCCTGCCAAACTCGTCAGACTATGCAGGATGACTATGGATAACTCTCGCTGCTCCATTAAGGTCGGAGGTGAACTAACCGACCCCTTTGATGTTAAAAAAGGTTTTAGACAGGATGACGCACTGTCATGTGATTTCTTCAACATTATTCTTGAAAATATCGTGCGGGACTCTGCGGCCAATACAAGAGGTACGATCTACTTCAAGTCCACACAATTGCTTGCTTACGCAGATGACATTGACGTTAATGGACGAACAAAGCGAGACGTCAATGAGGCGTTCACAAGCATCGAAGCAGAAGCGGCGTAAATGGGGACAAGACCAAATATATGCTGTCATCCAAGAAAGATGCACAACACCGACGTCTTGGTCAGAACGTCACCTTCGGCAGCTATATTTTTGAAGTAGTCAAGGACTTCGTCTATCTTGGCTCGATAGTGACAAGCAGCAACGACACCAGCGCTGAGATATAACGCAGAATAACTCTTGCCAATTGCTGCTTCTTCGGGCTCAAGAGGCAATTGAGTAGTAGAGCCCTCTCTCGAAAAGCTAAGGTTTCCCTCTACAAAACCTTAATCATCCCGGTCCTCCTCTACGGCGCTGAGGCTTGGACGTTATCAAAAGCGGATGAAGAGGCTCTTGGACGTTTCGAAAGGAAAATTCTGCGTGCAATCTTTGGTCCCGTTTGTGTAAACGGAGAATGGAGGAGGAGATTCAACCAAGAACTGTACGGGCTGTACAGCGACATCGGCCTGGTAAGACGTCTTCGGATCCAACGTCTAAGATGGCTAGGCCATGTAGAGCGAATGGACATCAACGCTCCGGCCCGAAGAGTCTTCGACTCCAACCCCGAGGGACGACGCAGCAGAGGACGACCGCATTTAAGGTGGCGCGCATAGGTGGAAGGGGACCTCAACCAACTGGGCGTGCGGCACTGGAAGCGGCTGGCCGAAGATCGGGCCGGCTGGAGAGGCTTGTTGGTTGAGGCCCTGGTTCACCCCGAACTGTAGCGCCATCAAAGTAAGTAAGTAAGGTGAAAGGGACCTACAGTTGATTGCCGGTTTCGAACAGCGAAATCTGAGAAGCTTTTCTTGACATTTATACTACAGGGGGGTTTGTCAGTGCCCCGCTGAGGAGAAGCACCATGAAAACACGTTCGATGACATAGCTGTTGTCGGGATTCGATCCCGTGTCATCGACGTCAGAGGCCAACACACTACCCAGTGCGCCACGGCGCTCTCAATACTATACCTAGAAGCTAAATATATTTGATTGCACATTGATTGACTAACCATCGCTGCATAGCTACAAATTTGAACGCGAACACTTCAAGCACTCGCAAAAGAAAGATAATTAAATTGTTCGTATTGAAATACGATACGTTTCTTGTTTATTTCTGATCACATCATGTAAACACTCTTTGTGACTGGCGAAGAAACATAAGTTCTCACGTTCCTTATATGTACATGTCCATCATATCAGTTCCACGCTAAAGAACATTGTAGAAAAAATGTATGCCTCGCTATTTCATCTACAATTTCAAACTATTGCTTGTAGAGTAAACACTTGATTCGATGGGCACGCAAAGGCAATAGTTGGAATTGTTTATTAAAAAAAAAAAAAAAAAACAGAAACAAACGCCCATGTCGGTACAGCGTGGTATCGCATGGGAAGGCGGCACTAATTGACTAACAAACATTCATGGGTCATCAATTTGTAAATTTCCGATTAAATTAGTAAACCAATCAGAATGTTTATCCTGCCACTGTTAGTTAGTTAGTTAAAATGACTTTTATTTCAAACAAATATATATGTAACAATTATTAATCAGCCTTAAGTCTAATTGGTTTGGCCTAAGGCCGTCTACCAGGTTGACAATATAAATAAATTCTGAGTTATTAAAAATCTCCATCTAATATTCTTTTTCTATATCGAAGTGCAGCTGTGGTGTAGTCGTATAAAACATCCCATCCTTTTTCACCGTTTAAGATTTTCAACACTTCTTCCTCTTCTAAAATTACTTTTGAAAATTTTATAATACGGATCTCCTTTAAAATTGGGCAGACTCCAAGAAAATGGAACACATCTTCTCTAATTCCCACGTTACAGAGTTCACACAAAGTCGGTAGATCGGTGTGGTGGGGAATAAAGTTTAAACCAAGTATCTCATCTCTTATTCTGAAGATCGTGCTGATTTTGTCCACAGAGTAGCAGTTTAGGAAATATGTTTTTTCGTTCAGGTGGTGGTTTAGCTTGCTGTAGTATCTTCTAAACAGAGAGGCACCAGCTTCTTCGATAAGTCTGTTATACGAAATTTGACCTAGTTTTTCCAACAGGTGATTAAACTTCTCTCTCAGAGTAGAAGATCGTTCAAATTCTTGAATAACCAGTTCCATTCCACAGTCTGACGCAATTTTCTTCCACACTTTACAAGTATTTCCGCTCGTTCTTATAGTGTTTCTCAGGATTATATTTGGTAGTCTTGTTTCCTTCATTTCTAGCACTTTTATAATATAGCTAAAGTGCAGTTTTAAGGTGTTCAAGAATATAGGTGGGGTACCAGTTTCAATATATAATATCTAATTAGGGGTATTGTTTGGTAGTCGGAACATTCTCTTTAGGAAGTATCGAAGGAACTTTTCAACAGACTCATAAGATCTATTACCCCAGACCTGAGCTGCGTAAAGTAAGATTGATGTAGCAGTTGAACGGAATAACCTTTGCTTCGCACTATGTGATATAAATTTGTTTCTAATGCAGCGCTCCCAAATCGATGAAATAGCTCGCTTGGCATCCGCTAATTTATCCTCGAGGTGCTTGTTCATTTTTAAGTCTGCAGATACTAACATCCCAAGGTATTTATACTCCCGCACTACCTCTATATTTTCGCCATCTAACTTCCATTTTTCCAGTCGCGAATGGCGTCCACTTCCGTCTCTAAACACCATGATCTTTGACTTCTGCAAGTTGACCGTTAGATTCCAACTTTTACAGTACTCTGTGAGCCTGTTAATCATCCGATGAAGATCGTCTACAGACTCACTCAAGAGGACAATGTCGTCCGCATACATCAAAGCTGGAATTCTTACTCCGTGAAAATTAATTCCACCTTGTACAACATCCGTTACATCATTAATATACAGAATGAAAAGCAATGCACTGAGTACACACCCCTGCTTAACACCCATAGAGGTCTCGAATTCTTCAGAGATTAGATCTCCATCCCACACAAGCGCAACATTATTCTCATATAGCGCTCTTAAGATACGAATAATTTTGGTTGATACACCAATTTTGAACAATTTATAAAAGAGGGCTTCGCGCGGTATCGTGTCAAATGCTGCACGAAAATCGACAAAAAAGGCATACAATTTCTTACGTTGGTCTTTATATATAGCAGCGATACTGGTTAGTGCAAATATTTGGTCGATTGTGGAGTAACCTTTTCTGAACCCAGCTTGGAATTCAGTAAGTATGTTATTTTCTTGAACCCATTCACTGAGCCTTTTATAAATTAAGGCTGCAAATAACTTGGCCGAAGTGTTTAAAAAAGAAATGCCCCTGTAGTTTGATGGATCTCTGTGGTCACCCTTTTTGTGTAGTGGGAAAATTACAGATTTTTTTAAAATGATCAGGAACCTGAGCAGTGTCGATGATCCGGTTAAATTCTACAGTAAGCAAATTAATAAATTCGCTTGGTGAATTTTTATAGAATTCGAACGGGATTCGATCTTAGCCTGGAGCTTTATTTCGTTTTGAGTTGTTTATAGCTTCCTGAACATCTTGAAATGTAAAAGGTGCATCCAATTTGGCATCAAGAAACATGGGGTCGGCATATTGAAATAAAGGTGACTTTAGTGAGGTGTTAAGAATGCTATTAAAGTGCATTCTCAGGAGGGGAGCTTTCAGTGTTAAAGCGATGGTGTGAGCGCGTCCATTTACATACTTCACGGCTCTCCAGAACTCGGCTGAAGATCTGGTATTATTTATCACAGTTATGTTTTCTTGTTCGAATGCTGCTTTCTTTTCGTAACAAAGCCGTTTATATAGCTTGTTGGCATCGCTGTAGAGTTCCTTGAATATAGTAAGGTTTTTTGTTCTTAATAGCTTTAGAAATTTAAAAGATTTTTTCCTGGCTTTCAAGCAACCTATATCAAACCACTTGTGTTTAAAGACGGTATTGCCTGTTGAATGGTCTCTTAGTGGTACAGATTTCCTTATAATTTCTGTTAAGGTTTCGATATCTCCTGGAATGTTTTGTGCCTTCAGACTATCAAGACTAAGCTTCAAATTATGTTGATAAGTTTCACGCATTCGATCATTCCAAAGAAGCTTTGGTAATAGTCCTAATTGTTTTACGCTTTACGTTTTATCCTGCCACTGTAGGTATATCATGCTTTTAACGTGTGAGATACAGTCGTTTCGAAAGAGTTGAATCAAATGGGTTTGTGGCAATTTTTGTTTTTTTTTTATGGCACAACAGTGGTGGAGTAAATGTCACGAGACGACGAGATGTACTAAAGGTACTTTCCATCACTTAGGTTGCTACTTAAGTTTTGATAGACAAGTAAAAATTTACTATCGGAAATGGGTTTATGATTATCCATGCAGATCAATAGACACCAGTGTACGCGTTCAAACCTATGTATTTGAAACCACTTTTCCCTCCAATTAGGTAAAGTTAATGTGGTCGGCATAAGCCACATGTAGGCCGAAGTCGGCCCATTGTGATACCACATGGATCGTGTTACCCAGATCCGCTACCAGAGAACCAACCGGTGCTTCTGATGAAGGGATGGAGTTGAGTTATTTTTTTGGTCTTCTAGCTCACTTAGATTATCATAGAAGGGCGCGCCGAGGTAGATCCTCCTGCGATTCGCAAAAGAGGGGCATGAGCAGAGGAGGTTATATATTGATTCCTCTTCCTCCTCGTCCATGCAGCAGCGACAGAAGTCGTTGGAGGGTAGTCCTAGTCTGGCGGCGTGTTTCCCAATGATGCAGTGACCTGTAATATAACCCACCACAGTACTTAAGGTTGCCCTTTTGGTTGCCACTAGGTCCCTGGTTCGTCCTAGGTTTAATTTAGGCCAAGTTGTTTGGTGATATAGCCGATATTAACCTCATTCCATTGGAGGTTGGTCGCCTCAATGGTTTGGAGTTTTATCCTGTGCTTTACCGTACTTGTTGGTGTTTCTAGGCACCCGGGTGTAGGTAGGCTGGGTGTGCTAGACCCTAACTTTGCGAGTTCGTCGGGAACCCACAATACTTTAATGTTGAACTGCTCAGCCATCTCATCTAGAGATAGGCGACAGTTAAGAGATGTCTTTGATTTGTGGGTTACCGCTGCCAGGGACTTTATCGCAGATTGGCTGTCCGTGCAAATGATAATATCCTTGGCGGATATTACATTGATCTTGAGCCATGCAAGGGTCTCCGTTATCGCTGTTATTTCAGTCTGATACACACTGCAGTAATTTGGGAGTCTAAAGGATAGGCTGAGGTTAAGCTCCTTGGAGAAGACTTCACTGCCTACACCCGACTCCATCTTAGAGCCATCGGTATAGATGGAGATCGAGTCCTTTGGTATGACTTTCCCTTCAGCCCATTCCTCCCTGGATGGAAAGACAACTTCGAAGTTCCTAGTGAACACGTTCTGCGGGATGATATAGTCTGTGTCCATGGGTACTTTGAAGTGTTTTAGAATGGTTGTGTGGCCTTTTTGTGATGTGGGCCATTTTATTATGCTCCTCATCCTCAGGGCCGCGCAGGCAGCAATTTGTTTGCTAAAAAGGTTCACTTATGGAAGGTGTAACAGAATGTTTAGGGCCTCCGCGGGGGTTGATCGGATCGCTCCGCTTATGTATAAGCTGGCCGATCTTTGATTGACTGCCTTGTCCAGAGCAGTCCACCAGACTACGACGCCATACAGGAGGATGGGCATTATAACCGCCGTGTAGAGCCAGTGCATAATGCTTGGTTGGAGACCCCACTTCCTGCCCACCACTTTTTTGCAGCTGTAGAGGGCAACAGTTGCTTTCTTGACACGATCAAGAATGTTGGGTTTCCAATTCAGCCTCTTGTCAAGGACTAGTCCTAGATATTTGGCCTGCTCTTTGATTATTAGTTGGGTTCCACCCAGCCTCGGTGGGTTGAGGGGCGGAATTTTATATTTGTTAGTAAACAGTACTAGATCGGTCTTCTTAGGGTTCACCCCAAGTCCATAGTACTGCGTCCAGGTTTCTACTGTATGTAATGCACTCTGCATAAGGTCGCATAGAGTGCTGGGAAATTTTCCTGTGGCGGCAATAGCAATGTCATCGGCATAGGCGTTCACAGCGTACCCTTCATGTCCAAGCAACAGCAGTAGCTCGTTGACCACCACGTTCCACAGGAGAGGGGAGAGTACTCCACCCTCTGGTGTACCTCTGCTAACCATTCTAGTTAAGACGGCTCCAGCGAAGTTGGCTTTGACAACCCTTTGTGTTAGCAGCTGTCGTACCAGTTCTATCACTGATCCCGTAACACCCAGATCAGTCAGCGCTTTAGTGACGGCTCATGGTTCAACATTGTTAAAGGCACCCTCAATGTAGAGAAAGGTGACTAGAGTATATTCCGCACGTTCCAGTGACCTTTCTATTTTGCTGACCAGTGAGTGGAGTGCTGTTTCCACCGATTTGCCTTTGTTGTAGGCATGTTGATTATCCGACAGCCTTCCTGAGAGGCAGCTGTAACGAATGTGTGCGTCTAGAATCTTCTCTAAAGTTTTTAATAGAAAAGAAGTAAGACTAATAGGCCTCAAGTCATTTGCATACGTGTGGGAGCCTTTGGCATGCCTTGGGTAATGACTTTGGTTACCTTCCACTTGCTAGGGATGTGTGATAGGGAGACGCAACTCTTGTATTTGACTACAGCTGGTATGATACCATCCGGTCCTGGGGACTTGTAGGGTTCAAAGCTTTTTATGGCCCATAGAACATTGTTGTTGGTGACCAGGTTGGGAGCACGCTCGAAGGGAGATGTCATCGGCTGGATGACCTGAGGAGGTGTCACAGCCGAGTCACTACTGCCCGGAAAGTGTGCATTTAGAAGAAGTTCCAGGGCTTCCGTTCCGGAGGTCGTCCAGGAACCATAATTTCGCACCACTTGGCTTGGGTTGTACGGGGCCCCTCCAATTAAGTAACCTCCAAATCATGTGATGTGAATAAAACAACCGCTTATACAGTCGATCGTGGTTTAGTTTAGTTTGAATACAAACATAGATTCATAATCCGTCGCCTGTTACTGTCCTACAGACATTTTTTGAAGTACCGCGATTGTTTTTTTTTTTTTTCAATAATTCTTTGCACCGATCGACACGAGTATTTTTGAGCGGTATACCATCTTTTTGACGGCGAAATGTTCATGCAATATTGAATGCACGCGAACGGCATTAATGTCTAAGCATGCGCCAATCTCTCGGTATGCAACATAACGATCTTGCAATATCAGTTCACGCACAGCATATATTTTTTCTGGTACAACCGGTTTTGGACGCTTTCACGAAATTCGTCCTGTAGCCAAGTGCGACCACGACTGAATTCCGAAAACAAGCTGAACACGCTGGCTCGAGGTAGTGCTTCATTACTAAAAGTCAAAGCGAGTTGCTCGGCACACTGTCGTCAAATGTCGTAGAATACCATCCCATGAAACTGTTGATGATTCAATTTCATTTGTTGAAACAACACAAATAGCACTCGTCTGACAAAGTGTTTTTAGTACGATTACAATTCAAATAGCCGAAATTTATGACGACAATGTCGGAATTGAAATTTATATTCACACATGTGCTGTCAAAAGTTAAGTAACAACCTATGTACGTGGTGACTTCAATACTAAACCAGATGCCTCCAACATGCGGGGCGATTTTCTAATGAAAAAGAATTGTTTTAAAGACAACGTTATAACTAAATTACCTACCCGTATCGGGGTAATGAGCTCCCTGATTAATAAAAGCTACGATGATAATATTGGCGCTAATTAAACACAACTACAATTGCATAATTAACGTCCCACGAAACCAACCCATGTCCATGGCAACCAACTCATCTGTAAAGTTGTTATATTTATGTGTGAACCTTAACTAGGTCGAGTTGTGTGATCTTCTCACTTGATCACTGTCTAACTAAAATGGGATGTTTTCAACTGAATAAGTGGTTTGACTGGTCAAAGTGATATACTATTTTTACTACATTCATTGATAAGATAAGTGAATAATACAGAATTCTTGGTTCACTATATATCATACGTATATAGTTTGAATCTGAAATACAAACAAATAGAAGCTCCGTTTACCACTGTCACATTCATATCCGGAAAAACTGTTAACCTTACTAACATCTACTATATACATATGTACGTATGTATGTACATATAACACTTTTGTCGAAGAAGAATGTGCAAAAGTGCATTCTACGTCGAGTGGCGAGAGACTGACTGGCTCATGCCTCTAGTGAACCGATTTTACGTCTTCATCGTCCATGCAGATTCTGCAAGTCTTAAGCAGGAAAATCGAGAAAAATTAATATAACAAAGCCTAAGGTCGGGGACAATTTCAATGGCATTTCCCTCTCTTTTGATATACCTTATAGGTATTAAAGCACGGATTCGATGTCACAGACTTTGGCTTTGATGCCAATTGAAGTTCGTCTTTCTTTTAATTTTTCAAAAGAAAACAAAGATTTTCACAAAATATCAAATTGAAAAATGCTCGTTCGAACTAAATACATTATCATCATACACATATACTAGTGACAACGCGGGAATATAACAATGTAGATACCTTATTTGCATTCAAGATTCGTATTTCATCCACAATATACAATTCAACACAAGTAGACGGTCTACGAATAAAGTTTAAACGTCTTCCACAATCAAATCGTAGACACAAAGGCCAATTTCCTATATTTATCAAATGCAGTCTTATTTATCACGATAGGTACTACATATGCATGTCAAAAGGTAGTATAGTTCGCAGCAAGACGCAAATATATCCAGTAATACGGGAATGTAGATTCTACTATCTACCTTTGTTGCTGTTATAATAAATCCACATTTACTTGCATCCGTCCCATTGCTTGTGCAATAAGACCGAAACCATAAAACAAACTGGTATTAGACACAAGGAACCAAAGAAAATAAAATACATAATGGAATGCTCATCCCACCTAGCCAACGAAATTAGATTGTGCTCTTCGAGGTAGCATTCCGTATTTTTTCCACTTTGTTTACCTCTCCCGTATGTGCGCTTAAGTTGAATTTACATACATACAATGTACTAGCTTCTTTTCTTTCTGCACAACTATGCTTTAGACTAGTATACATACTATGTAACACCCGCGTCAGAAGAATGTTACCCCTTGCTCGAGCGCTGAATCACAGCAATATGTACCAGATAGTGAATGATAATATCGATACACGAATATGTACATACAGTGGGGTTCAGATAAATAGCACACCCGTGAGTTCTCGTACGTAAAAAAAAAAAATTATGTTGTGCCAAAAGTCTAAAAAGAGGTTTAGCTTTTTTGTTTTATAACTGATGTGCGTTTATATGTACTTTATTTAAAAACACATAATCCCTTTAAATCAACTCAAAAATAATAACTCAAAATGGGGAAAAATAAAAAAGTAGTTGTTCATTTAAATAGCACAGACTGCGGAATACTTAAAAAAATTAATAAATAATCTAAAAACCGGCCAAGTGCGAGTCGGACTCGCGCACGAAGGGTTCCGTACCCTCTGTATATATAAATATGAAAGAGACTATGTATACTACCTCATCAAATGACAGATCTTGGTTGCAGGCAGGATTTTTTGGATGAAAATCATGTCTGTTGTATGGGAGCCCCCCTTAAATATTCATTTTGTTCTGTTTTTGGTATTTGTCGTGGTAGTGGCAACAGAAATACATCATCTGTGAAAATTTCAACTGTCTAACTATCACGGTTTATGAGATACAGCCTGGTGACAGACGGACGGAAAGCGAAGTCTTAGTAATATGGTTCCGTTTTACCTTTGGGTACGGAACCCCGAAAAAAACGAATGTATAAGTAAATATTTTATTAATATTTTGTAGGATATTCCTTGTTCCTTATCACTCTTATCACTACTAAGCGCTTACATTTCTGGACAGGTATAACTTCGCAAGCAGCCTTTATGGTTTGCCTAAATTCTGTTAGTTTTTTGAGCTGGAGTCTTTAACAAGTGAGTCAACATCATTCCAAAGATTCTCGATAGGATTTAGATCGGGACTTGGGCTGGCCAATCAAGCAGGATAATTTGTCGCTCCGAAAGCCAATTCTTCACTATCCGCGAAGTATGCTTTGGATAATTGTCATTTTTTTTTTTTTTTTTTTTAGAGACTCGCGCAGGTTCAAGAGTTTTTATATTCTCTTATGATGTGTTGACACACACAACCTGAACGGAGTACAGTGGTTGGGGTCGTTGATGTTCGTTCACTACTCTCAGGGGTGGTTGTCCTAGACCTAGATAGGACGAGAGCCGACCACATTCCGCGTTGGTTATAGTCCGTAGTAATTCGTTCAAGCACTTTTTTAGTATTGCATACGCAGAGGATGAATTTCGTTTGACCATATACTGTGAGTGTTATGCCTGCAGCAGTACATCTGGTCACTTTCCATTCTCAACAGCGTTGCATACCTTTTGGCGGTATAGAAACTACTTTTTCTTGGCTATGAAGCGAATTTATGCATGCATAAAATTCCATGATGCAGGCATAGAGTCGTCGGTATATGGCTCCATTTGGTTCTCCAGGATTAGCTTATATTGATGTTAATTCAAAATGCCATTTATTTTCACAATTGGTTCACGCCCTGCCATGGCATCGCCGCCCCATCATAATGCTCCCACTGCCATGCTTGAGTCTTAATGGTGTATCTGGGATGGTACTCTTGGTTCGTTGGCCTTCGCACATGCTTTTTTCCATCTGATCCAAACCTGTTGAACTTATTTTCGTCGCTCCACAAGATATTTTCCCAAAAGGACAAGGGTTTGTCTTGTGAGCGTTTGCGAAAATAAGTTCTCTTTCGGTTTTTTTTTTTTTTTTTTTTTAAGACAAGAGGTTTTTTCTGGCGATTCTTCCATGAAGCTGGAATTCAATTAACTGGCGACTTACAGTTACGGCTGATATTTGGACATTGTGTTGGTCAGGTAGTTGTTGCTTTATCTCCCGGGAAGTTATGAAAAGGTCACTGCCACTGATTTTGTGGATAATTCTGTCAGTCACTTCTGACGTTCTTCTTATTTGGTTTTTCCTTACGGGATTTGCGGAAGATTGGCTGCACCGTATAACCTTCATTGCATTTTGAACAAGCTTCCTAGAGCACAATAATGCCCTTGCCACCTCTGAAATAGTCTTTCCATTCTGTATCATGGTACCGACTATTTGCCTCCTTTCCTTCGTGCAACGCTTTCCTCTGCCCATTTTAAATACTCCTATTTGTGTAAGAAATGAGTGTAATTATGGCTATCCTTAAAAAAGATTCACACTAATCTCACTTAAATCACTGAAATTTTTTTTTTCTGACACACCATATGTTTATGAACACCCAATTTGTCGGAGTCTAGACGAGGGCTATCTGGTGAGGGCTAAAATAAGTGTAAAAGAGAGGGTAAGTGAAACAGAAATACAATGGCACACTCACGCGCGGGTAGCTACTTCGTGGGTTTTTTGCCATTTCCTTATCTCCTTTTCTTTGTTTTGCGATGTCGCTTCACTCTTGTTTCTGACTTGGTAGTGTACGTTTGGATACCATCCCTACTTTTCAAACGTCACCACAGGCAACGAAATTGAAATGTGAAGCGAAATGTCAAGAAACAGGCACACGCAGAAAAACTCCGTGTGGACGCGTCCTCAAATTGGAACGTAGGTTCAAAAGAAAAAGGCGCAAAAAGATAGCCCTCGTGTAGACTCCGACTTTGCGATGATCACCAACTCTAGAGCGCGGTTCACATTGAACGACTTATCGAGCGATTTGCTTGACAATCGTGGTTGGACGACAAATTGTGTATGCAAAACCAATGTGAACGCTCTAGCTACAAGTCGGTACGATTTGTAGTCAGGAAGTTGAAAATTTCCAACTTTTTGTTTGACAGCCGTGGTTGAACGATTTACCGTTAAGTGTGAACAGTTGTCATACAACTTCAGAGCATTTTTTCACTTTCGCTTGTGCGTTCAGAGAATAAACACCAACTTTGAGCTGAATGAACGATATGACTTCAAACAAAGAAAAATAATTTTGGTTTGATTTTTTCATATGAGGAATTATTTCTCTCAGTAACTCATCATACGTTCCTAACAATTCGCAAATAATTACGAAAATCCTCTGGCAAATTTTGGTGAAATTCTCTTAACAGTTACCGATGAGAAATTATTACGTTTTCCGACCCATGGATTAATCCACAGTCGCTTTTTTTTTTTCTTCATTTTCGAGTATTTCATCAATAATCATCCCTGTAACCAGAGCATGCGCCGCCATGTTAATACTTCGAAATTTCTATCGCAAGTGAAGTCGGTCAACAAGTCGTTTGGTGTGAACGCTACGCATTATTTGGTCGTCAAGCAAATCGTTTGATAAATCGTTCAATGTGAACCGTGCTTAACGATTGCAAAACCAGGAAAACCTAACGGGATCTTCTTTGTAGTATGTTTTCATATTCATAACGGTACTATGTACCTTGGGATATTATGGCTTTACTCCTGTGCAGCTTGTAACTACAGTGTGTATTGCAAGCAAATACACATTTGAATAAGGGTGTGCTATTTATAAGAACACCACTGTACATACATATGTATATGATAAAGCAGTATCATAGTTGCGATATCAAACAAGCTATGAGTAAAGCGTATCTATCGCCAACATGATCTCTCGTAGTTGCTGGCGATTATTTAGTTTTACCTGCAATGATTGATTTCCTTCGTGAGTTTGTCTAATGACTACATTTGGACGGCATTTTTTACACAACACACATGTCTGATATCAGTTCGCTACTCTCGGGCAAACACTATCGAATAGATACGGCAGTTCGTGTTCCAATCGGAACGAACATCTGGCATATAATTAATGGAATACAAGGAATGAAAGAAAGGCTTTAGCAACAAACACTAAGTAATGGCAAAACGATGGAAAAGGTCAACAAGTAGGATTTGCTACGTACATATGTTCGTTCACACCTTCACAAATCTCTTCACTAGAAGATAACAATATATGACACAGACTTTCAGCAAGTAGTTTTCGTTGTTGGTATTGTTTCGAAGCTACATTAAAAAAAAGAAAAAAAAAAAAAAACTATACCGACACAACACAACGCACTGGCAAAGTGGCAACGGTGATATCATCCCCTTGGGATATTTGGATGAAAGGGAGTAATCACTTATCACTGAGAGAACTACATGAGTTCATATGGCCACCAAACCCAATTGTGTTCATGTGCTTTAGCGAATTCTTATTAACTTATATAATAAACAACATGTACACTGCTAAACTATTATCGAGTAGGACCTGTTACCTCGTTAAAATCTCCACGACCGACACGCTTCACGTACACACAACAAAGAACAACAGAACCTGGGTATCGTCGGTTAACAAAGAGCAAATTTCTCGGTTTTCAATGAATAATTAACAACTCACGCATGCCAGTATCTATACAGGGATCACTTCCACACGCTGCTTTCGTTTTGCTTCAAGGTGGCAGATTTTTAATGAACTTTTTTGCTTTAATTTTCTGTAGGGAAACAGTGGAGCTACCAATTTACCGGAAGATGGGATAATTTTTGTTTTCTCCGTTTAAGTGTAACTTCAAATTTTGACGTTTGATGAATGTGTGCGATGTGCGGTGAATTGTTGCGAAAACAAATGATTTATGGATAGTGCTATAGTTGTGTGGAACTTAAGGCGAATAGACAAGAGCTTTATCTGCTCGGGGCTGCCAGGCTTTCTTTCCTTCTCTTATGTCTTTCTCTAATTGCTCGGCCTTACCATGTTTATTAATCGACATACAATTTTTTTTTATTTGAATATTATGAATGAAACTTCAGCGCCCGAAATAATTTGTTTACAGTCAAAATCCTTTTTAACTTCCCCATGGGAAGTTATTGTAATGGGACCGATTTTGTGAATTCCACATTTTGACACATCTCCACCTTTCAAGGTCTCCAAAATTCGAATCTAAGGTTTTTATAAAAATCTGTATGTGTACGTATGTGCGTATGTGCGTTCGGAAATTTGGTCTCGATTATCTCGAGAACCAAAGATTATATTGGCAAGGGACTGGTTTCATTGGACGCGTAATTACGTAACTTAGAACTGATTAATTTTCCAGCAATCCGTCAAGCCGTTTTTTGCTAGAAATTAATTAGCTTAAAGCTGGGAATGAGAAGTGATCAAATACACTGGCGAAGGGATAACATTCACAGTATGTATGTACAATTGTACATATGTACAAATATGGTGACTTTAAATGTATACTCTGTGTGGGCAATTCTTATATAAAACCATAAGCACATGGAACAGTTGCTGAGAACTACAACCAATAAAAAAAACCAAATTGTGTACTGTTAGGATATACAAAACCTTTCCGTGTTGGATAGTTTCAGGCAAAACTATGATTGAACTAAAACAAGCCAAATCCGTATTTTGTATGGGAAATTTAAAAGCTTATGTCTTCGAAACTAGGAAAGTCCGACCTAAAATATATATTACTTACTTAGGTGGCGCTACAGTCCGTGGTGAACCTGGGCCTCAACCAACAAGCGTCTCCAGCTGGCACGGTCTTTGGCCAGCTGTTTCCAGCGCCGCACACCCAGTTGGTTAAGGTCCCCTTCCACCTGCGTGCGCCACCGATGATGCGGCCGTCCTCTACCGCGCCTTCCTTCCGGAGTGGATTCGAAGACTCTTCGGGTCGGAGTTGTATTTTCCATGCGCTCTACATGGCCTAGCCACCTTAGACGCTGTATCCGTAGACGTCGTACCAGGCCGATGTCGCTGTACAACCCGTACAGTTCTTCGTTATATCTTTTCCTCCATACACCGTTTGAACAAACGGGACCGTAGATAGTACGCAGAATTTTCCACTCGAAACGACCAAGGGCATCTTCATTCGCTTTTGTTGAGGTCCAAGCCTCTGCGCCGTAAAGGAGGACTGGGATGATTAAGGTTTCATAGAGTGTCACCTTGGTTTTCCGAGAGAGGGCTCTACTTCTCAATTGCCTCTTGTGCCCAAAGAAACAGCGGTTGGCAAGAGTGATTCTGCGTTTTATCTCAGTACTGGTGTTGTTGTCGCTGGTCATCAGTGAGCCAAGGTAAACGAATTCCTTGACCACTTCAAAGTTATATCCGCCCATGGTGACGTTCTGACCAATACGTCGGTGTTGTCCGTCTCTTTTAGATGAAAGCAGATATTTGGTCTTACCCTCATTAACTTTGAGACCCATCTTAGCCGCTTCTACCTCAATGCTTACAAAGGCCTCATTGACGTCTCGCTGTGTCCGTCCAATCACGTCAATGTCGTCGGCGTACGCAAGCAATTGCGTTGACTTGAAATAAATTGTACCTCTTGTGTTGGCCAGTGACTCTTGCACGACCTTCTCAAGCACGATGTTGAAAAAGTTGCATGACAACGCGTCACCTTGCCTAAATCCTTTTTAAACATCAAAGGTTTCGGTTTGCTCATTACCGACCTTAATAGAGCAGCGAGAATTCTCCATTGTCATCCTGCACAGTCGGGCCGTAGCGTAAATATTTGGTCTATTGTGGTTTTACCTGGCCTGAAACCACACTGATAAGAGCCGATCAGGTTATCCACAAACGGTTTCAGGAGTTAACACAATACAGCAGAGAAGATCTTATATGCGATGTTAAGGAGACTTTTTCCCCTATAGTTGGCGCAATTATAGGGGTCTCCTTTCTTATGGATCGGGCGAACGATGCTGAGATTCCATTCGTCGGGCATGCTTTCCTCCGACCATACCTCGCAAATGAGATGGCGCATGTACCTTCAGCCGCCTCAAGAAGCTCAGCATTCAGGCCGTCTGCGCCCGCGGATTCACTAGACTTAAGTCTTGATATCGCTGTTTTGACTTTGTCTAGGTCGGGTGGACTGAATTCTGTTACATCGTCGTCCATTACGAATGACTCGTTCTGCCTGACAGCGGTATCTTGTCTATCATCGCCGTTATACAGTCTGCAGAAGTGATCTTTCTTAATCCTCAGCATCGACTGCGACTCTACTACCAGTTCTCCATTTTCATCCCTGCAGGCCGCCGTTCTGGCTTCGTAGCCATGGCATGTTCGTTTTACCTTATTGTAAAATGTACGGGCGCCATTCCTGCGGAAGCATCTCTCCATCTCCTCGATCTCACGGGGTGGCCGTGGTGCAGTGGTTAACATCATCGACCGTCGAGCGGAAGGTCTATAGTTCGAATTCGTTCATAGTCAAGAGAAAGTACAATAATTCCTATACGGACAAAAAGTATGCAACACAGAGGTGAATGGAAAGTGACCAGACGTACTGCTGCAGGTCAACTGAAAATTCATCCTCTGCGTATGCAATACTAACCTAGGTGGGCGAATTGAATGCGCCTTTGAAAGGAAAGAGTACGAGCTGGGCATTTTCATCGACATTGAGGGAGCTTTGGATAACGCAACTTTTGACAGCATGTGCAACGCTGCCAGATATCATGGTGTAGATGAAGCACTGGTCCTTTGTATCAAAGCAATGCTCATGCACAGGACATTGACCGCTGTTGCTGGCCTCGACCAGTGTGTCAAATCCGGCGTAAACAGGGGCTGCCCTCAAGGTGGCGTCCTATCTCCGCTGTTATGGTGCATGGTGGTCGATTCTCTGCTTGATGCTCTCAATGCCTCTGGAATCTATGCCCAGCCCTATGCGGATGACGTCGCCATTCTTTCTGTCGGCTCATGTTTAGCGACTGTCCGTCTCAAAGCACAGGCGGCGCTAAATGTGATCGATGATTGGTGTACCAGAATCGTCTTAAGACCGATGTCGTTCTCTTTACGAGAAGGAGGAAAAATACTGACATGACTCAGCTGGTACTAAAAGGCACTTCCACCCCCATATCCAAGGAGGCTAAGTATCTAGGAGTCATCTTAGATAGTAAGCTTCTCTGGTCAAAACATGTTGAGTCAAAAACCACCAAAGCGCTGTCAGCTTCCTGGCAATGCAAAGGAGCTTTTGGCAAAACATGGGTCTTATCGCCGGCAAAGGTCCTTTGGATCTACACGGCAATGATAAGACCTATAATCTCATATGCATCGGTTGTCTGGTGGAACAGACTAAAACGCAAACACGTCGTAGCCTCTTTCACCAAACTTCAAAGAACGGTTTGTCTCAGCTGCACGGGGGCTTTCCCCAGCACGCCGGGCGCTGCTCTAGATGTTATGATAAACCTTCCACCTCTTGATATATTTATCAGAGGGTGTGCTCTGAAGGCCATGTCTCGTCTGAAGAGAAATGGCTTTTGGTACAACTCACATAGGAATAACGGTGTGCTTGCGCAAGAATTGTCCTGCGACCCCTGTCTCATGGACATGCCTTCTGACGCACTGACGCCCGTTATCCTATTGCGTCGTAATTTTACAGTCGAGTTTCCATGGCGTCAAAAGATTAGCTATGGCTGGATACTGAACCTGGAAAGGATAGTCTTCGCATTTTCACGGATGGCTCCAGGTCTGGGCGGGGGTCCGGTGCTGGAGTCTTCTTTGAGCGCGAAAACATCCGACTGCACTTCTCGTTAGGAAAGTATGCGTCTGTCTTCCAATCAGAGATATACGCAATCCTAATGGCCATGTACTATGTTGTGAAGCACAGGTAGAAGGGGGAAAGCATATGCGTCTGTAGTGACCGCCAAGCTGCACTAAAAGCTGTATGTAACCCCTTAACTAGCTCCAAATTAGTGCTTGAACTCAAGTCCTTTTTGAACAGAGTCGGCAGACTAAATTCATTAAGGCTTGTATGGGTTTCAGGCCACTATGGGATCCCAGGAAATGAGATCTCTGATGAACTCGCTAGAATGAGTTCAGAGGAGAACTTCTCAGGACCTGAACCCGCTCTAGGTCTACTTGCGTCCACGGTAAATTCCTACATTAACGATTGTGTATTTAATACACACAACCGTAGATGGAGGGATTGTCCGGGTGTCAGGATGACTAAGCGCGTATGCCCTGATGTCTGCAAAAAATTTGCAGCATTCCTCCTGAATCGACTGCAGAAGGCTTGTGGGAGTTATCACGGGCCATTACACTTTTGCCAAGCATCTCTACGTGCTTGGCATCAGTGAGACGCCTACCTGTGCTGCATGTTGCGAGGAGGAGGATGACACTGCAGAGCATTTCCTCTGTGATTGTCCCGCCTTTGCTCGCGTACGGTGGCGCACCTTTGGAGCCGACGTGGTGTGTGCCGAGTCTCTTAGCTCTACATCACTGAAGCTCCTTCAAATTTTTCTCCGGAAAACGGGGAAAATACAGTAATGTAAGGTGTCTGTCTGGAGTACAATGGACTAGTGATTGCGTATGAGTGCTCCAGCGGATAGCAGAAGCTTTCAACAAAAAAAAAAAGTGCAATACTAAAGTGCTCGAACGAATTACTACTGACTATAATCAACGCGGAATTTGGTCGGCTCTCGTCCTATCTAGGACAACCACGCCTGAGAGTAGTGAACGGACATCAACGACCCAAACCACTGCACTCCGTTCAGGTTTAAACACACATCATAAGAGAATATAAACTCTTGAACCTGCGCGAGTCTCTAAAAAAGAAAAAAAAAATCTCATGCTTTCCGTGCTCTCTCTTACTTCTGAAAAGCGTGTGTTCCTCTCTTCTCTTCTGCTCATAGGTTTTGCGAGCAGCTCTCGTTCGTCGTTGCAGCATGGCTTTATATGCCTTATGGCTTGTTCGCTGTCATCGAACTAGGGGTTTCTAGGTGGTGGTGGTTTGAAACCCAGCACCTCGGAGGCAGCATCTCTGACGGCGCTCTGGCAATGTGCCCATTCTTGCTCTATTGTTTGTGCTGCTTTGGGCGGATTTTGAGAGAGCTTGGAGGAGACACGATCGGCAAAGATTCTGGCAGCTTCTTGCGATTGTAGCTTTCCGACGTCAAACTTACGTAGTCCTACTCGACTCCTAAGCATTCTTGATATCCTCATTCGTACCTTGGCTACAACAAGGTAGTGGTCCGAGTCGATGTTGGCCCCTCGGAAGGTTCGTACGTCGAGAATACAGGAGGAGTGCCTGGCGTCGATCGCAATATGATCAATCTGGTTGGTTGTTGATTGATCAAAAGACCGCCAGGTACCATTGTGGATGTTGAGATGGGAGAATCGCGTGCTTGCTACAAGGAGGTTACGCCCCGCTAAGAAATCGATTAGCCTAAGTCCGTTGTCGGATGCGGTGTTATGGAGGCTATACTTTCCTATGATCGACTCAAATATGTCGTCTTCGCCCAGTTTTGCATTAAAATCTCCTAGAACTATTTTTGTGTCGTAGCTGGGGCATTGGGCATAGGTTCTGTCTAGGAGATCGTAGAATTCTTCTTTGAGTCGTCGTCCTTTTCTTCCGTTGGGGCGTGAGCGCATATTAAGCTAATGTTTCCAAATTTAGCTTTGATGCGGATTGTTATGAGGCGTTCGCTTATATCTCGGAAGCTTAAGACTTTTTGTCAGTCTTCCTCGAATAACGAATCTGCACCCGAATAGGTGCTGTTTCAAAACCAGTTTATCTAACTTAGATTTCTTAAAAATACCTTACTCATCCCTCTAAGGTAAACAATATTTTTTCTAACATTTGTCTTTCGGCTACCTATATTTAACCTAATATTTAATTTAATATATTTGTGTATATGCTAGGAAAATGTTTAAAAACTTAGGTGCTGCTACAGTTCGGGGTGAACCTGGGCCTTGACCATCAAGGCTTTCTAGCTAGCACGATCTTTTGCTAGCTGTTTCTAATGTCGCAAGCCCAGTTGGTTGAGGTCCCTTTCCACCTGCGTGCGCCACCGCTGAGGCGGCCGTCCTCTGCCGCGCCTGCCTTCCGGAGTGGATTCGAAGACTTTTCGGGTCGGAGCTGTATCTTCCATGCGCTCTACATGGCCTAGCCATCTTAGACGCTGTATCCGTAGACGTCGTACCAGGCCGATGTCGCTGTACAACCCGTACAGTTCTTCGTTATATCTTCTCCTCCATACACCGTTTGAACAAACGGGACCGTAGATAGTGCGCAGAATTTTCCTCTCGAAACGACCAAGGGCATCTTCATCCGCTTTTGTTAAGGTCCAAGCCTCTGCGCCGTAAAGGAGGACTGGGATGATCAAGGTCTTATATAGTGTCACCTTGGTTTTCCGAGAGAGGGCTCTACTTCTCAATTGCCTCTTGAGCCCAAAGAAACAGCGGTTGGCAAGAGTGATTCTGCGTTTTATCTCAGCGCTGGTGTTGTTGTCGCTGGTAATCAGTGAGCCAAGGTAGACGAATTCCTTGACCACTTCAAAGTTATATCCGCCCATGGTTACGTTCTGGCCAATACGTCGGTGTTGTCCGTCTCTTTTAGATGAAAGCAGATATTTGGTTTTACCCTCATCAACCTTGAGACCCATCTTAGCCGCTTCTACCTCAATGCTTACGAAAGCCTCATTGACGTCTTGCTTTTTTCGTCCAATTACGTCAATATCGTCGGCGTACGCAAGCAATTGCGTAGACTTGAAATAAATCGTACCTCTTGTGTTGGCCAGTGACTCTTGCACGATCTTTTCAAGCACGATGTTGAAAAAGTTGCACGACAGCGCGTCGCCCTGCCTAAATCCTTTTTTAACATCAAAGGTCTCGGTTTGCTCATTACCGACCTTAATGGAGCAACGAGAATTCTCCATTGTCATCCTGCACAGTCGGACGAGTTTGACAGGGATGTTAAAACTAGACATGGCTTTGTACAGCTCGTCTCTATATACGCTGTCATACGCGGCCTTGAAATCGACGAAGAGGTGGTGAGTGTCGATTTGGTATTCCTGGGTCTTCTCCAAGATCTGCCGTAGCGTAAATATTTAGTCTATTGTGGACTTACCTGGCCTGAAACCACACTGATAAGAGCCGATCAGGTTATCCACAAATGGTTTCAGGCGTTCACACAATACGGCAGAGAAGATCTTATATGCGATGTTAAGGAGACTTATTCCCCTATAGTTGGCGCAGTTATAGGGGTCTCCTTTCTTATGGATCGGGCAAACGATGCTGAGATTCCAATCGTCGGGCATGCTTTCCTCCGACCATACCTTGCAGATGAGATGGTGCATGCACCTTACCAGCTCATCTCCAGCCGCCTTAAAAAGCTCAGCAGACAGGCCGTCTGCGCCAGCGGCTTTATAATCCCTCGCGCTATTAAATTCCTCGTTTTCTTACATGTTTCTATTTCACCACCAAAAATTCTCCCAGTTGCCACCGCGCACTCGTATTTATACGACCGATCATCCATCTGGATGGTTCTGGGGCGTACTGGAAGACCCTTGCGACATCTAACGTTTCTTTTCATCATCCCACATTCACCTCCTGTCATCGCTGTATATTCAGGAAGTACCGATGTAGGCGATCCAAATGCACGACTTTCACGTTGCCTCTTTATTCCCGGTTGGTTTGTGAGACTTGGATGGTGGTTCTGAGGACGTCGATTCCAGAGCTCAACTTCTTTCGCCTCGTGAAGTTGGTTCTTAATCATTTCGCGCCTGCTGTGCTCGAGGAGCGTAGTCTGCAGGATAAGTGTTGCCTTTGTCGAATGCCTCGTCGTTGCACCTTCTGTTTGTGCAATGTGGGCAACTTCTGGTTTTTGGCGGTGCCCTGCATGGGTGTTGTAGATGTCATCTCATATTGCAGTTCCAGCAGCGTACCTGTCTTTCTTCAGCTTCAGCTAGTGTTCTCTTTCGAGCCATCCGCCCTGCAAATTGAAGTTTACCGTCGGTAATGCCCTGAATAAAGGCCTCGGTTGCCGTTTCGTTGATAATCTCCTTGTCCGCGTTCGGGTATAAGAGGTGTGCCAAACGCTCCATATCCGTGTCTCGCCTTACATTGGCGTTTTTCGGTGTAACTTCTTTGGTGGCGTTACAGCCCATGAGGCACCAGAACCAAGCTTCTCTCAATCACCCATGTTGTGTGTGATTTATTTTTCCCACAGGTTAAAGGGACCTACAGTTAAATGCCGATTCCGAACGGCGTGAGTCGAGAAGCTTTTTCTACAAGTATACTACGGGGGGTTTTGCAAGTACCCCGCCGAGGGGGGACGCCACGAAATAAACATTCGATGGCGTTGGTCATTCCAATTATTCATTAAAACAGCAGCGTCGAACTGTTTCTTGCTGCATTTCCATTCTTTTCGGACTCTCAATGGTACTTACTCGAACTTTCTGGTTCTTCACATGTTCTAGTTCTTTCGCGAACTCCTCCAACTTCTGCTCAACCTTTCCTTCGAGGGCCTCCACTCTCCGTTCAATGGTTCCCATTTGTTTGTCGATCTCTTGGAATTTGTTTTCGAGAATGTTTTTGTGCTCGTACAATTTTGCATATAGAAAGTTATTTTGCTCATCGAGCTTGTCTGTGAGCAGCTTCATCAATTACGTCTGTAGACATACGTGTTCTTCCTCCTTGACGTCAAACAGAAATGTGTCTCGGTCCCCACCCTCTTCTATCATGGTACTCTTCAAACGAAGAATCAATCCCTTCTTCAAGCCCGAAGTCTGGAGATTTCTCTTATCTAATTCACTCTTTAACTGGACTAGTGTTAGATTCTCTAATTTCCGGCCCATTTTGACTTCAGGAGTACTTTTCTCAGCTTTCGGTTACTTGCTCTTGTACTATTACTTTTCGCATCACGTAAGAAGTATTATCCCTTCTGGGGCGTGCTGGAAGACCCTAGCGACATCTGACGTCTCCTTTCATCACCCTATATTCACCTCCTGCTATCGCTTTATATTCAGGAAGTATTGCCATTGTTACAATACTGTTGGTTTAGTAAGAAGTCACGTTGGCAATTTTCACAACGAACTTACTACTCGTCTAGGAAGTCATAGATTATATACAGCAATGGCTTACTTATGCCTACCTGTTTGCGCTTGTAGTAGAGTTCCCACATTGCATGGGGCAGCAGCAAATGCAAACTAAGAGGGAACCGTCTTTTAGACTTCACTCTTTCGTCTTACCTTACCATAAATAATGTTGGCTCTCAACCTACGTTTGTCACGGCGAGACAACATCTAACAAATATGTGACGGCCATCACCAACTGGAGTCTTACCAGATGCTACGTTATCACATCACAGATACGAGTATATCGAATGTCAATTCAGTTGTGTGATTTCCCCCTCGCAACCCAAGTGGATTCCGAGGAAGAGGGAGTGGATACTGTTTAGAGAGGGGCTTGAGAAATCCACTCAAACCTGAACTCAGAACGAAATAATTGGTAGAGGACGCTGTTCACAACTTAAGTAGCATCATCACCAATTGTTTTGAACTCGCATGACCTGTCAGCAACCCTCGCTGCAGGAAATTGGTTCCCTGGTGGAGAGCCGAGCTCAAAAGTTTTAGCAGGAAAGCCAATAGAAGAGATCGCTCAAATCGAATTCGGCAGATGACTGGAATAAGTATCGGTCGAAGCAAAGGGTATATAAGAAGCTTATTCGTAATTAGAAGAATGATTCTTATAAGACTTGTGAAGAGAACAAATCTCTGAACGCGGTTAGCAAGTTGGTTAAAGGGTTTAAACGGGGAAAATCGACAAAGCTGGCTGCGCTCAGAAAATCTGATGGCACCTTTACTGAATCGAAGGTGGAAACTCTCAGTTTACTGCTTCAGACCCATTTTCCGAGAAATAAGACTGTTGCCTTCAAGGGTAACTGCTACTAAAACGATGAAAACAACTCGTCGTGGCCATTGAATTTGCTGTGCCATTTGAGGGCTTTAAATCGCCTGGCACCGATGGGATTTACCCAGTTATGCTGCAAAAAGGTATAAGGTAGCTGCTTCCTACTTTGAAAAAAAATTTTGCTGCTAGCCTAGCACTTGCCTACATTCGGTTGCATAGCGCATGGTGAAAGTAGTCTTTGTTACCAAAATAGGAAAAGAATATTACTCACTCGCCAAGAGTTGTAGACCAATCAGTCTAACATCCTTCTTAAATAAAATATCCTCTTTCGGAGACGCAACATGCTTTTCAGCGCGGAAAATCCTGCGAGACTGTGCTTCAAAACCTAGTTGGGAGGACATAATGCGCACTATAAAGAAAACAGGACACGCTGGGCATTTTCATCGACATACAATGAGGGAGATGTTGGTAGCGCAACTTTCGACGGCATGTGTAATGCTGCCACTGGTCTTGTGGATCTAAGCAATGCTTGTGCACAGTAGTGCAGTGGGATCGCCGATGACACGGTATCGAATACCGACACAGCCATGTCATCGAACGTGTTTTTCACGGTGTTTCTCCTCAGCGGAGTTCTAACAAAACCCCCTGTAGTAAAATTGTCATGAAAAGCGGAGCATTATCATACTCGTCATCACTACCTATTTCAAGCCTGCACAATAGCTTGCAGATGCTAATGAGATTGACGTAATTCAAAGAACTAAAGCTGGATGCGGGATCCTTTCGCAACTCAAGCGGAGAGTGGAAGAGAATATTTAACCACGAAGTCAGACATCTACGGATTTAACGTCTGAGTGAGTCGTAGAGTCTTCGAATCCAGCCCCTAAGGATCCTACAGCACAGTGAAAAGTGACCTTAACTAATTGGGCATGTAATAAGGTGCTAAATATATTGCCGACAGGTGAAGCTTGTTGCCTAAGGCTCCCGGTCTTCTGCAGGGTTCAATAGAATCGCTTCACCTTATCAATCAATTCTTTTTCTATTTACGTGTTCAAACGTTATCATTCATCAGTCGAATGCAGACAATTAAAGTCATTTTTGTTCATTAGAGATTGAAGACTCTGTTTTTAAAATACTCGACTTTTATTTGAGTATTCATTTCTATATCAGGGCATAATCGTATAATAGGGCATGTAATACGACAGTGCTGTCGTGTGCACCAGGTCTATCCCGGTATTAACCTTATCTTCACGAAGAATCGTATGAGAAGATTGCCTTAAATAACTGATTTTTAATTGTTTTAGTTTGAAGTCACAAAATGTCAACATCACAGAATGCTAGTCTTGGAGTTCCAACTACAGCTACTACAACAAAATTATTACCTTCCTCGCAGAGGCAGTCTGCAGGATCAGCCACCGGTAAGTCAAGCATATAAGATTTTAATAAACGATCATGCAGTCCAACCAACCTTCTTACTTGTTTTAGGAAATCCACGTAACAAATGTGCCTTAAAACCAGGCCGTTCTCTAATGGATTGGATACGATTGGGTAACTCAGGCTACGATTTATCTGGAACTAAAGGTGCTATAATTCCTGTAAGTAGTAAGGAACTAAGCGAACACTGTTCAAGAGAAGATGCTTGGATTGCAATACGAGGCAAGGTGTATAACGTCACCAAATATATGGAATACCATCCTGGCGGTAAGTATGGAAGACTTGAAATCTGATTTCGCCACTTTCTAAACTCCACTTGTGCTACTTATACTACTCCCCTAACTATATAGGTCCAGAAGAGCTTATGCTTGGTGTGGGCAAAGATGCCACTAGACAATTTGACAAAGTGCACGCTTGGGTCAACTATGAACAGCTTTTGAAAAAGTGTTACATTGGACCACTGCAAAACATTGTCAAAATAGACGCGAATGTTTTCAAAACCGCAAACGGTCACAGTCGTCTACCAAAAAAACCGATCACTGTTTCTTCACAGACCACAGGCCAACAGGCTGCAGTGTCAACGGAATTGATTCCACGTTTTGACTGGATCCAGAAGCGATCCGAAATTAGCTTATATTTTTACACTAAACAGTTTTGTAATCCTGGTTTTATTCTAAGGAGAAAAAGTGCAAAGAGTCTAGTATTAAGGATTTACATTGAAGATACTTACCATGTGAATGATCTGACTCTATTCAGTGAGGTAAAGTGGCCACCAACTTTGATTAAGGTGTCCAGTGAGACTGGTAAAATTGAGATTAACCTGGAGAAAATCGACGCAAACTTATGGTCAGCTTTTGGTACAAACAATACTTCGAAAGTGCAGCAAATTGAAGATGACCAATATACACTTGAGATTCTCGAGAAGCAATCGTTCAATCATAACTCATTTGCATCCGTTCTTAGAGGGAAAGGCGATGTTATATTCCATCTGCCAGTTGGATATCATCAAATCTTCTCTTGCCAGATTGATGGTATGTAATTAAATTTATCTTTAACTGTTAGTGAATCTCAATCTGTACTGTGTAGGAAACAATGTCGATCGTAGCTACACTGCGGTTCCGAAAAGGTATACACCATTTGCGGATGTAGGCCCACTCGATTTAAGTTTCCTTTTCAAAACCTACGACGAGGGATTATTTTCGAGACACATAGACAGTTTGAAGGCTGGGACGGAACTAGTGTGCTCACAACCAAAAGGCAACTTAAAGCTTAGCAAACTA
This sequence comes from Eumerus sabulonum, assembly GCA_951905685.1. NCBI lineage: Eukaryota > Metazoa > Arthropoda > Insecta > Diptera > Syrphidae > Eumerus > Eumerus sabulonum. The sequence continues at coordinate 53,926,953 of OX645063.1, forward strand.
CTGGGCCATACAAAAATCGCGTTACTTGCAGCTGGAAGCGGAATAACTCCAATGCTTGGACTTATCGATCATCTTTTAGCGAGGAATACTAACAAGATGTAAGCTGCTTGGTTGATTACTAATTCGTGGCTGATACCAATTAGATTTGTATTTCTTTTTACTTTTTCGCAGAGATAATTTGCTGCTGATGACGTTTAATAAGACAAAGGAGGACATATGGTGCAGGACGCCATTAGAAGAAGTATCAAAGGGTGATAACAGGTAAAAATGTTGGAACGACAACGTTAGTATCTAATGAGTCAGTGCTTTGTGCACTAATCTATTGCCTAAGTGTAGGATTCAGTTTTATTCCAGAGCTCAGTAAAGGTTCTGCTGACTTCATACCTCCACAAAGAAGTCGATTTTATCTTTAATATTTTATTAATTTTTTTGAAAACATTAGGCCTTCGATAGTCATGTAAATGAACTCCTACAAGCGGTCCTCTGCTTTTTTTCCTTGCTTTTCAGTGCAACGCAATCACTTAGGTTTTCAAGTATGGTAGTAGTCTTACATTGTACAGTCTACACAACTCATCTTCAACTAAGCTATTGCTTTACACCATTACACCAGTTGCAGGCATAATTTTTTTCCTTGCATAATCTAGCCGTTTTTTTACAAGAGCTTTTCATTGATGGTGTAATTTGCAAACCGGTCGACCTATGACCCTCTCATGTTCTTAAAATTCCTAATTCGATATACCTTGCATACCATCTAAGGCACAACCTTTTTTATAGATTTCAAATTATACATATCCTTTCGCAACCGAATACCGACTGGAACGGTGAGAAGGGTCATATAACCAGTGACCTAATATCAACCTTTAAGGATCAATCATCACCCAACTATTCAACATTTGTGTGCGTCTGTGGACCACCAGCATTCAATACTATTGCTGAAACAATCCTCAACTCACTTAACTACACCGAAGCCGTTATGCACTTTTTTTAACCGTTATTTTGATTGTATACATAGATTGGAGGATGTGACACATCTTCCTAAGACCAAAGTACAATAAGACCTGTTCGGTACTTACTCGTAAGTTTTATGTAAATGTAAATGAAATGTAGAAGGTGTTTTGTATGATGTCGTTATGATTATAAGAAAACAGGAATGTAGATATGTATTAGAATAAAAGTGTATTTACGAAATGTTGTTTGTTTTAGAAGATTTGTACACGTTATGTTGTAGAGGGCATGGGCTCGGACATACAGGGTAAAGGTGTCGATCGCTCTCAACCTGGCGAGATGCCAGCAACGATCCCTGTTTAAATGCCCGCGTCAAGCTGACATACAGCCTCCTTGCGGCGCCCTTTGGATAGCCTGTACAACAACCGTTGAGAGGTGAACAAATGTATGCATCGATTGCCCTAGGCAAGAGGGCGCTACAATACCCCGATCAGACTGGCGGTTGTGCGGCGAGCCAACAACCTGCACACGTAAAAAAACATCAAGTTATGGAAGAGCAAAATGGCTCGGATAAACGGACAGATTCTCAACGACCACATAGCGTGAAAAAGGAACACGATTTGCGAGTATGCTCCTGGAATGTCAGAACCCTGTACACTCCTGGAGCTGTTCATAAACTGGAAGGAACCCTAATGCGATCCAGGAAATACACTGGATAGGAAACGGTATAATGAGGAAAAAAACCGGCCAAGTGCGAGTCGGACTCGCGCACGAAGGGTTCCATACCATCTGTATATATAAATATGAAAGAGACTATGTATGTACTATCTTCATGATCAATTATCTTACTTGACAGCAACGATGTGAAAAGGTGAATAACATTAATGGGAAATATGGGAAAAAGGTTTGCAGCTAGGATTAATTCATCAAAGACACAAACGAGATCAAAACTGGGAAGTTTGCTACTGGTTGTGGGATATTGTCGACCAACCTTAGTTCAGTATGTGACCAAGGGGATTTTTTGGATGAAAATCATGTCTGTTGTATGGGAGCTCCCCTTAAATATTCATTTTGTTCTGTTTTTAGTATTTGTCGTGGTAGCAGCAAGAAATACATCATCTGTGAAAATTTCAACTCCCTAACTATCACGGTTCATGAGATACAGCCTGGTGACAGACGGACGGACGGACGGACAGCGAAGTGTTAGTAATAGAGTTCCGTTTTACCTTTGGGTACGGAACCCTAAAAAGACTGCGACATCTATTACAGCTGCTACAAAAGATTGCACATGTTGGGGTGCGGATTTGTCGTGGGAAAGCGGTTAAGGTCGAAGATCATCAACTTTAAACCTATAAGTGATCGCCTGGCTGTGATCCGCATTAGAGGCAGATCTTACAACATCAGCCTCATACGTGCGCACGCCCCTACCGAAGAGGCTGAAGACCCCATTAAAGAGGACTTCTATGATCTCCTGGACAACGCCTACGGAGCTTGTCCGAAGTACTATGTCAAAATCGTTCTCGGGGACTTCAATACCAAAATCTGTAAGGAGAACACGTTTGGCGGAGTGATCGGAAAGCACAGCCTCCACGATGATACAATAGATAACGGCTTCCGACTCACGGACTTTGCGACAGCTCGTAATGCGGTGATAAGTAGCACTAGATTTCCCCGCAAGCGAATCCACACAGCAATCTGGCGATTTCCGGATGGTCGAACCGCCAACCAAATCGACCATGTGCCCATTGTCTCAAGACACTCGTCAAACATCCTGAATGTGCGAACATTCAGGGGGGCAAACGTCGACTCTGACCATTTCCTCATAGCAGCAAGATTCCGACCTCGACATCCCAATGTCAGAAACCTGCACCCACCATGAACCATGAGGAGGTTCGACATCGGATACCTGAGCACACCGGAGATCACCAGAGTATACAGAGAGCAGCTAGCGAAAGGCTCTCCGGTATGCCTACATCGAGCACAAATGTCAACAATATGTGGCAATATGTGGCTTAGCCATTCAGGAAGTAGCCGAGAACACCTTAGGTTACCTACCACACCCGACAAGAAACTCGTGGTATGATGGCGAATGTGAACAGAAAAAGGCAGCAACCGACGAAGCGTACCAAAAGGCGCTGCAGCGAAAAATCGAGCTAGAAGCAGGGAGGACAAAAAACTGCTACGACTAAAGAAAAGAATCTTCGCAGCCTCCCAGCGGAAGGATGTCGAGGAGTCTAGGTACAAACATAAAATACGAGCCTTTTATAAGAAAGCTAAAAGCCTTGCAGGAGGCTTTAAGAAATGCACCCAGGCTCTTCGAAATAGCGAAGGCGATCTTGTCACCGACCCGCAGGTAATAGTGGATGTGTTTAAGCAGCATTTTCAGCAGCTGCTTAATGAGCATGACCAAGAGAGAGTGGTAGGGACTGAAAAAATCCCAACTCCAGCCGCTGAAGTAGTCCTCCCACCCAGTATCGAAGAAGTCGGCACAGCTATTCAAAAGCTGAATAACAACAAGGCCGCAGGCTCAGATGGCTTGCCAATGAGGACAAGACGAAGTACATGCTGTCAAGCAAAAACCAATCCGTCGCCCACCACCTGGGACAGAATAAACCAATTGACAGCTACAATTTCGAGGTAGTTAAGGAGTTTGTCTACCTCGGGGCAAACGTAAATTCCACAAATGACACCACAGTGGAGATCCGGCATAGAATCGCCCTTGGCAACCGTTGCTACTGCGGCTTGTCCAAACAACTGGGGTTAGAACTCCTCACTCGAAAGACCAAAGTCATGCTTTACAAAACGCTCATTCTGCCAGTCTTGCTGTACGGAGCCGAAAGCTGGACGATAAGCAGGACAGCGGAGCTGATTTTGGGTTCTTTCGAAAGAAAAATTCTGCGCCGGATATTCAGGCCACTATAGGTGGCCGGTATCGCGACAGCTCACCAGGCCACTATAGGTGGCCGGTATCGCGACAGCTCACCAGGCCACTATAGGTGGCCGGTATCGCGACAGCTCACCAGGCCACTATAGGTGGCCGGTATCGCGACAGCTCACCAGGCCACTATAGGTGGCCGGTATCGCGACAGCTCACCAGGCCACTATAGGTGGCCGGTATCGCGACAGCTCACCAGGCCACTATAGGTGGCCGGTATCGCGACAGCTCACCAGGCCACTATAGGTGGCCGGTATCGCGACAGCTCACCAGGCCACTATAGGTGGCCGGTATCGCGACAGCTCACCAGGCCACTATAGGTGGCCGGTATCGCGACAGCTCACCAGGCCACTATAGGTGGCCGGTATCGCGACAGCTCACCAGGCCACTATAGGTGGCCGGTATCGCGACAGTTCACCAGGCCACTATAGGTGGCCGGTATCGCGACAGCTCACCAGGCCACTGTAGGTGGCCGGTATCGCGACAGCTCACCAGGCCACTATAGGTGGCCGGTATCGCGACAGCTCACCAGGCCACTATAGGTGGCCGGTATCGCGACAGCTCACCAGGCCACTATAGGTGGCCGGTATCGCGACAGCTCACCAGGCCACTATAGGTGGCCGGTATCGCGACAGCTCACCAGGCCACTATAGGTGGCCGGTATCGCGACAGCTCACCAGGCCACTATAGGTGGCCGGTATCGCGACAGCTCACCAGGCCACTATAGGTGGCCGGTATCGCGACAGCTCACCAGGCCACTATAGGTGGCCGGTATCGCGACAGCTCACCAGGCCACTATAGGTGGCCGGCCCCAGGCCACTATAGATGGGGCCGGTATCGCGACAGCTCACCAGGCCACTATAGGTGGCCGGTATCGCGACAGCTCACCAGGCCACTATAGGTGGCCGGTATCGCGACAGCTCACCAGGCCACTATAGGTGGCCGGTATCGCGACAGCTCACCAGGCCACTATAGGTGGCCGGTATCGCGACAGCTCACCAGGCCACTATAGGTGGCCGGTATCGCGACAGCTCACCAGGCCACTATAGGTGGCCGGTATCGCGACAGCTCACCAGGCCACTATGGGTGGCCGGTATCGCGACAGCTCACCAGGCCACTATGGGTGGCCGGTATCGCGACAGCTCACCAGGCCACTATGGGTGGCCGGTATCGCGACAGCTCACCAGGCCACTATGGGTGGCCGGTATCGCGACAGCTCACCAGGCCACTATGGGTGGCCGGTATCGCGACAGCTCACCAGGCCACTATGGGTGGCCGGTATCGCGACAGCTCACCAGGCCACTATGGGTGGCCGGTATCGCGACAGCTCACCAGGCCACTATAGGTGGCCGGTATCGCGACAGCTCACCAGGCCACTATAGGTGGCCGGTATCGCGACAGCTCACCAGGCCACTATAGGTGGCCGGTATCGCGACAGCTCACCAGGCCACTATAGGTGGCCGGTATCGCGACAGCTCACCAGGCCACTATAGGTGGCCGGTATCGCGACAGCTCACCAGGCCACTATAGGTGGCCGGTATCGCGACAGCTCACCAGGCCACTATAGGTGGCCGGTATCGCGACAGCTCACCAGGCCACTATAGGTGGCCGGTATCGCGACAGCTCACCAGGCCACTATAGGTGGCCGGTATCGCGACAGCTCACCAGGCCACTATAGGTGGCCGGTATCGCGACAGCTCACCAGGCCACTATAGGTGGCCGGTATCGCGACAGCTCACCAGGCCACTATAGGTGGCCGGTATCGCGACAGCTCACCAGGCCACTATAGGTGGCCGGTATCGCGACAGCTCACCAGGCCACTATAGGTGGCCGGTATCGCGACAGCTCTCCAGGCCACTATAGGAGGCCGGTATCGCGACAGCTCACCAGGCCACTATAGGTGGCCGGTATCGCGACAGCTCACCAGGCCACTATAGGTGGCCGGTATCGCGACAGCTCACCAGGCCACTATAGGTGGCCGGTATCGCGATAGCTTACCAGGCCACTATAGGTGGCCGGTATCGCGACAGCTCACCAGGCCACTATAGGTGGCCGGTATCGCGACAGCTCACCAGGCCACTGTAGGTGGCCGGTATCGCGACAGCTCACCAGGCCACTGTAGGTGGCCGGTATCGCGACAGCTCACCAGGCCACTATAGGTGGCCGGTATCGCGACAGCTCACCAGGCCACTATATGTGGCCGGTATCGCGACAGCTCACCAGGCCACTGTAGGTGGCCGGTATCGCGACAGCTCACCAGGCCACTATAGGTGGCCGGTATCGCGACAGCTCACCAGGCCACTGTAGGTGGCCGGTATCGCGACAGCTCACCAGGCCACTGTAGGTGGCCGGTATCGCGACAGCTCACCAGGCCACTGTAGGTGGCCGGTATCGCGACAGCTCACCAGGCCACTGTAGGTGGCCGGTATCGCGACAGCTCACCAGGCCACTGTAGGTGGCCGGTATCGCGACAGCTCACCAGGCCACTGTAGGTGGCCGGTATCGCGACAGCTCACCAGGCCACTATAGGTGGCCGGTATCGCGACAGCTCACCAGGCCACTATAGGTGGCCGGTATCGCGACAGCTCACCAGGCCACTATAGGTGGCCGGTATCGCGACAGCTCACCAGGCCACTATAGGTGGCCGGTATCGCGACAGCTCACCAGGCCACTATAGGTGGCCGGTATCGCGACAGCTCACCAGGCCACTATAGGTGGCCGGTATCGCGACAGCTCACCAGGCCACTATAGGTGGCCGGTATCGCGACAGCTCACCAGGCCACTATAGGTGGCCGGTATCGCGACAGCTCACCAGGCCACTATAGGTGGCCGGTATCGCGACAGCTCACCAGGCCACTATAGGTGGCCGGTATCGCGACAGCTCACCAGGCCACTATAGGTGGCCGGTATCGCGACAGCTCACCAGGCCACTATAGGTGGCCGGTATCGCGACAGCTCACCAGGCCACTATAGGTGGCCGGTATCGCGACAGCTCACCAGGCCACTATAGGTGGCCGGTATCGCGACAGCTCACCAGGCCACTATAGGTGGCCGGTATCGCGACAGCTCACCAGGCCACTATAGGTGGCCGGTATCGCGACAGCTCACCAGGCCACTATAGGTGGCCGGTATCGCGACAGCTCACCAGGCCACTATAGGTGGCCGGTATCGCGACAGCTCACCAGGCCACTATAGGTGGCCGGTATCGCGACAGCTCACCAGGCCACTATAGGTGGCCGGTATCGCGACAGCTCACCAGGCCACTATAGGTGGCCGGTATCGCGACAGCTCACCAGGCCACTATAGGTGGCCGGTATCGCGACAGCTCACCAGGCCACTATAGGTGGCCGGTATCGCGACAGCTCACCAGGCCACTGTAGGTGGCCGGTATCGCGACAGCTCACCAGGCCACTATAGGTGGCCGGTATCGCGACAGCTCACCAGGCCACTGTAGGTGGCCGGTATCGCGACAGCTCACCAGGCCACTGTAGGTGGCCGGTATCGCGACAGCTCACCAGGCCACTGTAGGTGGCCGGTATCGCGACAGCTCACCAGGCCACTGTAGGTGGCCGGTATCGCGACAGCTCACCAGGCCACTGATAGGTGGCCGGTATCGCGACAGCTCACCAGGCCACTATAGGTGGCCGGTATCGCGACAGCTCACCAGGCCACTATAGGTGGCCGGTATCGCGACAGCTCACCAGGCCACTATAGGTGGCCGGTATCGCGACAGCTCACCAGGCCACTATAGGTGGCCGGTATCGCGACAGCTCACCAGGCCACTATAGGTGGCCGGTATCGCGACAGCTCACCAGGCCACTATAGGTGGCCGGTATCGCGACAGCTCACCAGGCCACTATAGGTGGCCGGTATCGCGACAGCTCACCAGGCCACTATAGGTGGCCGGTATCGCGACAGCTCACCAGGCCACTATAGGTGGCCGGTATCGCGACAGCTCACCAGGCCACTATAGGTGGCCGGTATCGCGACAGCTCACCAGGCCACTATAGGTGGCCGGTATCGCGACAGCTCACCAGGCCACTATAGGTGGCCGGTATCGCGACAGCTCACCAGGCCACTATAGGTGGCCGGTATCGCGACAGCTCACCAGGC